>CM060563.1:93614300-93955570 GCA_030625065.1 Alectoris magna | reverse complement strand
ACAGTCGGGTTGGGAAGGTCCTTACAGATCACAGAGCCATGGGATCAATGGGTTGGGTTGGAAAGGTCCTAAAAGCTCAAACAGACGTGAGATGGATAGGTTGGGTTGGAAAGGTCCTAACAGGGCACAGAGATGTGGGGTGGTTGGGTTGGAAAGGTCCTAAAAGCTCAGACAGACGTGAGATGGATAGGTTGGGTTGGAAAGGTCCTAACAGGGCACAGAGATGTGGGGTGGTTGGGTTGGAAAGGTCCTAAAAGCTCAGACAGACATGAGATGGGTAGGTTAAGTTGGAAAGGTCCTAACAGGGCACAGAGACATGGGATGAATGAGTTGGGTTGGAAAAAAACTAACAGGTCACAAAGGCATTGGACAGTCGGGTTGGGAAGGTCCTTACAGATCAAAGAGCCATGGGATGAATGGGTTGGGTTGGAAAGGTCCTAAAAGCTCAGACAGACACGAGATGGGTAGGTTGGGTTAGAAAGGTCCTGACAGATCACAGAGCCATGGGATGTACGGGAGCAACGCAGCCCTGTGTGCTGCAGGACCAGCCCCCCCCCCAGCCCCACTGTAGCCCCCCCAGCGCTCACCCCCCCGGCTGCACTGTGGAGGGCAGGACGTTCTCCCCGGCCGACAAGGAGACGAAGAAGGCGAAGGGGATGAGCCAGAGGCAGAAGGTGAAGTAGGCCAGGACCTGTGGGGCAGGGGGGGACCCCAATGTCACCTCAGGGACCCAGTGCCACCCTGGCGTCCCCCTCGGGACCCCAATGCCACCCCGAGGACTTTGGTGTCACCTTGAGGACCTCGGTGCCACCCTTGGGAGGACCTTGATGTCACCCCTTGGTGTCCCCAGTGTCACCTCAGGGACTCAATGCCACCCCCGTGTCCCCCTGGGAACCCCAATGCCACCCTGAGGACTTTGGTGTCACCTCAGGACCTCGTCGGTGTCGCCATGGGGGGCCCAGTGCCACCCCGAGGACTTTGGTGTCACCTTGAGGACCTCACTGTCACCTTAGGGACCTTGGTGTCACCCCCTGGGGATGCTAATGTCACCTTAGGGACCCAATGCCACCCCCATGCCCTCCTGGGGACCCCAATGTCACCTTAGGGACCCCAATGCCACCCCCATGTCCCCTTGCGGACCCCAGTGCCACCCTGAGGACCTCGGTGTTACCTTGAAGACCTCACTGTCACCTCACGGACCTCGATGTCACTCCCTAGGGACCCCAACATCACCTTAGGGACCCAATGCCACCCCCATGTCATCCTGGGGACCCCAAAGTCACCTTAAAGACCCAATGCCACCCTGGTGTCCCCCTGGGGATCCCAATGTCGCCTTAGGAACCCAATGCCACCCTGAGGACTTTGGTGTCACCTTCAGGGCCTCAGTGTCACCTTAAGGACCCTGATGTCACCCCCTTGTCCTCTGGGTATCCCCAGTGTCACCTTAGGGATCCAGTGCCACCCTGGTGTCCCCCTGGGGACCCCAATGCTACCCAGAGGACTTTGGTGTCACCCTGAGGACCTCGGTATCACCTCAAGGACCTCACCGGCGTCCCCCCCGAGCCACCTGAGGGGCCCCCGATGCCACCCCCTGTCCCCACACTGTCCCCACGGTGTCCCCTCACCTCGGAGAACAGGTAATACTCCTCCGCGAAGAACTGGAACGCCAGGTAGTGGTTCAGGATCACCAGCGCTGCGAGGAACCCAACGGCACCGTCGGTCCCCAACGCGTCCCCTGCTGTCCCCTCCCGTCCCCCGGGTGCCCCATAGGGTGGGGGTCCCCCAGGTTGGGGGTCCCCTGTGTGTCTCTGAGCACCCGTGTGGCCCCAAAGTCCCCTGGACAGAGGGATGTCCTGCAAGGACCCCAGAGCGGCACCCACAGCCTGCAGGAGGGGTCACCCCGTCCCCCCAGTGCCCCCCCAATGTCCCCCCATCCCCCCAATGTCCCCTCAGTGCCCCCCCATGCCCCCAATGTCCCCCCATCCCCCCAACGCCCCCTCAATGTGCCCAAAGTCCCCTCAGTGCCCCCAATGTTACCTCAACGTCCCCCCACCCCCTCAATGCCCCCCAATGTCCCCTCAGTGGCCCCCCAATGCCCCCCCATGTGCCCAATCCCCCCCCAATACTCTCAATGTCCCCCATCCCCCAAATGTCCCCTCAACGTCCCCTAATGCCCCCCATCCCCCCATTGCCACCTCAGTGTCCCCTCAGTGCCCCCCATCCCCCCAATGCCCCCTCAACGTCCCCTCAACTTCCCCCACGCCCCCTCAATGTCCCCCCATCCCTCCAATGCCCCCCCAGTGTCCCCTCAACTTCCCCCACTGCCCCCTCAATGTACCCTCAATGCCCCCCCATAACCCCAACGTCCCCTCTATGTCCCCCTATCCCCCCCACTGCCCCCTCAGTGCCCCTCATCCCCCCCACAGCCCGCTCAGTGCCCCCCTATAACCCCCCATATCCCCTCAACGTCCCCCAATGCCCCCTCGATGCTCCCCATCCCCCCAGGGCCCCCCCATCCCCCCCAGTGTCCCCTCAATGCCCCCCCAACTTTACTTCAATGTCCCCTCTATGTCCCCCTATCCCCCCAGCGCCCCCCCCAGTGTCCCCCCAATGCTCCCCTATCCCCCACAATGCCCCCCCAATGCCCCCCCAATGCTCCCCTATCCCGCCCTCAATGCCCCCCCCAATGCTCCCCTATCCCCCCCAATACCCCCCCAATGCTCCCCTATCCCCCCCAATGCCCCCCCAATGCTCCCCTATCCCCCCCAATACCCCCCCAATGCTCCCCTATCCCCCCCAATGCCCCCCCAATGCTCCCCTATCCCCCCCCAGTACCCCCCCAATGCTCCCCTATCCCCCTCCAATGCCCCCCCAATGCCCCCCCAATGCTCCCCCAATGCCCCCCCAATGCTCCCCTATCCCCCCCCCAATGCCCCCCCAATGCCCCCCCAATGCTCCCCCAATGCCCCCCCAATGCTCCCCTATCCCCCCCTCAATGCCCCCCCAATGCCCCCCCAATGCTCCCCTATCCCCCCCCAGTACCCCCCCAATGCTCCCCTATCCCCCTCCAATGCCCCCCCAATGCCCCCCCAATGCTCCCCCAATGCTCCCCTATCCCCCCCCCAATGCCCCCTCAATGCCCCCCCAATGCTCCCCCAATGCTCCCCTATCCCCCCCTCAATGCCCCCCCAATGCCCCCCCAATGCTCCCCTATCCCCCCCCATGCCCCCCCAATGCTCCCCTATCCCCCCCAATGCCCCCCCAATGCTCCCCATCCCCCCCCAATGCCCCCTCAATGCCCCCCTATCCCCCCCCAATGCCCCCCCAATGCTCCCCTATCCCCCCCTCAATGCCCCCCTCAATGCCCCCCAATGCTCCCCTATCCCCCCCTCAATGCCCCCCTCAATGCCCCCCCAATGCCCCCCTATCCCCCCCCCAATGCCCCCCCAATGCCCCCTCAATGCTCCCCTATCCCCCCCCAATGCCCCCCCAATGCCCCCCTATCCCCCCCCAATGCCCCCCCAATGCTCCCCTATCCCCCCCTCAATGCCCCCCTCAATGCCCCCTATCCCCCCCCCAATGCCCCCCCAATGCCCCCCCAATGCTCCCCTATCCCCCCCCAATGCCCCCCAATGCTCCCCTATCCCCCCCCAATGCCCCCCCAATGCTCCCCTATCCCCCCCCAATGCCCCCCCAATGCCCCCCCAATGCCCCCCCCAATGCTCCCCCCCAATGCTCCCCTATCCCCCCCTCAATGCCCCTCTCAATGCCCCCCTCAATGCCCCCCCAATGCCCCCCCAATGCCCCCCCCGCTGACCGCAGGACAGGAGGAAGTTGGACGAGGTGAGGACGATGAAGGGGAAGCTCTGCAGGAGGCCGAAGTACACGAGGTTGGTGAAGAGCCCCACGGCCACCATGACGGCGGGGAAGCGCTCGAAGAGGTACAGGCCGAGCAGCACGGCTGTGGAGAACTGGGAGACACGGGGGGGGGTCCTGACAGGGCTGCATTCACCCCCCCCCAACACCCCCCCCCCCACACGGAGGGTCTGCAGCGTGCCGATCGGGAGCGGTGACTGCAGGGAGGGCCCCGCTGCCATCGGGGGCAGCCAATGGGGGCCGCATCTCCTGCGGCGGCAGCCTCGGAGGGGGACACCCCCACCCCACGGGGGGGACACGCAGCAGTGACACCCCCCCCCACCCCAGGAGGGACGCAGCAGCGCCCCCCCACGTCCCAGCCCCCCCCAGGATGGACACAGCGGTGCCACCCCCCATCCCAGGCTGTGCCAGGACACCCCCCAGCCCAACCAGGAGGGACGCAGCGGTGCCACCCCATGTCCCAGCCTCTGCCAGGACACTCCTGCACCCCCCCAGGAGGGGCACAGCATTGTCACCCCACGTCCCAGCCCCCCCAAATAAGGGACAGCAATGCCACCCCCCCACTTCCAGCCCCCAGCAGAGGGACAGCAGCGTCCCCCCATGTCCCAACGCCCCCCAGGAGGGGCACAGTGGTGCCACCCCACATCCCAACCCCGCCCAGGAGGGGCACAGCGGTGCCACCCCATGTCCCAGCCCCCCCAAATAAGGGACAGCAGTGCCACCCCCCATTCCAGCCCTCCAGGAGAGGGACAGCAGTGTCCCCCCATGTCCCAACGTCCCCTAGGATGGACACAGCGGTGCCACCCCACATCCCAGGCTCTGCCAGGACACCCCCAGCCCCCCCAGGAGGGCACAGCGGTGCCACCCCCCGGCCCAGCCCCCCCCAAATAAGGGACAGCAATGCCACCCCCCGGCCCAGCCCCCCCCAAATAAGGGACAGCAATGCCACCCCCCGGCCCAGCCCCCCCCCACTCACCCAGATCATATACTTGATGATCCTCCTGGTCACCACCGTGTACTCCTCCACCAGCTCTGCCAGGTAATAAAGGCCGGCGGCTGCGGGAGGAAGGCCCGGCTCAGCGGGGGGACCCCCATCCTATGGGACACCCAGGGGACATCAGGGGCACCCAGGGGACCCCCAGCCTGGGGACTTCCACCCTGTGGGCCCCCCAACCTTTGTGGAACTTCAGGGGACGATGGGGGACTCCCGCCCTCCAGGACCCCCCCCCCCCCCCCCGCCGCGGCACTCTGGGACCCCCCCGAGGGACCTCAGGAGCCCCCAGGGGACCACAGTGACAACCGGAGGGGACCCACAACTGCTGGGACACCCAGGGGACCCCCAACCGTGAGGGCACCCAGGGGACCCAAGGGACAATCCTAGGACTCCCAACCATGGGGGCACCCGGTGGACCTTAGGGACGCCAAGGGGACCCCGGGGACACCCACATGCGCAGGGGACCCCGCAGGCACCCATAAAACCCCCAGCCAGGGGGGCACCCAGGGGACCCTCAGCCATCGGGGAAACCCCTGGGACCTCGGGGACACCCGGGGGACTGTGGTGACAACCGGACGGGACCCACAACCCCTGGGGCACCAAGGGGACGGGGGGACACCCTTGGGACACCCACGTGATCCCCAGGCACGGGGGCACCCACAGGACCCCCAACCACCGGGGGAACCCACGGGACCTCACGGACACCCGTGGGACCCCAGGGACACCCATAGGACTCCCAGCCACGGGGGGGCACCCAGAGGACCTCGGGGCCCCCCATGTGACCCCCAACCTCCCGCGCACCTGAGCACTCCGGACCACTTCCGGTCCCCCCTCCGCCCCCCTCCCCGCCCCACAGCGGCCCTACGGCAGCAAGGCCTCGCCGCCCCCCGGCCGCCCCCGCCGCCTCTCACCGATGGCCAGAGTGACGAAGGCGACCTGCAGCAGCAGGGACAGCCAGCTGAGCGCGTACAGAAACCACATGGCGCGGCCGGGCCCCCCGCTCCGCCCGAGCCCCCCCCCCCGGGGCTCCCTCCGCCGCTGCCGTGACGGCGCAGGCGCTGAACCACGCGGCGCCGGAAGTGGAGAGCGGCGCCGGAAGTGGAGAGCGTGGCCCGCGCCGCGTGAGAGCGCCCCCTGTCGGAGCGGAGGTTCGCGCGGTACGACGCGGGTGGGACCCCAAAAGGTGGGGGGGCTCAGAGCCCCTCGCAGCCCGCAGCTGAACCCCACAACGGCGGAGGGGACCCGCGGGGGCACCCACGGACCCCAACGGCTGTGTGGAGAACCCGAGGGCACGCAGAGAGCCCAGCAACACCCCCTGCCCCACAGAGCGCCCCTATAGCCATCCATTAGCCCTACGCCCACCCCATATCCGTCAGTCCCTATAACCATCCCTACACCCAGCCCTGTATCCCCCAGCCCTGTATCCAGCCCCATACCCACGTCTACAACCATCCCTATCTCCCCCATCCCTATACACAGCCCTACATCCCACACCCCATATCCACCCCCAATACCCATCCCTATATCCTATATCCTCCCCATGTGTTCCCATATCACCCCGTATCTATCCCTATATCTCTCCACCCCTATATCCACCCCATATCCCTCCCTATAGCCACCCCTATACCCATCGCTCCCTACATCCACCCCTATATCCAGCCCTACAACTGTTCCTATATTTCTCTGTCCCTACACCACCCCTATATGTGTTCCTATATCCACTCCTATATCCATCCCCATACGCCTGCATCCCTATATCCAACCCTATATCCATCCAACACCCCTCCACCCCATAGCCATCCTTATATCCTCCTCCATACCCGTCCCTATACGTCCCTGACCCACCCCTATATCCACCCCTATGCCCACCCACCCCATAATTCTCCATCCCCATCCCCTCCTACATTCAGCCCTATATCCGTGCCTATACCCAGCCCTATAACCGGCCCTATATCCCTCTATCCACCCCTGTATCCACCATCCCTGCACCCATCCCTGCACCCCCCACCCCACACCCACCCCTATACCGGTCCCTATAACTGCCCCCCTATCCACCCCTATATCCAGCCCTACATCCACCCTATGTTCCTCCGCTCTACAGACACCCCTATAACCTCCCCCATACCCATCCCCGTACTTCTCCACCCCCATATCCATCCCTATATCCACCCCCATCCCCACATCTGTCCCTATAACCGGCCCCATAGCCCTCTATTGCTGCATCTATTCCTATATTCCTCCGCCCCGTATCCCTCCATCCCCGCATTCTCCCCTATAGCCATCCCTATACCCGACCCTATAACAGCTCCTCTACTCCTCCGTCCCTACACGCACCCTTATATCCGCCCCACACGCACCCTATATCCCCCGCCCCGTCCCCACTCGCTCCCCGCATCCCCGCCCCATTCATCCGGCTGGGGGCGGGGCGGCCTTGCGGGCGGGGTTTCCCAGGCCGGGAGGAGGGGCGGGGCGGGGCGGGGCGGTGCCGCCATGGCTGCGCTGTTCGGCGGTGTGGAGGGGTGAGCGCCGGGGGGGACGGGATGGGATCGGACGGGATGGGATCGGACGGGATGGGATCGGACGGGATGGGATCGGACCGGATGGGTGCCCCCCCCCCCCCCAAGCCCACCCTAACGACCCCCCCCACCCTCTGTATCCCCCCATGACCACGGGGTAACCCCACCCCTCCCCAATGACTCGGGGCCCCCCCACCCCAGATAACCCTAACCCTAACCCCCCCGCCCCAGATAAACTCCCCCCCCCCCACCCATGGGTCCCCCCACCCCATAACCTTAAGGGTTCCCCCACCCCAGCTGACCCCCCCCCACTCAGGGGTAACCCCCCCCCCCCCCCCATCGACTCCGGGACCCCCCCACCCCACGTGACCCCCCCTTGGGTTACACCCCGCCCCCACAACCCAGGAGTCCTTCCGCCCCAGGTGACCCCCACCATGGGTTACCCCCCCTACATGTCCCAGGGCCCCCCCACCCTCTATTCCCCCCCCATGACCCACAGCTCCCTCCACCACAGGTGACATCTGCCCCCCCCTTCCCCCCCACCCGTGGGTCCCTCCACCCCATATCCTTAAGGGTTCCCCCACCCCAGCTGACCCCCCCCCACATCCCGCGGTTCCCCCCACCCACGTGACCCCCCCCCCCCCATCCAGGGGTCACTGACCCACTGGGGGGTCCCACCCCACCCCACCCCACAGGGGGGGCACCCACTCCCGCGCAGTGCTGGTGGGCGCCGATGGCCGCATCCTGGCCGAGACCGAAGGGCTCTGCACCAACCATTGGGTAAGGGGGGGGGTCGGTGGGGGGGGATGGGGCCGGAGGTGCCGGGGGGGGGTCTCAGTGCTGCCCCCCCCCCAGTTGGTGGGCACTGAGCTGTGCGTGGAGCGGATCCGGGCGATGGTGGAGGAGGTGAAGCGCCTCGCAGGGCTGGACCCCGCCGTGCCGCTGCGCTCCCTGGTGAGCAGCGCGTCCCTCCCGGCCCCGTCGCCGCCCCATCCCTGGGGTCCCGCTCCCATCCTGGTCCCCCATCGTCCCATCCCGGCCCCCGTCCCGCTCCCGCCGCCCCGTCCCATCTCCACGTCACCCCGGTTTGGCCCTGGGGTCCCGGTCCCACCCCAGCCCCGCGGTCCCCCTCCCAGCGTCACCCCACCGGCGGCGACGGGGACGCCGGGCTGCGGGGCGCATCCGTAAGGTCCCATCCGGTCCCATCCCGGTCCCATTGCCCGGCCCGGTGTCACCCTACGGGAGCTGACGGGGCGCTCGGCTGCGGGGCGCGCCCCACGGCCACCCCCCGGTCCCTGGGGTCCCGCCGCGGCGTCAGCCCCTGGGCGGTGATGGGGACCCGTGGCGCAGGGGCTGTCCCTGAGCGGGGGGGACGAGGAGGACGCGGTCGCTGCGCTGCTGGCGGAGCTGCGCCGCCGCTGCCCGGAGCTGAGCCAGAGCTACTGCGTCAGCAGCGACGCCGCGGGAGCCATGGCCACCGCCACCGACCGCGGTAGGGCTGGGGGGAGGCGGTGTGGGGGTGACGGCGGGGTGTCCCCATCCCATCCCATCCCACCTCATCCCGTCCAATCCCACCTCATCTCATCCCATCCCCACCCCATCCAATTCAATCCTATCTGGTCCTATCCCGTCCCATCCCCATCCCATCCAATTCCATTCTGTCCCATCCCATCCCACCTCATCCCATCCAATCCCACCTCATCTCATCTCATCCCAATCCCGTCCAATTCCATCCCATCTTGTCCAATCCCATCCCATCCCACCTCATCCAATTGTATCTCACTCCATCCCATCGCATTTCCATCCCATCCCGTCCCATCCCATCCCATCCCATCTCATCCCATCTCATCTAATTCCATCTCATCCCGTCCCATCCTTCTAAATCCAATCCCATCCCACCTCATTTCACCTCATCCCCACCCCAACCCCTCTCATCCTGTCCCGTCCCCATCTCCCTCCCATGTCACCTCATCTCATCCCCATCGCATCCCATCTCCATCCCATCCAATCCCATCCCCATTTCCATCCCATCTCACCTCATCTCATCCCCATTTCCTTCCCACCCCACCCCACCCCATCTCACCCCCCCACCCCATCCCCCCCGCCCCCCGACGCACACAGGTGGCATCGTGCTGATCGCTGGCACTGGCTCCAACTGCCAACTGGTCAACCCCGACGGCACGCAGAGCAGCTGTGGCGGTTGGGGGCACATGCTGGGCGACGAGGGCTCGGGTGAGCGCGGGCCGCGGGGCGGGGGGTGGCGCTGGGGGGGGTTTGGGGGTGCATTTTGGGGACCACGCAGGGTCCCGCAGCGTATTGGATCGCGCACCGGGCGGTGAAGGCCGTGTTCGACAGCATGGACAACATGGAGGTGGCGCCGCACGACTTCGGCTTCGTCCAGCGAGCCATGTTCCAGTACTTCCAGGTGCTGAGCGGGGAGGGGGGCTGGGGGCTGTCAGAACCACCGCCCGGCCCCCCGCTGCACGGCCCCTCCCCCAGATCTCCACCAGGATGGGGCTCCTGCCGCGCCTCTACCGCACCTTCCAGAAGGCCGAGTTTGCGGGGTTCTGCCAGAAGGTGGCGGAGGGTACGGCAGCGAACGGGGGCTGCGGGCTGGGGGAGCCTCCCTTGGTTCTGGGTGGGGATCCATGGCCGTCCCTTGGTTCTGGGTGGGGATCCATGGCTGTCCCTTGGTTCTTGATGGGGATCCATGGCTGTCCCTTGGTTCTGGGTGGGGATCCGTGGCCGTCCCTTGGTTCTGGGTGGGGATCCATGGCCGTCCCTTGGTTCTGGGTGGGGATCCATGGCTGTCCCTTGGTTCTTGATGGGGATCCGTGGCCGTCCCTTGGTTCTGGGTGGGGATCCATGGCCGTCCCTTGGTTCTTGATGGGGATCCATGGCTGTCCCTTGGTTCTGGGTGGGGATCCGTGGCCGTCCCTTGGTTCTGGGTGGGGATCCGTGGCTGTCCCTTGGTTCTGGGTGGGGATCCATGGCCGTCCCTTGGTTCTTGTAGGGGATCCGTGGCCGTCCCTTGGTTCTGGGTGGGGATCCATGGCCGTCCCTTGGTTCTTGATGGGGATCCTTGGCCGTCCCTTGGTTCTGGGTGGGGATCCATGGCCGTCCCTTGGTTCTGGGTGGGGATCCGTGGCCGTCCCTTGGTTCTGGGTGGGGATCCATGGCCATCCCTTGGTTCTTGATGGGGATCCATGGCCGTCCCTTGGTTCTGGGTGGGGATCCATGGCCGTCCCTTGGTTCTTGATGGGGATCCGTGGCCGTCCCTTGGTTCTGGGTGGGTCCCATTTCTGTCCCGCTTTGTGGTGGGGATCCATCCCTTGGCTGACAGTGGGCTCCCATGGCCGTCCTGTGGTCCATGTTGTGGGTCCGTCCCTTGCTCAGCACCCCGTGCCCCCCAGGCGCCCAGGCCGGGGACGCGCTGTGCCGCCACGTCTTCGTGCAGGCCGGGGAGATGCTGGCCCGCCATGTGCTCGCCCTGCTGCCCCGCGTGGATGAGGTGAGTGGCACTGGGGGGCAGGGGGAGGGCAGCCCCCATCCTGCCCTCGGGCGCAGCGCCAGCACGGTGCCGAGAGAGGGGGGTTGGGGGGGGGGGGTGGCTCGTGGCCTCATTCCCCCCCCCCCTCGCCCCCCCAGAGCCTGTTCCGGGGGGAGCTGGGACTCCCCATCATCTGCGTGGGCTCCGTCTGGAAGAGCTGGGAGCTGATGAGAGACGGTGAGCCGGGGGGGGGGGGTGCGTGGCTGGGGGGGCACCCGTAGGGCCCCCTCCCCATACAGAACCGCCCTTCCTCTGCTCCAGGCTTCGTCCGGGCGTTGGTTCGAGGCCGGGGGGGGGCTCCCCCGGGGGTCTTCTCCCACTTCAGCCTCCTGCGGTTGCGGCACTCCTCGGCGCTGGGGGGGGCCAGCCTGGGGGCCCGGCGCGTGGGGCACACGTTGCCACTGGACTACAGCAGCAACGCCGACGTCTTCTACACGCACCGCTTCTAGGGGGGGGGGCGGCCCCCAGTGATGCTTTTGGCCAAATCGCCTCTGATTTGGGTCATAAAAGGTGACATTTTGTGCTGAGCGCCGTGCAGTCGGGGGGGGGGATGGGGAGAATGGGGGGGTGGGCTCTGGGAGGGGGGGGAGGTGAGGAGTGGGGATGGGGGGGCGGCGGGAGGGCGAACGGGGGGCACCCAGCTGCTCCCCCCTGAGCCACAGCCCGCCCTCCCCTCCGGGAGCCCCCCAGGGCCACAGCAGTGGGGCGGCACTGAGCTGGGCGCCGTTCCTGCAGCCCCCCACAGCGCTGCGCTGAAGGGAACCTCCACGTCCCTATGGGCTGGGGGTGGGGCTGGGCTCCTTCCCGGCCCCATGGTGCATGGGTGTCCCCGCCCCCCCCCCCCCGGCCCCCTCCGGGACGACAGAGGCTGCAGCTCTCCTCGCATTTATTGCGCCGGCTGGCAGCGGGGCAGAAATCCTTTAAGGCCAATTCCACAAAGCGCGTCCCGTGGGACGACGACCAGGGCCGGTCTGCGTCCTCCCCCCCCACCCCAACTCCGCACCCCCAACCCCTACGGGGGGGCCCAGCGCGCGGCCTCCATCCGGCAGCACCTGTCTGAGAAAGGGGGAATTCGGGGTCGGCGGTCGCAGTGCGCTTGGCCTCCCCCTGGGCTGTAGGGGGTCCCACGGAAGGGGGCGGTGAGGGGGGCCGGGGGGATCCCCGACATTCAGAGCAGCCCAAAGAAGGGCTCCGGGATGGAGCTCAGGGCCGTGAGAGTCCGAGAAAGCCGAGCTGCCCCACACCGAGGGACGCCACGAGGGGAGATGGGGGAAACAAAGCATCCAAGTCATAAGAGTAAAGAAACAGCCCCAATTAAACAACCCCCAAACGAAGGTGCTCCCGGCGCAGAGCAGGCTTTGCCGCGGCGCTCGGCTCCCCTGCAGCTCAGTACTTCACACCGGGCACAAACTCCTTGGCGTCGGGGTTCAAGGTGCTTTTGCTCTGTAAGAGAAGGGGATGGCCAAGGGGCGATCCGTGGGCTGGCCAGCGCTATCCCAGCTGCCGAGCAGCGCGTTGGCCAATGGCTGACTGGCTGTCGAGCAGTGGGTCGGCCAACGGTTGACCAGTGGTTGATCAATGGGTTGGCCAACGGTTGACCAGTGGTTGATCAATGGGTCGGCCAACGGTTGACCAGTGGTTGATCAATGGGTCGGCCAACGGTTGACCAGTGGTTGATCAATGGGTCGGCCAACGGTTGACCAGTGGTTGATCAATGGGTTGGCCAACGGTTGACCAGTGGTTGATCAATGGGTTGGCCAACGGTTGACCAGTGGTTGATCAATGGGTCGGCCAACGGTTGACCTACTATCAGTGGATTGGCCAATGGATGACCAACAGCTGATGAATGGGTTGGCCAACGGTTGACCAAAGGTTGATGAATTATTTGGTCAGTGGTTGACCAACTGCTGATCAGTGGGTTGGCCAACAGTTGGCCAATAGTTAACGAATGGGATGGCCAGTGGTTGAGCAGTGGTTGATCAGTGGATTGGCCAATGGTTGACCAACAGTTAATGAACGGGTTGACCAATGGTTGACCAACCTCTGATCAATGGGTTGGCCAATGGGTGACCAACTGTCAGTGGGTTGGCCTATGGTTGACCAACTGTTGATGAATGGGCTGGCCAATGGTTGACTAATGGTTGATGAATGGGTTGGCCAATGGTTGACCATCTGCTGATCAATGGGTTGGCCAACAGTTTTCTGACTGCTGATCAATGGGTTGGCCAATGGTTGACCAACAGTTTATGAACGGGTTGCCCAACAGTTGACCAACCTCTGATCAATGGGTTGGCCAATGGGTGACCAACTATCAGTGGGTTGGCCATGGTTGACCAACAGTGAATGAATGGCATGGCCAGTGTTTGACCAATGGTTGATGAATGGGTTGGGGAACGGCTGACCAACCGTTAATGGGTCGGCCAATGAATGACCAACAGTTGATCAGTGACGATTTGTCCCATGGGTGACCAACGGTCGATCAGCGGGTTGGCCAGCAGTTGACCAATGGCTGCTCCATGGGTTGACCAAACAGTTGATCAACTGTTGACGAATGGGTCGGCCAATGGATGACCAACAGTTAATGAACAGGTTGGCCAATGGTTGCCCAGTGGTTGATCAACGAGTTGGCCAACGGTTGACGAGCTGCTGATCAATGGGTTGGCCAATGGTTGCCCAGTGGTTGATCAACGGCTTGGCCAACGGTTGACCGGCTGCCAATCCTGCTCCTGGGGCATCCCCACCTCAGCGAAACCCCCCAGGACTCCTTCCGCCCCCCGCAGTGCCGCTGTACGGCAGCCCCCTACCACGACGTCCTCGGGGCCGCGGCCGTCGGCGACGCAGAGCCCATTGAGCTGCTGCTGCAGCTGCCCCACGCGCTGGGGGAGATCTCGGGACGGGATGAACCACTCCCGCTCCTCTTCGTCCAGCATCTCCTGGAAGCAGCGGTCGAGGAACTCCTGCTCCTGCAGCTCCGCCTCCACCTGCCCGAGGGAGGGCTGCACTCAGCGCCCCAGCAGCCCTGGCGTACGGCTCTTCCCTTCTGCCCCCCCACATCTCCCCTCTGTAAGCTCCAAACCGTTTCCCCCCGTCCTCTCATACCGACCCGCTCTGCGCTCCGTCCCCTTCCCCCTCAGCCCCTTTCGATACTGGAGGCCGTCCCAGCTCTCCCCAGGGCCTTCACCTCTGCAGCTGCCCAGCCCCGGCTGTTGGAGCGGCCCACGGGGATGGCAGAGGGTTGGGGCACCTCCCTGCAAGGACAGGGGGCGGAGCGGGGGCTCTGCAGCCCGGAGGAGAGGAGACAGCCAGAAGATCTTCCGGCGGCCTCCCAGGGCTGACGGGGCCGACAGGAAGGCTGCGGGGGGGATGTTCTATAAGGGCACGTGGTGGCGAGCTGCAGCCTGGTCTCTTAGGCCCCTTCTAACCCAGTGACCCCACGGCTCTGGTCTGCAAGGACCATTCCAACCCAACCCCAAGGACCTTTCCAACCCAACCCAACCGTCCCACGTCTTTGTGATCTGTTAGGACCTTTCCAACCCAATGCAACCCAACCATCACACGTCTCTGCATTCTTTAAGGACCTTTCAGACACAACCCAACCATCCCATGGAGCTGTGTTTTCTTAGGACCATTCTAACACAATCACCCCATGTCTTTGATATGTAAGGACCTTTCCAACCCAACCCAACCACCCCATGTCTCCGTGATCTGTTAGGACCTTTCCAATCCAACCCAACCCAACCATCGCACATCTCTGCATTCTGTAAGGATCTTTGCAACCCAAGCCAACCACCCCGTGGCGCTGTGATCTCTCAGGACTTTTCAACCCCATCCAACCCAACCACCCCATGTCTCTGTGACCTCTTAGGACCTTCCCAAGCCAAGCCAACCCAACCACCCCATGGTGCTGTGATCTCTTAGGACCTTTCTAATCCAACCACCCCATGACTCTGTGACTATGAGGACCTTTCCAACCCAACCCAACACAACCCAACCCAACGATCCCATGGCCCTTTGACCACTTAGGATCTTTCCAACCCAACCTAACCCAACCCAACCACCCCATGGCTCTGTGACCTCTTAGGACCTTCCCAACCCAACCCAACCATCACATGACTCTGTGATCTGTTAAGACCTTTCCAACCGAACCCAACCCAACCATCCTATAGCTCTGTGATCTCTTAGGACTATTCTAACCCAATCACCCCACATCTCTGATCGGTTAGGACCCTTCCAACCTAACCCAACCTTCCCATGACTCTGAGACCCGTTAGAACCTTTCCAACCCAACCCAGCCCAACCCAACCATCCCATAGCTCTGTGATCTCTTAGGACCCTTCTAACCCTATCACCCGATGTCTCTGACCTATTAGGACCTTCCCAACCCAACCCAACCAAAGCACCCCATGACTCTTTGACCTCTTAGGACCTTTCCAATCCAATCCAACCCAACCCTACCCAACCACCCCATGGCTCTGTGACCTCTTAGGACCTTTCAAACCCAACCCAACCATTCCATGCCTCTGTGATCTGTCAGGACCTTTCCAACCCAACTCAACCCAACCCAACCACCCCATGGCTCTGTGACCTGTTACGACCTCTTCGGACCATTCTAACCCAATCACCCCACGTCTTTGATCTATTAGGACCTTTCCAACCCAACTCAACCATTCCATAGCTCTGTGATCTCTTCAGATCTTTCTAACCCAACCATTCCATGGCTCTGTGACCTCTTAGGACCTTTCTAACCCAACCCCACCCAACCCAAGCACCCCATGACTCTATGACCTATTAGGACCTTTCCAACCCAACCGAACCCAACCACCCCATGGCTCTATGACCTATTAGGACCTTTCCAACACAACCCAACCCAACCATCCCATGAGTCTTTGACCTTTTAGGATCTTTCCAATCCAATCCAACCCAACCCTACCCAACCACCCCATGGCTCTGTGACCTATTAGGACCTCTTAGGACCATTCTAACCCAATCACCCCACGACTTTGATCTGTTAGGACCTTTCCAACCCAACCCAAACATCCCATAGCTCTGTGACCTATTAGGACCTTTCCAACCCAACCCAACCATCCCATGACTCCTTGACCTCTTAGGACATTTCCAACCCAACTCAACCCATCCCAACCCAACCACCGCATGACTCTTTGACCTCTTAGGACCTTTCCAACCCAACCCAACCCAACCCAACCCAACCACCCTATGACTCCTTGATCTCTTAGGACCTTTCCAACCCATCCCAACCCAACCACCGCATGACTCTTTGACCTCTTAGGACCTTTCCAACCCAACCCAACCCAACCACCCTATGACTCCTTGATCTCTTAGGACCTTTCCAATCCAACCCAACCCAACCCAACCACCCCATATCTCTGTGATCTCATAGGACATTTCCAACCCAACTCAACTCATCCCAACCCAACCACCACATGACTCTTTGACCTCTTAGGACCTTTCCAACCCAACCCAACCCAACCATCCCATAGCTCTGTGATCTGTTAGGACCTTTCCAACCCAACCCAACCACTCCATGCCTCTGTGACCTCTTAGGACCTTTCCAACCCAACCCAACCCAACCACCCCATGACTCCTTGATCTCTTAGGACCTTTCCAATCCAACCCAACCCAACCCAACCACCCCATGCCTCTGTGACCTCTTAGGGCCTTTCCAACCCAACCCAACCCAACCACCCCATATCTCTGTGTTCTCATAGGACATTTCCAACCCAACTCAACCCATCCCAACCCAACCACCGCATGACTCTTTGACCTCTTAGGACCTTTCCAACCCAACCCAACCCAACCACCCTATGACTCCTTGATCTCTTAGGACCTTTCCAATCCAACCCAACCCAACCCAACCACCCCATATCTCTGTGATCTCATAGGACATTTCCAACCCAACTCAACTCATCCCAACCCAACCACCACATGACTCTTTGACCTCTTAGGACCTTTCCAACCCAACCCAACCCAACCATCCCATAGCTCTGTGATCTGTTAGGACCTTTCCAACCCAACCCAACCACTCCATGCCTCTGTGACCTCTTAGGGCCTTTCCAACCCAACCCAACCCAACCACCCCATATCTCTGTGTTCTCATAGGACATTTCCAACCCAACTCAACCCATCCCAACCCAACCACCGCATGACTCTTTGACCTCTTAGGACCTTTCCAACCCAACCCAACCCAACCACCCTATGACTCCTTGATCTCTTAGGACCTTTCCAATCCAACCCAACCCAACCCAACCACCCCATATCTCTGTGATCTCATTGGACATTTCCAACCCAACTCAACCCATCCCAACCCAACCACCACATGACTCTTTGACCTCTTAGGACCTTTCCAACCCAACCCAACCCAACCATCCCATAGCTCTGTGATCTGTTAGGACCTTTCCAACCCAACCCAACCACTCCATGCCTCTGTGACCTCTTAGGGCCTTTCCAACCCAACCCAACCCAACCACCCCATGACTCCTTGATCTCTTAGGGCCTTTCCAATCCAACCCAACCCAACCACCCCATGCCTCTGTGACCTCTTAGGACCTTTCCAACCCAACCCAACCCAACCACCCCATATCTCTGTGATCTCATAGGACATTTCCAACCCAACTCAACCCATCCCAACCCAACCACCGCATGACTCTTTGACCTACTAGGACCTTTCCAACCCAACCCAACCCAACCCAACCATCCCATAGCTCTGTGATCTGTTAGGACCTTTCCAACCCAACCCAACCACCCCATGACTCCTTGACCTCTTAGGGCCTTTCCAACCCAACTCAACCCATCCCAACCCAACCACCGCATGACTCTTTGACCTCTTAGGACCTTTCCAACCCAACCCAACCCAACCATCCCATAGCTCTGTGATCTGTTAGGACCTTTCCAACCCAACCCAACCACTCCATGCCTCTGTGACCTCTTAGGACCTTTCCAACCCAACCCAACTCAACCACCCTATGACTCCTTGATCTCTTAGGACCTTTCTAATCCAACCCAACCCAACTCAACCACCCCATGCCTCTGTCACCTCTTAGGACCTTTCCAACCCAACCCAACCCAACCATCCCACGGCTCTCCCACCTTGAAGCCTCTTTAGGACCTTGAATGCTCACCTGCCTATCGAAATCCTCCTCGTTCTCCATCCACATATACTCAGCAAAGGGGTTGATCTCCTTCTTCTCTCTGCCTTCTCCCCCTTGCCCATCGTTGCCTTTAACTCCGGGTTGAGCGCTGCCGACCGATTCGGGGCCATTCATCGCTGGTGCCGCTGTGGGGATGGGAAGGGGCTCAAGGGAGGGGGGGGGGGGGAAATGTGGGGCTGGCATCGCTCGGTTCCCCTCCCCCCCCCCCCTCATCCCCCCTTCCTCGGAGCTTCTGCTCACGAATGGCCCGGGGGGGGGGGGCCAGCCCCCCCCCCCCGGGCCATTCGTGGGCAGAAGCTCCGGAATTAGGGTGGGGGGAGCCCCGAAGTGAAACCATGCGGGGTGTTGAAGGACATTGGGGGGGTCCTGGGGTTGGGAGGGGGGGGGGGGTAACCGATGGGGGGGGGCTGCAGTGGGGGTCCCGGGGTTGGGGGGAGGGACTGAGTAGACGATGCTGACCCCCCCCCCCCCCCCCCCCATCCCGGCGGATCCCCCGTTCAGACCCAGAAGGGCAGCCCCGAATTCCGGCCCCCCCCCTCCCCCCTCGTACCTGCGGGGTCCCCCGGAGCCGCCCCGTCCGCCCGCAGAGCCGCCGCCGCCACAGCGCCCCGCCCCGCCGCGCTGCCATTGGGCCGCCCCCGCTCTCTCTGACCAATGAGAGGAGGGGGAGAAGAAGCGCCGCCAGAGGATTGGTCGAAGGGGAGAGGGGGGCGGGAGAGAGGCTCGGCGCGCGTCCCGCCCCTGCTCTAGCCGGATTGGCTGCGCCGTTCACCCGCTGGCCAATTGGAGGGAGAGGCGGCGAAGAGAAGAAAGGGATTGGCTCGCCTCCGCGGCGTGCGTCTCCCACGTGGGGAGAGAAGAGATGTCAACATCCACTGCGGCCCCCGATTGGCTGAGCTGAGGAGCCCAATGGAAAGGCGCGTTACAAGCCGAAGGCGGCGGGAGCGCCGTTAGCGAGCTGCCCATTGGCGGGCTGCGCGTCAACACGGCGCGGGGGCGGGGGATTCCCCGTGGCGCGCCGGCGCGCCGGAGGGGGCAGTCACGTGCTGTGCGCGTGGCCGCGGGAATGGCCCCCCCCCACCTCGGCTGCCCCTCCCCCAGGTGGGCGGAGCCGGGATCCATCGGCCCCGCCCATCTGAGGGGGGGGGCTCTCCTTGGGGGGGGCACCCCCAGCGTGTCCCCCCCACCCCGTGGCCGAGAGATGCGGGCTGGAAGCGGCCGCCCCCCTCCCCGGTGCGGGGGTCCCGAGCCCCCCCCGCTGCCCCTCGACCCGTTCCGACGGTGAGTGCCGCCCCCCCCTTCACCCCCCTTTTCACCCTATGGGTATCATCCCCGGGGGCGGTTGGGGGGGGGTTCCGCGCCGGGTGGGTTATGGGGCTGCGACTCACACGTGGGTGCAGCTTTGGGGTGGGGGGGGGCAGCGCTGGGGGCGGCACCGCGGAGCCGTCGGGTCGGTGCCCCCAAGGTCAGGGAGGGCGCACTGGGGGGGGGGGACGGCAGCAAGGCGCTGTCACAGCCCCCCTCCCCCCCCCCCCCGGCCCCGCCGCCACCTTAAATATAGCACCGAGCCGGTGGATGGGTGTCCCCGTGTCCCTTAAGGCATGGGGACGTTGAGGTCCCCCGCCTCCCACTCCCCATGGGGACAGCGCTCCGTACGCCCCGTATCCCATAACCTGTGGGGACGCCGGGCTGTGCCCCGTGCTCCAGTCCCGTAGGGACAATCAGCTGCACGTCCCCATGGCCCATAAGCTCTGGGCACACGAAGCTACGTGTCCCCACGTACGTCCCATTCCCCGTGGGGACGCCAGGCCGTGCTCCCCCATGTCCCATAACCTATGGGGACACCGGCCCGTACCCCGCGTTCCGTTCTCCATAGGGACTCTGTTCTTCACATCCCCGCCTCCCATTCCCCATGGGGTCACCGCTCTGTACGTCCCCATATCCCGTAGCCTATGGGGACACCGGGCTGCACCCCACGCTCCACTCCCGTAGGGACGCCAGGCTGCCTGTCCCCACGTCCCGTATTCCCCGCGGGGACACTGGAATGCTCCCCGCGTCCCATTTCGCGTGGGCACCCCCCGCTGTGCGCCCAACGTCCCATAAGCTACGGGGGCGCCCTGCCGTCCCCCACCCCCCGTTCCCCACCGTGCCCCCATTCTGCAGGTCCCCCCGCCCGGCCCCGCCGCCCCTCTCCGGGGTGACGCCAGCTGCGGGGAATGCAGCAGCGCGGGGGATCGGAGCCCGTCGGCGACCTCGGGGAAGGGCCGCGGGCTCTGCCTGCAGCTGCCCACAGGCGCTAATCCCGGGGTCCCGCAGGGCGCTGGCACCCGTGGAGGGCCGGGCAGCGCGGTGGGGGCGGCGCTCGGGGACGGCGTTTGGCACCGGAGCTGAGCCGGCGCTCCGCTCCTCCCGGCGCTGCTCCCAGCTGGGGCCCTGGGGCTCAGCTCAGTGCTCTGATCTCGGTTGCCAACGCGGGGTACCGGCCCTATGGAGCTCCCGTCCCGCGGAGCTCCCCTCCCTGGCCGCTGATTTCGGTTTCTTGCCTTTCTGGCAGCTCCTTTTCCAGCTCTTCGGCTGGCTTTGTGCTGGGGTGGGGGTGGGAGCTGGGGTGGGGTCTGCAGGGTCCCCCAAAGCTCCGCTGCCGCTGGGGATCTGGGAGCTCTCGGCGCTCTGAGCTTCAATGAGGGCAGCGTGGGGTCCTGCAGCTGCAGGGGAGCAACCACGGCGACAGTGCAGGGCGGCCGGGCTGCTGGAGAGGAGCGGAGAAGGAGCCGTGGGTGCTGGCGGCCGGCAGGGTGAGCACGGGCCGGCAGGGCGCCCTGGTGGCCGAGAAGGTGACGCAAGGGGTGTCCTGGGTGACCAGCAGTTGACCGGTGGGTGACCACGGGGTGACCGTGAGCCAGCAGGGTGCCCTGGTGGCTGAGGAGGTGATACTGGTGGGGTCCAGGCTGACCTACAGCTGACTGATGGGCGACCAGTTGGTGGCCAACAGTTGACGAAGGGTTGACCGGAGGGTGACCCCGAGCCAGCGGGGTGCCCTGGTGGCCCAGAGGGCCAGTGGTGGCCAATAGGGTGACCATGAGCCAGCAGGGTGCCCCGGTGGCCAAGAGCATGGCACAAATGCTGTCCTGGTTGACCAACAGTTGACCGATGGGTGACCGGAGGGTGACCCCGAGCCGGCTGGCTGCCCTGGTGGCCGAGCAGGTGACACTGCACTCCTCCAGCCCGCATGGGGGCGCTCTCTCATGGCGGCGCTCCCGGCATGC
The DNA here is from genome assembly GCA_030625065.1 of Alectoris magna. Classification (NCBI taxonomy): domain Eukaryota; kingdom Metazoa; phylum Chordata; class Aves; order Galliformes; family Phasianidae; genus Alectoris; species Alectoris magna. The sequence continues at coordinate 93,934,202 of CM060563.1, read as the reverse complement.
CCCGTGGCACTGCGCTCCGCCCAGCCTGGCGCATGCGCACATGCCGCAGAGCCCGGAGGAGCGGCTGCGCATGCGCACCGCAGACCCGCCGTGTCGTCTCGGTGCTCAGTGCTCAGGCGCGTGCCGCACTGCGCATGCGTAGTGGCGCAGCGCCCGGAGCGTCGCTCCTTCCCTCCGTCCGTTAAGGCCGCGTCTCTGAGGCGCTCCGTTCGGCCCGGTCCGGCTCGTCTCGGCCCGGCCTGTGGGCGGCGGGAGGAACGGGAGGAGGACGCGGGAGCCGCCGGTGGCCACGAGCAGCGCGGTGGGGAGGAGGTAGGGCCGAGGTAGGGAGGTTGGGCCGCCCCCGGGCCTGCGCCGCGCTGAGGGGCCGCACAAAATGGCGGCGGGGGCGGCCGGAGCGCGGAACCGCGCGGCGCTGCGGCTGTGGGGGCGGCCGGCCGGGGCCGGGGGCGCTGCGGCCGAGGCCGGGCGCGGTGGTTTGGCGGCCGTAGGAGGGCACGGTTGCCCAGCGTCCGGTCTTCGTGCGTTAGGAAGGCGCACCGCTCGGTGTTGAGGTGCTCCGTCTCCGCCCCTTCGGGGGAGCTGTGGGGCTCCGGAGCCCTCTGGGAACCCCGCAGGGCCGCATCCAGCGCAGCCTCGGCGTTCCCTACCCTGTGGTGTGGATTAATGCCTCAGAAGCGGTGGAGGGAGCCGAAACCCGAAGTTCTTTTCAATTTCTTGACCTCAGACGAACGCCGGCGATGTGGTTTGTCTGGTAGCGGCCCCACGTTGCGCCAGGTTGGGTCGGGTTGGGTGTTAGGGGCGGTTTGTTGCTCTCCGCAGCGCGGCCGGGCGCTGGGAGGCGCTGCTGGGCGGCTGTGGGGTCACTGCCCTTAAAGGCGTCCTGGAGCTGCAGGGAAGCATTCAGCGTGGTGGGTTGAGGGTGGGTGTGGGGACCTCAAAAGGCTTTTCCAAGCAGAACAGTTCTGCGATGCTTCCGTAGCAGTCTGTTCCAACCCCCTGCTGTGTGCAGGGTCGCCAACCAGCAGCCCAGGCTGCCCAGAGCCACATCCAGCCTGGCCTTGAATGCCTGCAGGGATGGGGCATCCACAGCCTCCTTGGGCAACCTGTTCCAGTGTGTCACCGCCCTCTGTGTGGAAAACTTCCTCCTAAGATCCAACCTAAACCTCCCCTGTCTCACTTTCAAACCATTCCCCCTTGTCCTATCACCCTCACAAACAGCCGTTCCCTCTCTTGTTTATACGCTCCCTTCAAGTATTGGAAGACCCCAATGAGGCCTCCCCAGAGCCTCCCCTTCTCTGAGCTGCTTGTTTCAGTGCAGTAACGAGGTGCAGGTGGTTAAATTCTTCAGGTTTGTGGTGGTGGAGTTGGGAGGGGCCTTCAGGAGCCATCTGCTCCCACCACCCCGCGCTCAGCAGGGACACCCAGCTCCATCCTGCCTGCATGGCTCATAGCATAAAGCTTCCACCGCATCTCTGGGCAGCCTCTTCCCATTCTGTTTCTCCATGGAGTCATTTGAAAAGAGCACTGAAGGGGCACAGCACCACGATCCTTACGGGTCCCTTTAGTCCTCGGGATATGCTGTGGTTCTGTGACAAGAATGCAGTGTGTGTTTGGAAGACGAGAACGCAGCAGTTGCCCTCATGATCCACAGCCCAGCCCTGAGCTCAGCTCCAGGCTCAGCCCTCCTGCTGTGTGCTCGTGGCTCGCTCTGCTGAAACGAAGTCCTGGCGCTGCCCTGCGCTGTGCTGGAGGGTGGATGCTGTGAGGTAAGGAGAAGCGCTCCTTGGGGGCAAGGAGGATCTTGCATTGCCTCGTGTTCTTTCCCAATCCTTTAAAAGCCTCCTGCCAGAACAAACAGAGCAGCGCGTTGGAGGGGTGGGGATGCGCTGCTCTCTATGACAAGTGGGAGCGAGAGCTGTTTATCCCGGGGTGGGGCTCCAAGTTGCCTACAAAACTTTCCCTTCCCCTGCCCAAATGCTCTGCGGTTGGGTGCAGGCTGGGTTCCGCAGGGCTGCACCACCCCACGCGGTTCTGTGCGGATGGGGAGCGGCGCAGAAATGCTCTCTCAGCCTTTCAGGTCTAAAGGTAAATGAAACGCTTTCTTATTTCTTTGCCATCGAGGCGTTATTCGGAACGGAGCTGGATGCTTTCTGTAGGGATTTTGAGGCTGAAATGTTTGCGTTGGTGTGCAGAACCCTGTGTGCCCCAGGGCTGTTGTGTGTGAATGTGTGCAGGAGGGAAGCAGTGCGGGATTTGTGCTGCTCTGCAGTTTCACGTGGGAGGTGGAGCTTGGAGAAGACGCCCGTTCCTGCTGTTGGTGCTCCGTAACAGTGTTGAAGCATCGTTTGTTGGCCTTCCCGTGAGGATTCCTTTTGGAAGACTCACGCAGGCTTCCTTCTGCCTGGACGTAAAGTGCCCCAACGTGACGGGTGCTGGGAGGGAACCTCTGGCAGCATCAGAGAGCTGTGGGTTTTTATTCTTGTACCTCTGGGCCATCTTTATCTTACCTGGGAGTTTTCTCACCGCTTCTTGCTCTTTTTTTTCCCCTCTCCGTCCTGCTGAGGTGGGAGGGGCCCAGCAGCCCTGCAGGTGCTCGGCTGCAGCCTTTGGGGCACGGAGATAACTTGGACTGGAACGGGCTGGACGGCGCGTGCTGCTGCTCGGTGGGGGTGTCCACAGCCGTGGAGGGGCTTGGCCTGTCTTATCTGAAGCAACTGGAGCAGGAGGCAGTGCAGGAGGGGAGCTAGGAGAGATGGATCGAGCCCTGCGATGGAGCAGCAAGCTGCTTACTCTGCTTCCTCTTAGGACTGACATCTGCTCTCAGTACTGAGTGACTGTGGTGGCTGAGAACCATCTGAGTGTGAATGGACTGACAGCTTGGACTTACCTTGCTGGGGGGTGCGTGGCCAACAGAGCCCCCTCCTGAGGACTCTGAGATGTGGAACGCCAAACCATGCAGACATGGAGGAGCTGCTGCCCCCAGGGCAGCCCTGCGCAGCCCGGCTCTGTGATGGTGAGCGTGTGTTGGCCTTTCAACCCACATCTGTGGGTTAGAGACCCCCAGCCTCGAACAGCGCTGGATCCGAAGGGTGGTGAAACCTCTCCGTTTTCTGTCTCTCTCTCCCCTCCTCTCTGTTCTCTTGAGTGTCTTTTACTCGTTTTCCTTTGGTAGCTGTGGCCTGATTTTGCCTTAGAGTTGTTGATGAGGAAATAACAGCTGCTTTCAGAAACGTCTCCCTGTTTGCATCGTTGTTCTGCTTTGCCTGGGCAGCTTGCAGAAGAAGCAGCGCGTGGAGCCCGGCCTCCTCCCGGCGCTGTGGGCACAGCAGCTGCACCTTCTTCCTCCTCCTCCCCTCTGGGATGGATCCTGCCAGCTCCCTGCAGAGGCTCCCAGCTTCTCAGCCATCCTGAAGCGTTCCCACTGCTGTCCTGCCCGGGGGATGGAACTGCAGGCCCTGTGCCACCATGGAGAGGACACGAGGAGCCTGGGGTGGTGCCATCTCTGACCTCAGTGCCGTGGATGTGGACTGTGGGGGGGAAAACTGAAGCGGGAAAGGGTCTGTGCTGGAGTACTGCTGCGTGGGCTGCTGTCAGGCAGGTCTCCAGGTGCAGCAGGAGGGCGGAGGTCTCAGTAAGGGACTCCTGTCTGCAGGTCCAGCAGTCGGTGCTCTGATGAGGAGTAGGGCCCTGTTTCTGGGCAGGTTTTACTGGGCCGTGTGGCAGAAGTCTGGGGGTGGCTGACTGGAAGCACAGCCCTTGGTGTTGCCAGGGACTGTGGGAGCGGCACCTGAATGGCTTCAGTACCCTGTCGGCATCGCTGCGTGGGGCAGCACAGCAGGGGAGGTGCTGGAGAAGGGAAGAGGCTCCTCGAGGTCCTTGGGAAGGCTGCTTTGCTGTGAACCAAGGGAGCTGCACGGGAGATCCAGCTCTTGGGATGGACACAGCTACATCTCCAGTAATGCCAGGAGAGCTTTCCTCGGCGCTGTGGGTTTCTGGAGAGCTCGTGCTCTGTGTTGTGACTGTGCGTGGGTGCCCTGCTGGGTAAGCTGAAAGATGAGCTGTTTGCAGGGCCCTGGCAGCAGGCGTTCACACGCATCCAGCAGGGGAACGTTGCTGGGGTAGATTGTGTCCAGGCAGGCTGGGTTCCAATAGCGCGTTCTGCAGCGCAGCACAGAGCGACCCACACGTTGTGGCTGCTGCTGAGCCGTGTGGGTACAGCTGGGGGTGGGCAGGGGCTGGTTCTGTGCTCTGTAACGCTGTGCTCAACAGTAGCTGGGCTGGGGAGGGAGAAGCAAGGGGTGCTGCTTGGCTTCTGAGGCTGCGTGTTTTACAGCCTGTCCTCCTGTGGAAGGAGATGAGCGCCCGTGCTTTGTTTGCCTGTTTTCTTCTCTGCCTCTGCTGGTGGCTGTGATGCTGGGCCCGGCAGTGGTGCAGGATGTGGGGCAGCGGCTTCCAGCAGAGAGCTGTCAGTGAGCTGCTCTGTGCCCCGTGGCTTTGCGGGTAGGGAGTGGAGGAGTTCTGTGGCACTGAGCTCAGCTGGGCAGCGAGGACGCTGAGCATGGAGCCGTTGGGTGAAGGTCTGGATAGCACTGCTGGCTGCCTCTGCCCCACGCTCAGCTTCCCAGCTTCTTCTGTTGAAATGCAACGTAATTAGCACAGGCCGAGGAAATTCAGCACTATTTATCGAGAGAGATCAGCACCAAATTGTTGGTGATTAATTGCTGATAGTGCTAGACTGTATCTGCAGGCCAAACCTTCCCTACTGACTAGAGAGGAAGCAGCTTCCATGTTCTCCATACCTCTCCTTGCCGTTGGCCTCGCTGTGGCTTTGTTTAATACAGCTTTGGGGTCGCTGCCCACCTCCTGGGGTTGGGAGGTTCACCCGTGTGCGGCGTGCAGGCAGGAGGCAGAGCTGAGCCGTGGAGCCCTGCTCTGTTCTCCCGGTGTCCACGCGTTCTGCTGCACAGCATTGAGATCTCGCTGGTTTCAGCCGAAATAAAAGCCGATGGTTTCCCTGCCATTCTGCATGTCGTGTTCCTGGTCTTTGTACGACTTTACACCTTTCTATTTCAAGTTGTTTCGGTACCAAATCTTGCCTCGCACGTCTGCCAGATGGAGCTGCAGGCGCAGGACGCGGCCGCCACGCCCCGCGGATGCTTTCAGGATGCAGTAGTTCCCCATGGGAGCTGCCGTGGGAGTGTCCCTCTGCGAGCTGTCCTGTCTGCAGCCCCGCAGCCACCTCACGCCCAGACTGCCTCTGTTGTCGTTTCTCTGCACCACGGTTTCACTTTGTGAAGCGTTCAGAGTGGGCTTCAAACCCTTTGCTTTACCGCTCATGCAATAGCGTGCACAATGGTGTCGTTCTTAAGACCTGAAATGTCAGGTTTTGGAAAGTGCTGTCACTTCTGGGTTTGTTCTCTGTGACACCGAATGTGTTGGGTCAAACCTGCCCGCTTGGGAGCGGTCTGCTGGGTGAGGCTGTGTGAGCAATAGGAAACGCTGTTGTTGGCGGCTCTGTGAACTTGAATGTAGAAGTGCCGTTTGAGCTGCCATTGAGGTGCTGTTTTCTGACCTGCCCTGTTTTTCTCACTGGTTATAGAACCCACTGCGCGAAGCCGGTGCACCGCTGAACCATCTAACCCTTGTCTTTTAACTTTCAGCTTTGTGTTGTTCTTGGAAAGTTTCGCTCCACTTGTGAATTCCTTGAACCTTGGCATTGCGAGCCCGCTTGTGTTGGGCCCTCCTCCTTTTCAGCTTGCTCACATTAAGACCCAGCTGGCTCTGCAGCAGTTGACCACCGGCAGCTCCGCACCTCCTCATGCTTGCTTCGGCCAGGCCTTTCTGAAAAGCACCATGTTTAGCCCCAGAGGAGCGTTGCCGCAGAGGCCGAGAGGATCCAACCCGTCCGGAGCGAAGCCCCCGGGATCCTTCCAGGGTGTGACGGGACCGCAGAGAGCGCCGGCACCGGGAGCGCCGCGGGGGGCAGCGCCGCGTGCGTCAGGGCAGGAGAGCGTGCCATGGACCGGCTCGCAGCGCATCAACGTCCGCGTCACCCTGCACAGGGCCGACCCGCGGCAGGCCAAGGCCAAGAGCAACCTGCACCAGGAACAGAAGGGAGACGTGCGTGCGGGCCGCTGGGACGGCAGCCCCTGCCCGCCCCCCCCAGTTGTCTCGCAGAAGCCCCCGGCCCGGCTCCCGGAGCAGAACGCCGGCGCGCAGAACCGCTACACGCCAGAGAGCGCTTCCAGCATCTTGGCGAGCTTCGGGCTGTCCAACGAGGATCTGGAGGAGCTCAGTCGCTACCCGGATGACCAGCTGACGCCTGAGAACATGCCGCTCATCCTCAGAGAGATACGGATGCGGAAGATGGGCCACCCTTTGCCTGGCCTGCATTCCCAGAGCCGAGGAGAGGCGATGAGTGGGCCGAGCGGCACGGCCGTCAAGGGCAAGGTGATCGACTACGGGCACGCAAGCAAGTACGGGTACACCGAGGATCCTCTGGAGGTGCGCGGTTACAACATGGAAGCGCTGAGAGAGGAGTCTCTGGAAGCACGGCCCTACAACCCCGAGGCACCGAGTGGAGAGAAGAGGGAAGAGTTCCAGCGAGAGCAGAGCATGCCCATGGGCGTCCCGCCGGCCGGCGTGGTGTGCGGCCCAGCCTTCCCGCCTCAGGACGTCATGAAGCCCCCGCCGGCTTTCCAGAGCGACCCGGCAAACCCTCACCCATTTTTCCCAGCAGAGCCGGCGGGGAAGGCGGGCGGGCTGTGCGCGGCGCCCGTGGGGAAGGCCGGCCCCCCGCCCGCGGTGCTGCCCGTCATGCCGCCCATCCTGCCGCTCGCTGTGCCGCCCATGGCGCAGCCCGTCGTGCCGCCGCTCATCTCGCAGCCCGTGGTGCCCATCCTCCCCCAGCCGCCCTTCTCGGCAGAGCTGCTGGCCATCCTGGAGCAGCGGGACAGGATCCAGCACGAGGCCGGGAGCAGCCAGCCCAGCGCCCCGAGCTCCGGGATGGGGCAGAAGCCCTTCCAGACGCAGCCCGAAGGGCCCATTAAGTCCCCCTTTGGCGTTGTGAAGGCGTCGTGGCTCCCGTCGTTCCTGCAGTCTGACTCCCAGAAGATCAAACGGTTGCCCACCCCGTCAATGATGAATGACTACTATGCGACGTCGCCGAGAATATTCCCACATATGTGTTCTCTGTGTAACGTAGAATGCGCTCGTATGAAGGTGAGTGTCTTTACAGATTATTGCCGTGGTTGTACCCAGCTCCTTTCCCGCTGCTCTGTTTGGTGAGCTGATGTTTTACTGTGCCTTCGGTGAGCCGTGCTGCTGCTCGCCGGTCTGAGTGCTCGTGTGCCGATGCCGAGCTGCTCCGAGCGCTGTGCGGGGTTAGCACCGTGCTGCGCAGTGTGCTCTGTTCCAAACCGCGCGCGTTGTTGGGGTTGTTCCGGTGTTACGTACCATGTGTGCCTTTGGATTTCAAGCAGCAGAACAAACCCTTCGTCACCGGCTTAAACCACCGACGTTGCCTGGTGGTCAGCGGTGCTGTGCTGACTCCAGCAGGGCGGGTGAGACGTTGTTGTGCTCAGCCCTGCTGCTGCAGAGCCGGTTCCAGCAGAGCGCTGCGCATCCCTGTAAGCTTCACCTTCCAGGCGTGCCCTGCGTGGCGTCGGCTGTCCCAGGGGTGGCTCCCGGCCCCGAGCAGCACACACAGCACCCCCCGTCCATCCATCCAGCCCAGCCTGGGCTGCGGAGCTGCCAGCGGCGTCGGCCTTTGGTGAAAGAGGAAGGAAGAAGAGAGAGGAGAGAGTCCTGAAGGCTGTGGGTGTTCCTCGAAGGAGCTGAGTTTGATGTGTCAAAACCCACGAGAGCGTAACTTGAAATAACAGTATGGGTTGTTTTCAGTTCCGTGTTGAAATTTGAAGTAGCTTTCGACAAACACGGGAAGTCTGTGGGGGCAAAGCCGTGCAAGGTTGCCGCGTCTGAGACGGCGGGTGGCTGCTGCAGTGCTGACGGCTGCGCCAGGGATGTCACAGCGCTGAAGCTCTCCTGGTCAGGAAGAAATGCGGCAGGACGGCGGGTTGGGAAACCGAAGGGGAAGCTCCATTTCAGAGAAGAGTAACGCAGTATAAATGGAACAGGTAACAAGTCAGGGTTTGCGTTAACCACGGGGCGGAGCACTCTGGGGAAGCGCCCTCTGTTCCGTGTGAGCTGTTGAAGCGCTGAGCTTCGTCCTGCCCGATGCAGTGCAGGCACTGCCGAAGGAGCTGAGTTTTCCTCGGGGATGCGGGGCTGTGGCTTTGTGTCCCAGTGTGGGTTCCCACATTGACATCACCACCTTCCCTCCCTCCCTGAGCTGAGCTCTGTGGGGGCACAGACCTTTTGGGAGGTGGCAGTTCCTGGTGCGGGGCTGAGCTGCCATGTGTGGCTTCGGGATGCTGTGCTACAACCTGCTGCCGTTGTGATGGGGCGAACCGGGAAGAGCACCACGAGCACCCGGTCCAACCTCCCACCTGCCTTCAGTATTTCCCCACTGACTGGGTCCCGTGGTGCGACATCTGGACATGTGTGGTGTGTTTGGAGAGAAGAGATGGCTCAGAGCACAGCGGGTGCTGAGTTATGGAGAGGATGGGGGATACTGAATGAGAAGAACCTTCTTATCCAGCACTAAAGCGGACTGCATGCCTGAACAGCAGGGTTACAGCATTGTTAAATGGCAGATTTGGAGTTCAGAGGACTCGTGGCGACGAGCTTCTATCTCGTCGTGACTCTTTGGCAGTGTGGTCCCACACAGCTGCAGTGCCCCTGGAGGACAGCCCATGTCAGAGCAGCGACCCCAGTGCTCCATCTCTGCACCCCTGGGCTGTGTCCCTTTGGCCCCCCAGCCTGCCTGTCCCACGGGGAGCCCGGCCTGGCACCCCCTGCAGCATCTGCCCAGCTCTCCCTGTGTGCCGTTTTTCTTGGCTATTTAACGTTCCTCGTTAACGAGCTGGGATGAAACCAAAGCTGAAACAGCTCTGAGATCTCAGCATGCCAAGAACGAGAGCTGTGTCTGCAGTGCCACGCAGCCAGCTGTGTCTGCCTGCTTCTCGTTCTGTCGCCTGAGCACACCTCGGATGCCTCTCCGTGGAGCTGCCTGCAGCTGAGGGCCGCTCTCGGTGCGGCACAGCTCTGCTCGTGGGGAGACCCATGGGAAGCTGCAGCGCTGCTGTGAGGCGCACGTGCGTCCTCGTGTGCGCAGCGGGCCAGCAGGAGCGCGTTTTTGTGTCCCGTGGTGCTTCTGTGATGAAGAATCGTCCTGCCCTTTGTTAGGTGGGATCTCGCCGCGGTGTTCTCTGCAGGGCTGTTGACAGCCTCCCCAGCAGGGTGAAGTGTGTTGTGAATGCTTCTCTTTCACCTCAGTAGTGGCTGCGGTGGAGTACTGAGGTGGCTGAAGACAGAAATGACGCTTTGTTTCCAGGCCACGTGGGACGGCAACGCTCAGCAGCAGCTCTGCACCCCCCAGCCCGGCGGCACGCCTTGCCGTGCTTGCCCTTGGCTTTAACAGATGGACGGTGAGGCTCCCCGGGCTGGGTGATCCGCGGAGGTCCCTGCAGTGCTGGGGCTGCCCCTGTGGTCAGTGCTGGGGAGGGCCGGGAGTCAGCTGGAGAGGGGGAGTACAGCCAGGTGGAGGCTCCCGTGATGGTGTGAGGGTGCGTTGCTGCAGTGAAGGCTGGGAGGAGGGAAGGACGTTGGCTTGTTGGGGAGGAGGAGCTCTCTGTGAGCTCGAGGAGGGGATGGCTCTCCAGCAGAACGCCGCTGGGGTGCACGGAGCTCACAGTGCTGCTCTGCTGCTCCTGGTGCTGTGTGTGTGCTGTGCGTGCAGTGCTGCTGTGAGCTTGCAGGTTGCTCCATCAGCCTGCTCCCCAGCCCTGCCTCGCTGTGACGGATGGACTCACTGACACTGCTTCAGGAACTGGAAGTAACTTCAAACAAAACCCATTTCTTTACAAGCACCCAGCTAACAGTGTGCTGAGCACGTGCTGTTCTCCCGCTGTTCTCCCACTGGCCTGCTTTGAGGAAGCCATCACCAGCCGTCCTTCGAAGCACCGTGTAGGCCTTTCAGCCCCGACCAACTTACTGCAGGCTGAGTGCTTCGTGGAGTCTTAGAATGGCTTTATTGTCCTTTGTTAGCAACCGGTGTGCAACTGGAAGGACTGTGTGCGATGTCAGGGCAGCCCTGTTTTGTGACATGGCTGCTGTGCTCCCCGAAGCTCCGCAGCGGGTGCTGCCCTGCAGGCTCAGTGCTCGTCCCACTGCCAACCCTTCAGCAGCAGGTTTAGTTACTGCCATCAGCTCCGGGCTGTTGAGAGCAGACTTTGTGCAGAGCTACCCGTGCTGTTGTGCTTTCCTTGAACCACATGGAGGAGTTCCCGGCTCTGAGGGCTGGCGTTGTGGGTCTGGGTTCGTGTTGTGCTTCACCCTCCAAGCAGGGCTTTGGTCACAGCTCTCCTACGGAGCAATTGGTGGGGATGGTGAGGTTTGTGGGACTTGTTAGTGGCCTCTGGGTGCGAGGTATGGCTGGCAGTGATGGTGCTGGGCAGGGTAGGCCATGCTTCTGCTGGAGCACTCAGGGCCCTCCTGGTGGTGCATCGCGTTGGCAGCTCGGCGTAGCGGGGTGTGTGGGCTCGTGCAGCCCGGCAGCCACGGGGGCGGTTGTGCTCTGTGCTGTGCAGCAGCCTTCCCCAGTCGTGGTGCGTTCTCATCTCTTGCACCAAGAATGATGGTGCCAGGTGAGCGATCTGACCTCGCTGACTTGCTGGTAGGGCTGGCTGTGATGGGAGGGGAAGCACGGCGGCGCTTCAGCGTGTGGCCCGACGGGGGCGTGCTGTGTGCTCACCCACCCCCTGCCTGTGTTCTCTCCCCTAGGACTGGATCCTGCACCAGAACACCCCGTCCCACATCGAGAGCTGCCGCCACTTACGACAACAGTAAGGCTTTTGTTTCAGAACGGGGGGAAGAAGTGCTTTTTGTGCATGCGGGTCCTGCGGGTGGGGGTTCCCTGAGTGTAACTGAGCCCAGTGTCGGGCGGCGTGGGGGTGGGTGCCGGGGGGCTGAGCTGCAGCGTTCCCTGGGAGCTGCGTTTGGGTGAGGATGGAATCTCCTCGCTGACAGCTGTGTTTCTGACACCCACAGGTACCCCGAGTGGAACCCCGAGTCTCGCTCTTCAAAGCGGTAACTGCTCCTTGCTTACAGCTGCTTCTTAATTTGCTACTGGTGGTCATTAACGTGATTAGTTGTCCAGCTTTGTTTGCTGCCAGGCTGTATTCGCCTTGTCATTCCCTTTCTGTGGCACGATCACGTGGGCCATCAGAGCAGCTTTTGTCCTGAATTTCTTCACAACACTAGTGCTGCGGTAAGGCAGAACTTTTCAAGCCAGCTCAGCAGAGCAGCTGATGGCTGCTAAATGGATCTCAGTGAGATTGGGTTATTTTGCTGATTCCTATTTCGACTAAAATGCAAATAGAAGTGATGGGGCTTTTGCTTCTGCCGCGTGTCCCGTGGCTTCCCACTGATTAGACATCCTGGGAAGCCGAATTAACAACAAAAAGAGCACAGAAAAGCTGAAAACGAAGTCAGGTTCACTTGCAGAGTGCACCCAAAGTCTCTCTGAGTAAGGCTCCGTAGATTTAGACCCCTCGGGCTCTGCCTGGTTGGGGCCTCTTGGAGGGGAGGGTGTGTGTTTGGCACTGCAGGACTCGGTATGGGCAGGAAAATGGGCAGGGGGCAGGCCGGGCTGCTGCGTCTTGGTGCGTGCCCTGGCTCATCTGGAGTGCTTTGGGTAACGCTGCTCAGAGAGCTGTGGGGCCCTGGGCAGCTTGAGATGGTGGGGGTGGGACCGGGGCAGGCTTTGGGATCCCTTCCAACTGTTATATGATTCTGTGTTTCTGTGATCTTTAAAGACCCTTCCAAATGTGAGTAAAATCATTCCGTGATTCTGTGATCTTTGAGGACTCTTCCAACGCAACCCGAGTCATTCTGTGGTTGTGGTCCTTGAGATCCCTTCCAACCCAACCCCAGCATTCCATGGTTTTATGTTCTTTGGAGTCCCTTCCAATCCAACCCAAGCTTTTCCATGGTTCTGTGATCTTTGGGGACTCTTCCAAACCAAGCATTCTATGTTTCTGTGCCCTTTAAGGACCCTTCCAATCTGGCCCAAGCCATTCTATGACTGTATGATCCTTGAGATGCCTTCCAACCTAACCCCAGCATTCTATGGTCCTGTGACCTTCAAGGACCCTTCTAACCCAAGCCATTCGGTGGTTCTTTGTTATTTGAGGACCCTTCTAACCCCAGCATTCTATGGTCCTGTGACCTTCAAGAACCCTTCTAACCCAAGCCATTCGGTGGTTCTTTGTTATTTGTTTTTTGTTATATTTCTAACCCCAGCGTTCCGTGGTTCTGTGATCTTTGGGGTCCCTTCCAACCCATCCCAAACCATTCCATGGTTCTGTGATCTTTGGGGTCCCTTCCAACTCAACCCAAGTATTCCACGGTTCTGTGACCTTTAAGGTCCCTTCCAGCCCAACCCCAGCATTCTGTGGTTCTGCCGTCCTTGAGGTCCCTTCCAACCCAAGCCATTCTGTTACTCTGATTTTCTGCCGTGTCAGAACTCACCGGAAGCTTCTCTTTTCTTAGGAATGCTGCAGACAGGAAGGAGAACCAGACCCCCAAGCACCGCTCCAACTCGGCCAGCCCCGGCCCCAGGCGCCCGAGGCCCGCAGGCTCCGGCTATGCTCCCCGGCACTCCCGCTCGCGCTCCAGGAGCCCGGGCCGCTACCGGCCGTCACGGCCCAGGAGCCGAAGCCCCAGGCCGGTGCGGCGCCTGAGCCCCAGGCACTGGTCACGGTCTCCACAGCGGTCGAGGAACCCCCTGAGGGGCAGCCCGCGGCCGCAGCGGTCCTCCAGCAATGACTGGTCATCGAGGAGGGCCACCCGATCACAAGGTACGGTGGGGACGGGTCGTGGCCGCAGGGTGGGTGTGCGGGGGGTTCTCGTGGAGGATTTGGTGGTGGGAAGGGGGGGTGCCTGAACGGCTTTCAGTGGAGCACCCTTTGTTCCGGCTGGGTTTGTTGGGCTGCCAGTGGCTCTCCGTTCAGCTCTGCTCAGTAGTTGTAGGAAATGGCGAGTAAAGCCAGCCGGTGCGGTCTCTGCCCAAAGTACTGCAGTGCTGGAGGTTTCGTTGGCTCTGTGGTTTGTCAGCTCTAAGGGTACAAACTGCAAGGGAGCTCCTGGGGGAGGAAGGCTGGGGCAGATGGTTGGGATCGTGGAATCCTAGAATGGCCTGGGCTGAAAAGGCCCACAGTGCTCATCCAGTTCCAACCCCCTGCTATGTGCAGGGTCGCCAACCAGCAGACCAGGCTGCCCAGAGCCACATCCAGCCTGGCCTTGAATGCCTGCAGGGATGGGGCATCATTTGCACTGATCTCCACCGACAGGCAGCGTACAGGAGATGGGAGGTGTGTCAGATTATTGAGGAGTGGCACAGTAACATCGGGGCTGGGGGGGACTGGAGCTGCAGTGACCTGAGCAGCTGTAGAGGTAAAGCAAAGACAAAACTGGGCTTCTTTTCCCTTCCCTCGGCAGACAGGAAGGCAGCTCTGGAGGCAGTGATGAAGACGTTGGGACCCGGCTTTGTGGCAGAGTTCAACAAGCACAAATCATCACAAGCAGCCACGGCTGGGGCTTCGGGCTCAGGGAAGTCGGCACCCCCTCCTGGAGCAGCAGGGAAGGTGCCTGGAAATGGGAAGAAAACCCCTAAAACGAGCATTGCTGCAAAGGCTGTAAAGAAGGACGCGGCTCCTCTGCCTGCATCCGGCTCCTCCCCTCAAAGCGATGAATTACCCCACGAGGAGATGGAGGAGGAGGAGGAGGAGGAGGAGGACTCACCTGCAGGGCCCAGCAGGCCTCGTGCTGCTCCGTATAACCGGGTGATTATTGGCATTTTCTTCCACCGTTCTCTGTTTGATAAGGAGAGCGCTGCCTGCTGATGCTGGTGGGTAGCGCTGGAAGGAGGGCTGTGGGGCCATGCGGCTCCTCACCTGTATGGCCCAGACAGCTGGGACGGCAGAGGTGCTTAGCTCTGGATCAAAGCAGAGGGGTTCTGTGCAGCTGTAGCAGCTCAGTAACGCTGTGCAGTACCTCGTGGTGCTCTGCAGGGTGCTGCGGTCCCTGCCCGTGGCCTTTTGGCAGCCGGGTGGTCTGAGCTCCCTTCCAGCTCAAGCGTTCTCCATTTGGCACAGCGGGTTTGCCCTTGTGCCCACGAGGCCAAACCTCAAGCGCCACAGCACCCTGAGCGGTCTGTCTGCTTCGGGCTCGGAGCAAGCTCCATTGCAGGTCGTGTCCTCCTGCCTTTTGTTGGAGTAGACGAGGAAAGTGCTGACCTTTGGTTTTGTCTTTAACGTGCAGCTGTTGAGAGAGGAGCTGCTGAACTGTGGGACGGTCCTTCAGATCTCCAACTTACCGGACGACGGCTTTTCAGACCAGGACATCAAAAAGATCGTGCAGCCCTTCGGCAAAGTCAGCGATCTGATCGTGCTGCGCTCCAGGAACAAGGTCAGTTCCCCGCCAGCACAGCAGTCAGACGCTGCAAACCTCTTTCTGGATCCTCAGCTCATCCCCATGGGTAGGAATTGGTCATCGGAGGTGGGGTGCGTGGCCGTGGCGCAGCTGGGGGTGTGCACTGCACGACTGTGCTGGTGCTGCACGAGGAGCTGGGCTGCTTTATCCGGGCCCCAACACCGAGCTCCGCACAGAGAGGAGCAGGGGTGGTTGTGAGCGGGTCCTGCAGAGCGCTGCAGCAGTGAAGGCTGAAGGCGCCTTTGTTTTAGGCCTACCTGGAAATGAACTACAAGGAGGCGGTGATAGCAGCTGTGAAGTACGGTGAAACCGTGCCAGTGCTGGTGAATGGGAAACAGGTGAAAATCAGCGTCGCGGAGAAGCCCAAAGCATCTCCCAGCCAGGTAAGCGGTGTGCCGGTGAGCGCTGTGTGTGTTGGCTTGCAGTTTTGATCCAACAACTGACCTTGTCAAGAAAAACAGCTATTTCAGCATTCGTATTTTAAACGTCCTTTGCAGCACCAGCAGGCTGAGATGGATGGGAAACCCCTCTCACAGATCCCCAATTCTGGCTTGATGTTTCTCTTGGTTAAGGCTGCCATCTGCTGTAGTCTCAGCTCAACAAGGAGAGGCCCCACCTGTGTGAACGGGGCACTGACGTTCCTCTTTCTGCCTCCTTTAGGCCAAAACGGGTGTCAAAAAGAAGACTCGGATCATCAGGAAGGCGGCCCCAAGCACCAGGTGAGCCCTGCCGCTGCCTCCGTCGCTGTCTGCTCCTTAGAACCGTTGCAGACTAACCGGGCTTGTGTTTCATTTTGAGGTTTGCTGGTTTGGGATCGTGTTTGGCTGTTGTCACGTTCATCAGCTGCCTTGGAAACTCACATTTCTTTATTTTGTTTTTCCCCTCCTGCTCTTCGTAGGAAACACCCAACCACCGCCACCGCCAAGACAACAAAAACGATCGCAGGTGAGGTTTTGTCCACCTCTCATCTGTGGTGCCTCCGTTGTTGCCTGCTCAGTTTGTTCCCATCTCTTTGGGTTTCTGTGAGTGCCTTTTTCTGGTAGTGGTGGGGCAGTGCTGGGGTGTCCATCCCAGTGCCTTCCCTGGGTGGAACCCGACCGTACAACAACCCCAGGCAGCGCTACAGGCTGGGGGCGGAGTGGCTGGAAGGCTGCGTAGAGGAGATGGACCTGGGGGTATTGATGGATGCTCGGCTGAACAGGAGCCGACAGTGTGCCCAGGTGGCCAAGAAGGCCAACGGCATCCTGGACCGCATCAGAAACAGCGTTACCGGCAGGAGCAGAGAGGTGATTGTCCCCCTGTACTCAGCACTGGTGCAGCCGCACCTCGAGTGCTGTGTTCAGTTTTGGGCCCCTCACTGCAAGAAAGACATCGAGGCCCTGGAACGTGTTCAGAGAAGGGCAACAAAGCTGGTGAGGGGTCTGGAGCACAGGCCTTATGAGGAGAGGCTGAGGGAGCTGGGAATGTTCAGCCTGGAGAAGAGGAGGCTCAGGGGAGACCTCATTGCTCTCTATAACTTCCTGGAGGGAGGTTGTGGTGAGCTGGGGGTCGGCCTCTTCTCTCGTGTAACTGCTGATAGGACCAGAGGGAACGGCTTCGAGTTGTGCCAGGGGAGGTTCAGGCAGGACGTTAGGAAATACTGCTGCTCTGAAAAGAGTGGTCAGGCAGTGGAATGGGCTGCCCAGGGAGGTGGTGGAGTCACCGACCCTGGGGGTGTTCGAGGAACGTTTGGATGTTGTGTTGAGGGACGTGGTTCAGTGAGAACTGTTGGCGATGGGGGCATGGTTGGACTGGGTGATGTTGTAGGGCTTTTCCAGCCTTGGTAATTCTGTGGTTCTGTACTGACTCGAAAAACCAACCAACGAAAGCCCTCAGGCACCAGCAGGAGGTGCGGTAATGGATCTGTGCCTGTACTCTAACTTTGTCTGTGTGTCTGTCTGTGGTAACACGTGGCGCTTCATCCTCCGGCAGTGACTGGTTAGCAGTGCTGTGGGAAGGAGGAAGCAAACCCTTCTGCAGCAGGCTGGTCAGCAGAAGCTGAGATGAGCTCAGCACCAAAGCTGCTGTGCTTTGTGGCTCTCCTTCGTGATTGCTGCTGGTTACCGTACAGGTTCAGTTCTGGTGCTTTTTGGTCATGCTGCTGCAGATTGAGCTCTGTGTATTTTCCTGCTCTCTGGTTTGAATGGTCACAAATGTCAGACTTGTGGCTGGATGTTGTACCTAGGCAAAAAGGAGAAAACCAAGAAGCCCGTGGGGACCAAAGAGAGCAAACCCAAGAAGACTTCAGACACTGCAGGTAAGACAGAGGAGATCACGCGGGGCACTGAGGGCTGGACGGGGTGGTGCTGGTGGTGGTGGGGCTGCTCCTGCGTGCTCACGTCCTCCTTTGCAGCAGTGAGTGGGGATTTGCAGCAGGCCGCGTCCAGGCGTCTGCCTGAGCATTGGGCTCACGGTGCTCTGCTCTGTGGAGTGCATGGAACTGAAGAACCCTTTTTTCTGCTGCTTCCTTCCAGCCCAGTCGGAAGAAAGTGAATTGAAAGACCTTCAGAGCTCACCAGAAAGCGGGATGGAAGCTGGGGAAGGCGGGCTGGCCGAGCCCAGGGGTGCTGCAGGAGGGGACAACGGTGTCACAGAGCCCACGAAGGCAGGAGAGGCTCAGCCCAGAGCAGCGGGCAATCCTGCGCCGTTACTGGGTAATGCTGCTGCTGGGAGGCTGATTTTTAGGGACTTTGCTTCTTGTGAACGAAGTGAAGTTTAACGCTGCGATGCCCTACTGTGCTTTTGTAGAGAAACCTGCCCAGGTGCTTCAGGCGGTGCCGCTGGGCTCGGATGGGCAGAACGAAGCTTTCACTGATGGAGGTAAGCTACAAACTGACAGGTTTCTTTCTCATTTCTGTCCTGTCGGCTGTGGGGAATTAAACCAGCGCAAGGTTGAGGTGTTTCTTTGGTGTTCCTTAAGACTGGTCTTCCCGAGAGCTCCTGCACGGTGCGCTGTTTTTCACCGTGACAGCAGCGATAAGATGCGAAGGATGACGCCTGATGTTCTTAAAGCTGCGCTGCAGCTGAAGAGATGTGCACAGCTACTGAAGTAATGCCCCTCTCCCGTTTGTTCTGTTCAATAGAAGCTTCTGCGGTGACGGTGAAGAGCGAAGAAGCAGCGGAGCTGGGCAGCAAGGTGGGTGTGACGGGGCTTCGTTCTGTGGCCGCTGTGAGTGTGGGCCTGGGGCCGCTTCCCTGCTCATCTGCTGCCTGCAAACCTCTGTGGAAATGCTCTGCTGATCTCTTGTGAGGAAGGGCGGGCTTCCTCCTGGCTGCCTGCACTTTGGCAGTTGGTTTGGCCTTCCCCAGAGAGGCTGTGGATGCCCCATCCCTGCAGGCATTCGAGGCCAGGCTGGATGTGGCTCTGGGCAGCCTGGGCTGCTGGTTGGCGACCCTGCACATAGCAGGCGGTTGGAACCAGATGATCATTGAGGTCCTTTTCAGCCCAGGCCATTGTGTGGTTCTTCCCACACTCTGCCCACTCTTGCTTTGCACGCTGCTCGTTGCCTTTCCAGCAGCTTCCATCTGGGGCTGGAGGAGCAGCAGCACTGCCCTTTGTTCGCAGGACGCTGATGATGTGTGCGTGGTTCTGGTTTCAAACCTGCCTGAGAAAGGATATTCGGTGGAGGAAGTTTCCAACTTGGCGAAGCCGTTCGGAGGGCTGAGGGATGTGCTGATCGTGTCATCGCACAAAAAGGTATCCCACGCGTCGGGGGCGTTCCTGCTGACGGGCGGCCAATACGCCCTGAATGGACGTAGTGTGGCAAACATTGGTATGAGGTGGTTTTGTCCAGCGGCAGCTTCTGCTCACTGTTCTGCTTTCCTCCTTTTAAAAGGCATATCTTGAAATCAACAGAAGATCTGCAGAGTCCATGGTGAAGTTTTACACCTGCTTTCCCATGACGCTGGATGGGAACCAGCTGTGCATCACTCTGGCACCTCAGCACAGCAGTGTGAAAGATGAGGTACGTACAAAGCAGTGTGTGCTGGCGCTGGAGTGCAGAGCGAGGTTCGGTGTTGAGCTGACTGTCCTGTCCTGGTGAGCACCAGTTCTGTTCAGCGGCACAGTCGGTCCCCATCTCCCGATGTTAACGTGGCATAGGGGTCACAGGTGCTCGTGCTGCTGATTTTGTTAATAAAGCAGGCAGAAAGTTGTCGTTAGCAGTAGGCTGTGTGCGGCTCCTGGCTGGCTGCTGCGAGTGAGGCTAAATTTTGCAGTTTCAATCTTACAGCTTTTCTTTTCCCCCCTGCAGGAAGCGATATTTACTGCTATCATCAAAGACTCTGACCCTAAGGTGAGTTGCTGGCAATCCAGCTGTAAAAGTGTGCTCCTTTAGACTGGAATCGGCTTCCTCCAGGCTAAAGTGGGAGCTGGCTCACTTATCTGAGGCTGCTCTGGAATTGAGTGTTTCTATGTGACTTCGTGGGCCGACCAGCGAGGAGAAAAATGCTGGCTGTAGTGCGGGAGCGCCGGGTGCTTCCCATGGCGCTCTCCTCTCCTGGCCCTGCCGGCACTGCTGAGGTTAAGGCAGCCCATCCCTTCCCTTTAGGTGAACGCTGAGATGGTGCGGCAGCAGTTTGTGCACCTGGGCAACTTACCGGAGGAGGGGTACAGGGAGTTCGAGGTGGTTTGCGTGGGGCTGCGCTTTGGGAAAGTCGATCATTACGTTGTGCTGAAGAACAGGAACAAGGTAAGCGGTTCCCTGCACTGCACAGCGCCGCCATAATAACAACAGCGGGCTCGTCTTCTGCACGCCAGCAGCGTTCGGCTGATGAGGGATGCAGGAAGCTCGTCATGGCTGCCGCGTGTTTTTATTCGTCGCGTACTTTGCGGTGGGGCTGGAAAGCTCCGATCCCGCAGTGCTTGATGGCCACAGGGCAAGGAAGTGGGAGGTCTGCCGTGTGAGTGCGGTCTGTCTGGTTATTTTCATAGCCATGGCCCTCAGCTTGTCCTGCGGTGCAGAAATAAGATGGGAGAACGCGATTTGAAGCCGGTCTTGCTTTGTTTCAGGCAATTCTGCAGCTGGAGAGTCCCAAGGCTGCCAGGTCCATGTACTGCTTCCTGAACCAGTACTCGTACGCCATGGGGGAGCACACCCTGACCTGTGCGCTGTCCCCCGGCAGGCAGCAAGCTGATGTAAGCTTTCCTTCCTCGTTATTACCTTATTATGGCGCAGAACAACCTTTCCCCGGAGAGCAGTCAGTGGGGGTGATGTTGGTTTAGCACGAAGCATTTGGTGTTGAGGATGAGAGGGGGAGCCGGGTGAGAGCCTGTGTGCCGGAGTGTGGTATGGATGCAGCGCTGTGTGCTTGGCCTCCATGCCTGTCTCTCTTTTACAAACACTTGTTGGGTTTCTTTTGACTGATGAGAGTATTCCTTAATTAAGGATGAGGAGAGAAGGGAAGAGAGCGGGAAAGCAGCTCCTTACTGCAGGTTAGGAAGGGATTGATGGCTGAAAGGAATGGAAAAGCTCCATTATTGTTTGATGTGTCTTCCAGCAGCTTGGCTACGTTTGATGCCTTTGCTTTTAGGCTTGGCTGCTCTGTCAGCATCACCTGTGGGCGGCAGCTCCTTCTGGTTTAGTTCCTCCAGTAAATAAATTGCCCTCTGTAAAGAAAGCAGCGATGCTTTGTTTCACCCAGAGGGCGGTGACGCACTGGAACAGGTTGCCCAAGGAGGTTGTGGATGCCCCATCCCTGCAGGCATTCAAGGCCAGGCTGGATGTGGCTCTGGGCAGCCTGGGCTGCTGGTTGGTGACCCTGCACACAGCAGGGGGTTGGAACTGGATGAGCTTTGAGGTCCTTTGCAACCCAGGCTGTTCTGTGATTCTACGATGTGAAACCTGTGTGGCTGGAGCTCAGCTGGAGCTCTGTCACTGGGCTCAGCCTGCAGACTGCCTGTAAAATGCTGTTAGGAAAGAAATCTCAGTGCTTTTTTCAGGGTTACTTGGCCTTGTGCTAAAAGCAGATGGCTGCAGAGCTTGGCTGGGTGCTTGTACCTTTGCAGAGGTGGTTTCATTTTAGGTAGTTGTGTATAACAGAAAGCAGAGTTAGTGAGTTTTAAAGACTACAGATTGACCCAAACCCGCATCTCAGACATGAGGTGAGGCGATAAAAGCTCAGCGATGCGCCGCACGTGTTGACGTCAGCAGCACCTCCTGCACGGCCGTGTGCCTCTGCTTGCACTCTGGTTGTAGAGCAGCGTGGGCCCGGTGTGTAACTGCGCTGTGGTGGGCGTGCTGTGCTGGTGCTCCTGGAAGCCACAGGTACTGACCCCCGCTTTTGTTTTTCAGCCCGAAGCTGTGAAAAAAGAAGTGAAGAAGGAGGAGCCGAGCAAAGGAAGGTAGGCCTTGCAGGTGGTGGTTGTTTCGAATGGCATGGACGTGAGGTGAGGCGGGTGCTCTGTGAGCAGGCGTGATGGGGAGCGGCGCGGTGAGAGCTGCGTGTGCGCCCACAGAGCGGGCTGTGGGGGAGGTGGGCTGCAGGCCTGTTGTGCAGGCAACGTGCAGAGATGTGTTATGAACTGCGGCCAGGATTTTGCCACAGGTCCTGGAAGGTGTGCTTGGATTCCCGTTGGCGGGACTTCTGTTGCGTCAAACCAAGTACTGCGCTGTGTCACGCAGTGCTTTCCTCTGTCAGAGCTCCTGGCTCTGCTCTTTCTGTTCCCAGTGCTATAAATACCCCGCAGCTTCCTCCTTTAACTCGTTAACCTCAGCCTCATGCTGTGATGCGGGTGCCTAAATTGACTTTACAGGTGTTTGGTGCTCCGTTAACATCTGAACTGAGAAAAGGGAAATGCAGATTTTGGTGCGGTCCTTTAAAGCCTGCGTTACAGGCACTGCTCGCGGCGAAACCTCTCGTGGTGGAGTAACTGCTGGTTGGGTTTTGTCTTGGTTGTTTTGGGAGCGCTTCTGAAAGGGGATACAGCATCGCAAGGGCTCCTGGTGGTGAATACGGCTGAGAACAGTGTGACTCAGACCTGTGTATCTGGAGTTCTGTCCTTACAGCACCAACACAAACTTCCCTACCAGCAGTCTCCGTGTAGTAGCAGCACACCGCTGTTTGTCACTGTATTCCCACAGCGCCGTCCCTCTCAGCCCCAGACTTCATGCAGCTGCCCTGGTGCAGGGGAAGCACTCAGTGGGGCAGGAGAGCCCTCAGGCTGTGCTCTGCAGCTGGCACTGCTAATCCTAACCCGGGGCGTTGTGCTCCCACTGCTCCTCTCCCTGCAGATGAGGGTATGCACGTTCCTCCTCCTGAGGCAGCCCTTCCTGGGAGGCAGAAATTACCTTAAACGTGGTTCTTTTTGGAGGGACCTCATCATGGTTTCCTTGCGAGAGGTGGAGCAGCAGCAGGTTCTGCCCTCTGCTCCCCTTCAGCAGTGCAGCGCTCTCCGACAGAGGTCCATCAGCGTTCAGAAGCGTGCTTTCCCTCCGCCCTGTGGCTGGGGCTGCTGGCCCATCGCCAGACGTGCTGATGAGTTTTGCTCTTTTCTGTTTGCTCAGCTGAAATAGCTGAAACCTTCTGTCATCCCGAGCTGAGAAGGGTTGCAGCTCTGCTGTGGCACAGAGGGTGGCAGAGGGCACCGCCTGCGTGCGCTGCTTGCTGTGAGTGCTGCAGCCCGTATCTGAGTTGGGCGGTTGCTGACATTTATGCATTCCTTGCAGGAATGGCGGCCAAGCAGGGCTCAGGTAGGCACCGAGTTGAGCTTCCCGTGCAGCTGACACTCCTGGGCTCCCGCGGCTGCACTGTGGGCTCAGGGCTGTCTGGGTAATGTTTTCCTGCACCGACACGTGAGACCTCAACTCGGTGGTCTGTAGGATGCTCAAACAGAAGAGAAAACAGCCTGAAGCCATGTCTGTGTTTAGAACACAGTCAGTGTTTAACCAGCGTAGGTTTTGCGCTGTCCCTGTGGCGGGAGCAGCAGCTCAGCCCAGCTGATTACACGTTTTGCTGCAGCACGTGAACCCCAGAACGTACAAACAGGCTCGTTTCTTTCTGCTCTTCGTGTGCCCGGGCTCCGCAGAGCCGTGGTGCAGCCCGCCCTGTTGTGTGCGATCTCTGGCCACGTGCTTGCTGCCTCTGTGTTTGTTTCAGCACCCAGTGACACTGCTGGGATCGTAGGATCATAGGATGGCCTGGGTTGCAAAGGCCCACAGTGCTCATCCAGTCCCAACCCCCTGCTACATGCAGGGCCTCCAGCCACCAGCCCAGGCTGCCCAGAGCCACATCCAGCCTGGCCTTGAATGCCTGCAGGGATGGGGCATCCACAGCCTCCTTGGGCAACCTGTTCCAGTGCGTCACCACCCTCTGGGTGGAAAACTTCCTCCCCCTAAAACCCAACCTGACATTAAAAAGCTATCAGGCTCTTTGCTGCTGGAAGAGTGAGTGCTGGAGCTGAGTGATCCCAGAGCCCTCACACAGGACAGAACCGGTGCTGCCCTCAGAGGCACCAAGGCAATGGTAACGGGTTGTTGGCTGTCGGGGTGCCGTCAGCCTGCCCTTCAGCCAGGACCTGACCTGCTGCATGGGCTCGCAGCAGCGCGGCGATGGGGCGCGTGGCACTGAGTGCGGCCTCGGGAGCTCTGACTCCTGGTGACACAACCAGGGTTTGGCTGCACCGGGGCTCACGAAGAACTCATCAGCTGTTTGCCTCCATGTTTTAATTGCTTTAACGCTGGTAGGTGGGACGTCC
Organism: Alectoris magna; assembly: GCA_030625065.1. NCBI lineage: Eukaryota > Metazoa > Chordata > Aves > Galliformes > Phasianidae > Alectoris > Alectoris magna. The sequence continues at coordinate 93,910,852 of CM060563.1, read as the reverse complement.
AGATGCTGAGTGCAAACATGGCAGGAGGTTGCACACCATTGGCGTCCGGAGGTTACTGCTGACTCTGGAGTTCTCAACGTAGTTTGATTTCTTCCTTTTATTTTATTTTTTCCAGTACATTTGGCGCTGGCTTGAAAAAGTGTCCAGAGGGGTCAGCAGTGGTGCAGACAGCAGCTGCTCGTCCTCCGGTGGAGCCTGGCGTGGTGAAGAAAGAACCCATTTCCATCCCTCCTGTCAAGGACGAGCTGCCAGCAGTGAAGACGGAGCCCTCGGAGCCCCATCTGGAAGGAGCACGGAGGGATTCTGCCGCAGGACTGGCGGAACCAACCAGCAGGAAGGCAGGGGCTGAGCTCACTGGTGCGCCCATCGGGTCAGCTGGGGCCGAATTACCCACAGCAAAGTCAGAAGAGAAGCTGCTGCTTCCTCCCAGCACGGGGAAGGAGGAGGTGATTACAGACGGCGCAGCCTCGAAGCTCTGTGCGCCTGGATCCGCACCGCAGAAGGGCAGGGTGCTGGGAGCTGAAGGGCTGGGTGCTGCTGGAGAGCTGCTGGGAGCAGCGCCGGGCCGGGCCGACCGCGTGCCATCCGGCACTGCTGCCCCACTGGCAGCTGGGAGGACAGTGGGGGCTGCGCCCAAAGCTGTGCCTGCAGGGATGGGCTCGTCTGTTGGCCCTCACAGAAACCTGAAGGCGGATGCTGCCAAAAAGACACGCGTTAATGAGCCGGTGAAAACAGGACGTGAAAAGCAGGGGGCTCCAGCAGCAGGGGGGGAACCTGAGCTTGAGGCCGGGGCGGCACTGGGGAGGACGCTGGCTGGAGATGGAGCCGGAGCGGACGTGGGGGTGAGCGCAGAAGGGGCTGCGCTCCACGGGGGGGCTGCTGGAGAGGAGGGCTCCCAACTGCTTCCAGTGAAGTCCGCAGCAGAGGTGGAGAAGAAACGTGAGCAGTGTGTGGCTGGGGTTGGGGCTGCTGTGGAAAACACCAGTAAGAACGTGAGGGAAAAGAAGGGGAGTTCGGTCAAAGCGCCTCAAAGCAAGGAAACGAGGCCAGCAAAAGTGAAAGAAGCCGGCAAAGCTGCCGCACTGAACCCCTCTTCATCCATCAAGGAGCCTTCCTCTGTTCCTAAAGTAATTCTGAAGGCGGTGGTGTCTGTTCCGGACATATTGAAGCCCAGGGTTGCGGTGCAGAGAAGCAAACCTGCCCTGTGCAAAGGAGAGGAGCGGGCAGCTTCCTCCAAAGCCAGGCCCCAGGGAGCAGCAGCGGGGCAGAAGAAGGCAGCGTTGAAAGAAGGGGGTCAGCCCAGAGCCAGCACGGCTCAGCCGAGCAGCTCTGGAAAGGGTGGCAGCGGGAGGAACGCGTCCCTGCAGGAGAAGGACTCGCAAGCGGAGCCGAGGGCTGGTTCAAAGCAGTCCCAGGAGGGGGAGAGCAGATGGTCCAGCACGAAGAAAGACAGCAGCAGCGCTAAGGTGAGGAGGGCGGGAGGGCTGCTGACCGTGCCTCTCTCTCGTGTTGAGCGTGGGGCAGTGGGACCGTGTTCCCCTTCCCCCGTCCTTAAACCGCTCGGCTTTGGGCCAGCGGCCGCGTTGGAGTCGCACGAGGGCAGGCCAGCAGCTGCTCTGAGCCGCGGCGAAGCAGGGCAAGGCACGTCACAGGTTGGAGACACCGCCTGGATAGCGCAGCGCGGGGGCCTTCCTGGACGGGCGCGCGCCCGGTGCCGGCTGATGTTTCTGGGCCGGTCCTGGCCGGGAATCCTCGTCCTCCCGTGAGCCGCATCGGCTGCGCCCAGCGCTGCGCGGGGCTGCGTTGCTGGGGGAGGCGGCGGAGCTGTGGCTCCATGCCTGCTGGTGGCCGCCTGGGCTGTTTGCCGAGGCGTGGCCGGAATCAGCAGCCTGGGCAGCTGGAAGAAAGAAGGCAACAACGAAAAAGCAACATTCATTAAGGGGAAAAAAAAGAGATGAATTTTGAAGTTCTCTTTTTCTTGCGATCAGCTTCGTTGCCGTCGCTGGTTTCACATGAACTCCCGTCTCGCCCTGCAGGTTTCCACTGGAGGCAACACGAGGGCGTCCAGAAGCGGCGGCGCGAAGCAGCAGGAGGTGAGGGCTGGTGGCGCTGCCCTCCCCCCGCCGTTACCTGCGGCTCCGGAGAGCCTCCTGCGCTTAGCAGGGCCCTTTGGAAGCAAACGCTGTTAGGAGGAGGGCTTTTGGCCCTGGGTATCACCTGCAGAAGCAGGGAAGGACTGACTGGTCCCCAGTTACCCTCCTGAGATTTCTTACCGTCGCACCTGTCAGAGGTGCAAGGAGCGTCGAAGGCGCTTAGGAACGGTTCTGTAGAACGGAAGGAGATCAGAACTTCTCCATCCACGTCCCCCTTCATTGCAGAGGCATTTCCCGGGGGCTCTACGCCTTGGTTTGTGTGTTGGTGAAGAGCGGCCTGGAGCTGATGGGCTCAGCTCTGAGTCAGTGCTTCTGCCTTGGCCTGGAAGTCCTGCCCTAACGGGTTTCTCCCTGTGTTGGGCACCACCCAATACGTGATGGTGGGACAGGAAAAAAGATTTCCGAATCATACATGAAAGAAATGGAAGTGGGGACGTGGGGCTGTGGGAGGGAGGGCCGCCCCGGGGGCAGCCAGGAGTTCACTGCATGCCCTGCAGGTGAATGCTGGGATCTGGGGCATCCGCTCGGTTGGTTTGGTGGGTGTTTGCCTGGTTGTGTCTCCAGCCCTTCCATCCATCCATCCCACGCGGGATGGGGATCCTGCCCTGCCTGGTTGTGTCTCCAGCCCTTCCATCCATCCATCCCACGTGGGATGGGGATCCTGCCCTGCCTGGTTGTGTCTCCAGCCCTTCCATCCATCCATCCCACGTGGGATGGGGATCCTGCCCTGCCTGGTTGTGTCTCCAGCCCTTCCATCCATCCATCCCACACGGGATGGGGATCCTGCCCTGCCTGGTTGTGTCTCCAGCCTTTCCATCCATCCATCCATCCCACACGGGATGGGGATCCTGCCCTGCCTGGTTGTGTCTCCAGCCCTTCCATCCATCCATCCCACGCGGGATGGGGATCCTGCCCTGCCTGGTTGTGTCTCCAGCCCTTCCATCCATCCCACGCGGGATGGGGATCCCTCCCTGCCTGGTTGTGTCTCCAGCCCTTCCTTTGGCTGCCATGCGTCGGTGCCTTCCATCGGGCACGGAGGCGGTTGGGTCTCCCCGCGGTGCCGCGCTCGCTCGGTTACATCCGTGCTTTTCCCTTCCCAGGAAGAAGAGCTGTTCCCATTCAACCTGGACGAGTTTGTTACGGTGGATGAGGTGGTAGAGGAGAGCGAATCTCCCGTTAAAACGCAGCGCAGTCAGCCCAAAGGGAAGAGGAAGGAGTGCTCCAGGAGCGCCTCGGAGCCCAGCTCCAAGAGGAGGAAGGAGAGGAGCTCCCCGCCGCGCCTCGCCGAGAGCCAGCTGTCCTTCGTCATGCTGGATGAGATCGGCGAGGAGGAGGAGGCGGGCGCACAGCTGGGCATGCTGGTGGTGGACGAGGTGGTGGAGGAGGAGGAGCTGACGGCCGAGGTGGGCGAGGAGCCGCGGGTGCTCCTCACTTGGGCCGAGCTGCACGACGAGGAGCGGGGCGGCCCGCGGGGGGACGGCCGCGCTTCGGGAGGGCGGCGATTGAAGCCGGAGCCTTTGGTGACCGTGGATGAGATCGGGGAGGTGGAGGAGCTGCCGCTGAACGAGCCCACGGAGCTGAGCGTGGACGAGGGGCTGAAGCAGAAGGAGGAGGAGAAGGGCGGTGCCGAGGATCCCTGCCAGGTGCCCGACGATCCCAGCGCGTTGGTGACGGTGGATGAGATCCACGAGGACAACGAGGAGGGCGCGGGGGGGGCGTGGGATGAGGCGAACGAGGAGGAGGAGGATTTCCTGGCTGACTTCAACCGTCTGAAGGAGGAGCTGAACTTCGTTACGGTGGATGAGGTCGGGGAGGAGGATGAGGAGGAGGAAAGCACTTTGCCAGGGGAAAACCCGAGGGAAGGTAAAGACGACGAGGAAACCGCTGCTGCTGCGGGACCAGAAGAAGAAGCGGCGGCCGGTGCAGGGCCAGAAGAGGAGGACATTGTTGCTGTTGCAGGGCCAGAAGAGATGGAAGTTCTGGGCGGTGTGCAGCCGGAGGAAGAAGGGGGTGCGGCCTCCAAATCCAAGGGTGAGGAACGGCCGGGGGCTGCCGGACGGGGACGGGAGTCGGGGGGTCGGGATGACTGCGTGGGGAGGGGGCAGAGGGAGCTGCGTGGGTCTGTGTGCGGTACGGGGTCGGGGAAGGGCTAAGAAAGGTGCAAGGGGGCCGGGAGGGGGGAGAGCTACGGCTCACCCAGAGAGCTGCGGGCTGTGATGTCCGAGCCCAGCGGGCGGGCATGGCTGAAGCGTGGCTGAGCCTGCCGTGCTGGCAGCCATGGCAGGGCCGTGGGGATGGCACAGGGCTGAGACGCCTCTGCTGTGGGGCAGGGAGGGAGCTGGGGCTGTGCAGCGTGGAGAAGGCTCAGGGGAGACCATGGAGTGACCTTCCAGGACCCGAAAGGGCCTACGGGAAAGCTGGAGGGGGACTCATAGTAACAGGATGAGGGGAAATGGCTGTAAGCTGACAGAGGGGAGATTTAGACTGGGTGATAGGAAGGCGTTCTTCATGGGGAGCAGGTTGCCCAAGGAGGCTCTGGATGCCCCATCCCTGTAGGCATCCAAGGCCAGGCTGGACGTGGCTCTGGGCAGCCTGGGCTGCTGGTTGGCGACCCTGCACATAGCAGGGGGTTGGGACTGGGTGAGCATTGGGGGCCTTTGCAACCCAGGCCGTTCTGTGATCCGATGTGAGGGCAGTGAGGCACTGAGCAGCTCCCCCATTGAGGCCGTGTGTGCCCCACAAGTGCTGCGCCCCACAAGTGCTGTGCCCCACAAGTGCTGTTTCCCACATGCCGGAGGCCAGGACAGCCCTCAGCCCGCCGCCCTCCCTTTCAGGTCTGGATTACCTCCTCCCCAAGGCCGGCTTCTTCTGCCAGATCTGCTCTCTGTTCTACTCGGATGAGCCGGCGGTGAAGAACCACTGCCGCACGGCGCTGCACCAGCACAACGCGGAGGTGAGGGGCGGGCTGGGGGCCGCTCGCTGCCGGGGGGGGGCTGCCCGCTCACTGTGCCCTTCTCCTGCAGAGGTTCATGGCCACGCGGAAGGAGGAGGAGGGCGGCGGGGCAGAGCCCAGCCCGAGGTGACGGGAGGAGAGGAGCCTCCATCCATCCTTCCATCCCGTCCTTCCATCCCAGCCAGCGTTGGGGCCCGGCTGCCTTCGTGTGTTCTGTTGGTGTTGTACAGAGCCAGACTGAGACGCCCACGGGGGGGGGGAGGGTGGGCTGGGGGCTTTGGTTTGTGTCCCAAAGCACCGGAGTGGGGGGGGGGGGCTGCTCCCCCCTCGCTCACCTGCCATAAACACCCTCCTTGTACAGCCCCAGTGTGTGCTGCGCCTCTGCTGCTGCCATCCTCCCCCACCTGGGGCCCTGGAGCTGGGTCCGTGCACCCCACACAGCGCCGGGGGGGCGCTTATACCTGTCTGCCCCCCCTGCCTGTTGTGGGGGGGGAGCTTGGAGCTCTGGTTTCTCTTGGGCCCCCCATCTCTTGGAGCATCCCATCGCCCCTGGGGGGGTCCTGCCGTGCTCTGGGTGCAGCCTTGGGCCTGAGTTTCCTGGGTGTGCTCTGGGTCCTCAGCTCCCCCCGGGGGTTCCCTTATGCAACCCCCAGCCGCTGGGGGGGCTCTGGTTCCCCTTGGGACCCCCGTCCCTTGGAGCATCATGGAGCGTCCCATCACCCTTGGGGGGGGTGGGGGGGGCCCGATGCTCTCCGTGGCCGTGCAGCCATCCGTGGCGTTGAGGCCGTTTGCTGCGCCCGTCGTGGGGCTTCAGCTCATCCCTGGGGGGGGGGAGGGGGAAGTCTGAGCCCACTGCGCCGTTCTGCCCTTCCCTTCGGGGCGCTGCCCGGCTGATCCCATCGCCCTGGGGCACGGAGGGAGCGGGCAGCCCCCGGCGGGTGGGGTTGGGGGGGGCAGGGCTGGGTGCCTTCTGCCGCCGGGGAAACTGAGGCTGTGGCGGCAGGGCCGCCCCGAGGTGCGTTCCCCTTTAAGAGAGGCCGAAGGGGGGGATGGGGGGTTGGGGAGGGGGGGGGGGGCGGCGAGGGGGGTGTGCCGCAGTGCGGGGCGGAGGGGAGGGGGGGGCGGTGCGGGGCGATGCTGCGGGTCTTCGTGCTGCACGCGGCGGAGCTCCGCACGTCCGACGCCGACATCAGCGATGCGTACTGCGGGGTCGTGTTCAGAGGTGCGGGGCGGCGGGGGGGGCGTGGGGAGGGGGGTTGGGGTCGTGGAGGCTGCGGGGCCCCCCCGGACCTCCGTCTCTTCTGTGCGAGGGGCGGGGCCGTGGGGCCCAATGGAGGGGCTCGGGGGGGGGGGGGGGGTGGGAATGTCCTGAGGTCCGGTTGCCGCATGGGGGTCCTGGCTTTGGGGGGGGCGTCTGTGTGGGGGGGGGGTCCCGGGAGACCCATCTGGGGGGGGGGGGGGGGGGTTTGTATGGGGTGGGTCCCATTCTGGGGCGGTTCGGTATGGAGGGGGTCCCAGGAGTCCCATTTTGGGGGGTCTGCGTGGGGGGGTCCCAGGGCTCCCATCCACGTGCGTGGGGGTCCCAACGCAGGGCTCTGCCTCTGTATGGGGGTCTCACAGTGGGAGGGGGGGGGGGGGGCGGGTATGGCAAACCCATCAACGTGCAGGGGCCTGAGGGGGGGGGGGGGGTCCGTGTGTGCACGAGGGTCACAGCAACGGGGGGGGGAGGGGGGGTCTCCATAGGGGTTACGGGGGGGGGAGGGGGGGTCTCCATAGGGGTTACGTGGGGGGGGAGGGGGGGGTCTCCATAGGGGTTACGTGGGGGGGAGGGGGGGGTCTCCATAGGGGTTACGTGGGGGGGGGGAGGGGGGGGTCTCCATAGGGGTTACGTGGGGGGGGGAGGGGGGGTCTCCATAGGGGTTACGTGGGGGGGGTTATGCGGGGTCCCGGTCTGCGCGATCCCATCTGGATGCGCTGATCCCAGTCTGGGGGGGTCCCAGCGATTCCCCCCCCCCCCCATGCGGTGCCCCCCCCCCAGGGTCTCCGGACCCCTCACGGCCGCTCCGTGCAGAAAGGCCCCCCCGCAGCCCCCACCCCGTCCGTGCAGGAGGGGCTGGCAGTGCCGGGGGGGGAGGGGGGGGCATAGCTGAGCGGTGACAGCAGAGGCGCAGCCGCGGCTATTTCTGGTCCCGCGAGAGCAGCTGCGGGGGGGGCGGTTGGTGACCCCCCCTGGGATGAGCCGGGCGGGATGCGCTGGGGGGGGGATGGGCAGCGAACGGGGGGGGGGTGGGGGGCAGGGAATGGGGGGGGGGGGGGGGCGGGGATGGGGGCAGTGCGGGGTGATTCCATCCCCCCCATCCCCAGCGTGGCACAGGGGTTGCGCCGTGCGGGGTGGTGGCGCAGCCCCGCGGGGGGGTCACGTCCCGCTAGTTGATAGCGCGACCCCGTGGGTGACGTCACGACCCCGTGGGTGACGTCACGACCCCACGGCCGCCACACCCCCGGGGTGGTGCCCCATCCCCACGGACGATGCCCCATCCGTACGGATGCTGGTGCCCCCCCACGCTGCGCCCCCAGCTCTCAGCCCCCCACATCCGTGTCGCCCCTCATCCCAACGCCCCCATCCCACCCCCGCCCCCCCCCCAAGCTGCACTCCGTGGCCCCTCCCCCCCCCCCCCCCCCCCCGGATTTCCCCCCCCATGCCCACCCCCCTCCCCCCCCCCCCGGTCCAGCACTGCCCGCTGCGGTGCCGCTCCGTGCGGTGCCGCCATGCTGCGCTGCGTGCTGCTGCGTGCCCAGCTGCGCCGCCCGGAGCGGGGCGACAGGCAGAGCGACCCCGTGGCCAGCCTGACCTTCCGAGGTGAGCCGGGCAGCCGGGGGGCCCCGCCGCGCCTTTGGGGTCTGGGGAACCGTGGAGGGGGGGGGGGGGGGTTGCTTCGGCCCCCCTTCTGCCTCGGCCCCCCTTCTGCCTCAGCCCCCCTTCTGCCTCAGCTCCGTGCCCGGATCCCCCTCCGGTGCCCTCCGGCCCTTCTGCGCGTGGAGAGCGGGGGGTCCGCGCTCCCCGGCTGATGGGAAATGGGGGGGACGGGGGGGATGGGGAGGTCGGGAGGTCCCGGCGCTCTGGGGGTGCCCGGCGGCCACCGGGTGCTGCCTTTGGATTGGGGTTGGCGGGAGGTGCCGTTGCTTCGGGGGTGCTTTGGAGTTGGGAGGACCCGGCGATGGCAGCGAAGGGCTGCGCCTTCGGGTGCTCCCCCGTCGTCCGATGGGGGCTCCGCTGGGGGCGGGGGGGGACCCCGAGGTTTGGAAACGGGAACTGCCCGGGAGGCGGGACTGAGGAGCCCGCGGGGTCCGGCCCGTGGCTGCGGGGCTCCGGGGCGCTGCGTGTCCTTTGGGGGTGGCGGTTCTGCGCCCCCACGTGTCGGGGACGCCCTGAGGTTGGTGACTGAGGACCCCTTAAGGTTTGTGACCGAGGGCCCTGCAGGGCTCCGGCCCGTGGCTGTGGGGGCTGCACACCCTTTGGGGATGGCGGTTCGGTGCCCCCAAATGTCGGAGGCCCCCTGAGGTTGGTGACGGGGACCCCCCGAGATTTGTGTCCGGGGCCCCCCTGAGGTTTATGAATGAGGCCCCCCATCCCCCAGGATGGTGACCGAGGACCCCACGGCCGTCCCCCCCCCCCCCGTTGCTTTTAGGGCCGGCTCGTCCTTGCTGTTGGGGTTCCCTCCCCCCCACGTTCCGGGTCCCCCCGGTGCCGCGCGCTGCGGACCCCCCGGCGGTGGGGTGGGGGTGGGGGGGGCCGGGGGGCGTCGCTCCCGGCGGTGAGAAATCGCCGTTCGTAGGAAAAGGAACCCGGAGCGAAGGGCAGGAAAGGGCCGGGGGCGGCGTGCGGCCCTTCCTGCCGCGTCCCGGGGGGGCCGGGATGGCGGCGGGGTCAGCGGGGCCAGCGGGGCCATCGGCAGCCGCCCGCCCTGCCGGGGGGGGGGGGAGGTTCGGGGCCGGATGGGGCTGCGATGCTTGGAAATCCCAAAATAGGAAAAGAGCGCCGGGAGGAGGCTTAAAAAAACCCCAAAAACACAGGAAAAAGGAAACCCGAATCCCAACAACAACAGGACGGCCCTAAAGCCGAGGTTGGGTTTGGGTACGGCGTGCGGGGGCCACCGCTATTGTTGTGTGCGGGGCCGGGCGGGGGGGGGAACCTCTGCCCTACAGCCGGCATCGGGGCGGCCCCACTGCGAGCCCGGGGGGGTGAGGGACAGTGTGGGGTGTGTGGGGTCACAGTGGTGGTGTGGGGTGTGTGGGGACATTGGGGTCACAGTGTTTGTGTGGGGTGTGTGGGGACATTAGGGTCACAGTGATGGTGTGGGGGTGTGTGGGGACATTGGGGTCACAGTGTTTGTGTGGGGTGTGTGGGGACATTGGGGTCACAGTGATGGTGTGGGGTGTGTGGGGACGTGGGGGGCAGTGTGGGGTGTGTGGGGGAACTGAGGGTCGGTGTGGGGTCCGTAGGGGAAATGAAGGGCAGTGTGTAGGATCTATGGGGAACTGAGGCACAGTGTATGGGGTCTGTGGGGAAACAGGCACTGAATGTGGGATTTATGGGGTACAGAGGCACAGCGTATGGGGTCAGTGGAGAAACTGAGGTCCAGCGTGTGGGGGTCTGTAGGGAAACTGGCAGCATATGGGATCTGTGGGGATCTATAGGGAACTGAGGCACAGAATATGGGATCTATGGGGAACTGAGGCACAGTGTGTGGCTCAATGGGAAAACAGGCCCAGCATATGGGGTCTGTGGGGAAACTGAGGCACAGTGTGGGGTCTTTGGGGCGTCGTGTGTAGGATCAGTGGGGAACTGAGGCGTTGCATGTGGGATCTATGGGAAACTGAGGCACTGAATGTGGGATTTATGGGGTACTGAGGCACAGCGTATGGGGTCAGTGGAGAAACTGAGGTGCAGTGTGTGGGATCTGTGGGGAAATAGAGGCACCGTGTATAGGATCTGTGGGCACGGAAGGTGGGATCAGTGGGGAACCGAGGCACAGCATATGGGATCTGTGGAGAAACTGAGGCACAGAGTATGGGGTCAGTGGGGAAAGTGAGGTGCAGAATATGGGATCTATGGGGAACTGAGGCACAGTGTGTGGCTCAGTGGGAAAACAGGCCCAGCATATGGGGTCAGTGGGGAACCTGAGGCACAGTGTGGGTCTGTGGGGCGTCGTGTGTAGGATCGGTGGGGAACTGAGGCGTTGCATGTGGGGTCTATGGGAAACTGAGGCACTGAATGTGGGATTTATGGGGTACAGAGGCACAGCATATGGGGTCAGTGGAGAAACTGAGGTGCAGCGTGTGGAATCTATAGGGAAACTGAGGCACAGAATATGGGATCCGTGGGGAACTGGGGCACAGGATGTGGGATCTATGGGGAACTGAGGCACAGTGTGTGGCTCAATGGGAAAACAGGCCCAGCATATGGGGTCAGTGGGGAACCTGAGGCACAGTGTGGGGTCTGTGGGGCGTCGTGTGTAGGATCGGTGGGGAACTGAGGCGTTGCATGTGGGGTCTATGGGAAACTGAGGCACTGAATGTGGGATTTATGGGGTACTGAGGCGCAGCATATGGGGTCAGTGGAGAAACTGAGGGACAGTGTGTGGGATTTATAGGGAAACTGAGGCACAGCATATGGGATCTATGGAGAACTGAGGCACAGAATATGGGATCTATGGGGAACTGAGGTGCAGAATATGGGATCTATGGGGAACTGAGGCACAGAGTATGGGGTCAGTGGGAAAACAGGCCCAGCAAATGGGGTCTGTGGGGCGACTGAGGCATGGTATATAGGATCTGTGGGGAAACAGGCCCAGCATATGGGTTCTATGGGGAAACTGAGGCCCAGCCTCCGTGATGAAGAACCCCATTGCTTTTCCCACTCATACATGGGGTGGGAGCTGAGTTTTGGGGCCGTTCCCCCCCCCACCCTTTATGCGTATTGTAGGGGTGAAGAAGAAGACGAAGGTCATTAAGAACAGCATCAACCCCGTATGGAACGAGGTGAGTCCCCACCTTATAGGGCCTGGTCGACCCCTTTAACTGTACGCTGAACGCCTCGGATCCCTTTTTGTCTCTCTTTTTTTATAGGGGTTCGAATGGGATCTGAAAGGAGTTGCTCTGGATCCGGCCTCTGAGCTTTGCGTTGTTGTCAAGGACCATGAGACTGTGGGGAGGAATCGGTGAGGATTGGGGTTGGGATATTGGGGTTTAAAGGGGGGGGGGGGGGGGAAGGTTGTGATCCCAATAATCCCCCCTCCCTTGGCTCCGATTTGCAAAGCCTGGGGCGTGCACAAAGTGCACGCCCCAGGCTTTGCAAAACGGAGCCAAGGGGGTGGGATGTGGAATTTAGGATCAGCAATATGGGTTGGGAGGGGTGGGAGGAGAGAGATAAGGGGGTATGGGGGGGGTAACAACAAAGATTGGGGTTGTTTGCTGCCTTCCCCCCCCCCCCCCCCTTCCTCCCTCCTTGGTCCTTTTCGCCTTTGCTGTCTGCAGAGGAAATGAATGGAGACTGGATTGGGGGGGGGGGGGGGGGGGTAGGAAATGAGGGCGGAATTCCCATTGGGGTGGGGAATTTGTAGTGGTTACCCAACCCCCCCTCCCCCCTTCTCCCACCCCCTTTTTTAACCCTATAGGTTTTTGGGAGAAGCCCGTGTCCCACTACGGGATGTGCTGTCCTCACCCAGCCTGGCAGCATCGTATGAAGTCCCCTTGTTGGACAGCAAGAAGCAGAGCACCGGGGTGAGGGCACACGTGGGGTGGGGACGTGGCACAGGGATGGGGACTCAGTGGGGTGGGGACACAATGGGATGGGGACACAATGGGATGGGGACATGGCAGTGGGATGGGGATGTAGTAGTGGGATGGGGGCACAATGGGATTGGGATATGGCACGGGGATGGGGCCTCAGTGGGCTGGGGACATGGCAGTGGGATGGGGATATGGCATTGGGATGGGGATGTAATAGTGGGATGGGGGCACAATGGGATGGGGGCATGGCAGTGGGATGGGGACACAATGGGATGGGGACATGGCAGTAGGATGGGGACTCAATGGGGTGGGGACATGGCAATGGGATGGGGACACAATGGGATTGGGATATGGCACAGAGATGGGGACTCAATGGGATGGGGGCATGGCAGTAGGATGGGGACATGGCAATGGGATGGGGACTCAATGGGATGGGGACTCAATAGGATGGGGATGTGGCACAGGGATGGGGACTCAATGGGATGGGGACATGGCAATGGGGTGGAGGCATGGCAGTGGGATGGGGACACAATGGGATTGGGATATGGCACAGGGATGGGGACTCAGTGGGGTGGGGACATGGCAATGGGATGGGGACTCAGTGGGATGGGGACACAATGGGATGGGGACATGGCAGTGGGGTGGAGGCATGGCAATAGGATGGGGACTCAATGGATGGGGACACAATGGGATGGGGACATGGCAATGGGGTGGGGGCACAGCAGTGGGATGGGGACTCAATGGGATGGGGACGTGGCAGTGGGGTGGGGGCATGGCAGTGGGATGGGGACACAATGGGATTGGGATATGGCATAGGGATGGGGGCTTAGTGGGATGGGGACATGGCAATGGGATGGGGATGTAGTTGTGAAATAGGGAAAAGGCAATGGGATGGGGGACTCGGTGTGATGGGGACGTGGCAGTGGGATGGGGACACGATGGGATGGGGACATGGCAATGAAATGGGGAGTCAGTGGGATAGAGACATGGCAGTGGGATGGGAACAGTCAGAAAGGAATATGGCAGTGGGATTGAGTGCACAGTGGGAAAGGAAGGTGCTGGTAGGACAGGGAAACAATGGGGTGGGGATACAATGGGCTGGGGACACGGCTGTGGGGTGGGGATGTGGCAGTGGGATGGGCACAAAATGGGAAGAGAGCGTGGCAAAGGGATGGGGACCTGGCAATGACATTTGGACGCGATGGGATGGGGGTGAATTGGGGCGGGGACGTGGCAATGGGGTGGGGACGTGATGGGGTGCAGACACGATGGGATGGGGACGCGGAACGCGGATGGGGATGTGGCAGTGAAATGGGGACACGGCGGGGTGGGGACGTGGCGACGGGACGGGGGTGTGTGACGACTCCCCTTTTACCCAGGCTTCCCTCTTCCTGCAAGTCTCCTACACCCCTCCTCCGGGCGCTGCCCCCCTCTTCCCTCCCCCAGCCCCCCCCGAGGCAGCCCCGGCGGCGGCGGCGGCGGCGGAGTCCGACACGCTCACTGGTAATGCGGGGGCTCCACGGGGGGACGCGTCCCCATAGCCCACCCCGCAGAGGCCGGGGACCCGCAGCAACCTCCCTGCCTCCCGCCCCGCGCAGAAGCGGCCACCGAGGAGGAGGGGGAGGACCAGGCGGTGCCGGGGGATGAGACGGAGCCCCCCTCCTCGGGGGCTGCCGGGCTCGGAGCCGCCCTCGCTGCCCCACAGAGCCCCGGCTCCCCGCGGCCGTGGGGTGAAGCGCAGGAGGAGCTCCCCCAAAAAGCCGCTGTCCAACAAACCGCAGGACTTCCAGGTGAGACCCCGGTGGGCCACAACGGACCCTGGCTGTCGTCACCTGCGAGGTGACCCCAGGGTGGCCCCCCCGGGGCCGGGCCAACCCCTCCTCCTCCTCCTCCCTCCCCCCAGATCCGGGTGCGGGTGATCGAGGCCCGGCAGCTGCCCGGCGTTAACATCCGCCCCGTGGTGAAGGTGACGGCGGCGGGGCAGACCAAGAGGACCAGGATACGCAAAGGCAGCAGCCCCCGCTTCGACGAGGTGAGGGGGTGCCGGGAGGGGGTGGTGGAACCCAACTGCACCCAACTGGGCTTCGTCTCCACCGCCAGGCCCGTCCTCCCCGCCCCAACCCCCCCATGATGCGTGGGGCCGGGGGGGCCGCCTCCGTGGCAGAGCGCCGTCCCGGCGGCGTGTGCCGTGCTGGGAGTGCCGCGCCGCATCGCCCCCCTTCCCCACAGACCTTCTTCTTCAACGTCTTCGAGTCGCCGGCCGAGCTGTTCGACGTGCCCATCTTCATCACGGTGAGCCCCCCCCCCCCCGCCATGTCCCCCGTCCCCAGCCCGGGGCTGTGGCTCTGCTCCCAGCCGGGCTCAGCGCTCCTCCCGCAGGTCCTGGACTCGCGCTCCTTCCGCATGGACGCGGCCATCGGGGAGTTTCGGGTAGGGATCCCTCCCGTCTCGTTGGGTGGCGGTGGGTTGGTGGCGGGACTCCGTCTTGGAGATCTTTTCCAGCCTTTGTGACTCTGATTCCAGGAGCTGGGATGGGTTGGGGTTGGACTTGGGGGAGCGGGGGGGTCTCGGGGGGCTCCTTCAGCCGTTATGCTTCCATCCTTCTGGGGTTCTGTGTCTGGGCGCGGTGGGGAGGGGTCAGCTTGATGACCTTGGGGGGCTTTTCCAGCCGGAATGGTCCCATAACTGAGCGGACACGCAGCTGTTGGGTTGGTGGTTGCGCTGGGTGACCTCGTGGGTCTTCTCCAACCCGGACGATTCCATGTTGGAGTCCTGGAGGCGGCGGGGCGGTGGTTGGACTCAGTGGCCTTCGGGCTCTTCTCTGCGGTTCTGTGGGTGGTGACGGGTGGCTCGTTGGACTCGGTGATCTCGGGGGTGGTTCCCGACCTGAACGACGCGCTGGTCCTGTGATTCTCTCTCCCTGTGTCTCACAGATGGACGTTGAGAGCATCTACTCGGAGCCGAGTGAGTTCTGCGCCCGCCCCCACGCGTTCCCATGGGAAAGGCAGAGCTGTTCGTTCCCCTACCCATCGCCCCTCCCGGGAAGGGCATCACACGGATTCAGTTTGGGATGGGGTCCATAAAGAAGGGACAAAGCGACGCCCGTTAAACCTTTCCTGCCCCCATCCCTGCCAAGCGTGACGGTTGAGCGCAGGGAGCTTAGCAGCCTGCAGGCCAGCAGAGGGAACGCAGCGCTGCCCCCTCACGCCGCCCCATGTCCCCCCCAGAGCACGCGATCCTCCGGCGGTGGCTGCTGCTCTCCGACCCGGAGGACTTTGCGGCGGGGGCGAAGGGATACCTGAAGGTCAGCCTGCTTGTGCTGGGGCCCGGGGACGAAGCTCCTGTGAGTATCAGCGCTGGGGGGCTTCCAGCTGCCCGCTGCTGCTGTCCGGGTCGGCGCGATGAGCCGTTGGCCGTCCCACAGGTGGAGAAGAAGGAGGTCTCTGAAGACAAGGAGGACATCGAGGGGAACCTCCTGCGTCCCACGGGGGTCGCCTTGCGAGGGGCTCAGTTCTGCCTGAAGATCTTCAAAGCTGAGGATTTGCCCCAGAGTGAGTGGTGGGTCCGTGCCGTGGCACCGTTCCGGGCTGTCGGCCGCTGGGGGTGTCACACAGTCTCAGCGTGTGGGGCGGAGCACCCATGGGTGCTGCAGATCGCAGCCCCCCCAGCGGACGTTTGCCCCCGCAGTGGACGACGCCGTCATGGACAACGTCCGGCAGATCTTCGGCTTCGAGAGCAACAAGAAGAACCTGGTCGACCCCTTTGTGGAAGTCAGCTTCGCGGGGAAGACGGTGAGTGGGGGGCACGGCTCTGCGTCCCGGGCATGGGGGCGGGTGGGGATGCGGTTGGGGCAGTGGCTGGGCTGCGCCGTGGTTGTGTCCCCGCTGAGGGGCGGGGGTTCCCGGCACCGGGGGGAGACCCATCCCTGCCCCCACCCCTCCAGCTCTACTCGAGGATCCTGGAGAAGAATGCCAACCCGCAGTGGAACCAGTGCCTGACGCTGCCGGTGATGGTGAGCGCGGCGCCCACCCCCCACCGCCCCGCTGCCGCGGCCCGCCCCGGCCGCCGCTCACCGCTGCTCTCTGTCCCCAGTTCCCTTCCATGTGCGAGAAGATGAGGATCCGGGTGACCGACTGGTGAGCCACGGGGAGGGGATGGGGCAGGGACCCCCTGAAACAGGAGGAGCTGCGGAGGGGCTGCGATGGATCGGGGGGCACCCGGGGTGCGCTGAGACGTGGGCTGTGTTCCAGGGACCGTCTCACACACAACGACGTCGTCGGCACCGCCTACCTCTGCATGTCCAAGGTCTCTGCGCCCGGCGGGGAGCTGGAGGGTGAGTGGGTGATGGGATGGGGCTCTGCGCGTGGCCCTGGGGAGCATGGTGTGCTCACGGCTGGAGCTCAGCGTTGGCTGGGAAGAGGGAACAGGCAGGGTGGGCTCTGTCTGGTTCCTGGGGCTGGGGGAGAAATGGGGGCATGGGTAGGGGCATGGTGGTGGCTCTGTTCATCCTACATGGCGGTGGATCCATCCGTCCCATGGTGGGGACTCTGTCCATCTGCCAATGGTGGCTCATCCATCCCATGGTGGTGGCTCCATCCATCCCATGGCGCTGTCTCTACCATCCCATGGTGGTGGATCCGTCGTCCCGTGGTGCTGTCTCTGTCCATCCCATGGCGATGGTTCCATCCATCCCGTGGTGGTGGTTCCGTCCATCTCGTGGTGGTGGCTCCATCCATCCCACGATGATGTGTCCATCTTGCATGGTGCTGGCTCTGATTATTCTGTATGGTCCTGATTCCATCCACCCTGTGGTGATGGTGGTTCCATCTAATCTGTGTGGCGGTGGCCCCATTCACCATGCATGGTAGCTCTGTCCGCCCCGTGGTAGCGTCTGCGTCTGTCCTGCGTGGTGGTTCCGTCTGTCCTGCCTGCTGGTGGCTCTGCAAGTCGTACGAGGTCGCTCCGCCCACCCTGCGTGGTGGTTCCCCGCATCCCGCGGTGGTGACTCCATCCATCCCCATCCCCCTCCCGGCTCGTGGTCCTGCAGGCCTTCGTTCCCCCGTGGCCGTAGGAAGAGGTTGCTGCAGAGCTGCACAGCACGGCGGGTTTTGCGTCCTGCCCAGTCCCTGCGCACTCTGCAACCTCCACGGGGGCTGCATGGCCGTGTTGCAGCCTCCCCGCTTCTCTGTTGGCACCAAACCCCCCAGCAGCAGCGCCTGCTTTTCCCATCGCCTCCTCCTGTCCCGCAGCCTTCCCTGCTCCCCCTCCTCACCTCTCTCCGTCTCTTTATGCTCCAGATGCGTTTCCTGCTCTCGCGAAGCCTCTGAAAGCCTCGGACCGTACGTCCCTTGAGAGCCTCTTGGTTTGTGGGCGCTTGGGTAACTTCTTTCCTTTAGGGTGTGTGGTGCCCAGGGAAGGGCTGCGCCCCGTCCCCCCCCGGTGGCTTTGGGGTATCCCCGTTGGGCCGCGGCGCTGTCGGAGGCCTCCGGGTGACGACGTGTTGCACGCTGAGCGGTCGGGGTCTGCTGTTGTGCCGGGAGCTCAGTGCACGTGGGTCTGGCTCTTCACTGCTCGTCCGCTTGAGGCGCCCGGAGATGAGCGGCGCTCGTGGCTCGCGCTGCCTCGTGGCACAGGGCGGCCCTGAATCCACGCGGCTCCCGGCCTGGGGATGCTCTGCTCGGCCGCCGCCGCCTTTCCCTGTCGTGGCACACGCTGTTCGCAGTGGACGTGGCGCCCTGCCCGCGGGTCCCTGACGTCCCCTTCCCCTGTGCCCCGCAGTGGACGACGGGCTGGGCTTCCTGCCGACCTTCGGCCCCTGCTACGTCAACCTGTACGGCAGCCCCCGCGAGTTCACCGGCTTCCCCGATCCGTACGAGGCGCTCAATTTAGGAAAGGTGAAATCAGCTTCTTCCCGGCACGGCCCGAAATAAATTAACCTTCCTTCCTTCCTTCCTGCTGCCGCTAACCCGGACTGGCTTTGTTAGCAGGAGCCCACGCTGTGCTCTCTGTCCCCGCTGGCTTAACCTCCTCCCGGCGCCGAAATAGCGCTCCTGGTCTGACCTCTGCCGCGAAGCCAACGAGAGCGGAGGCGGAGGGGAAGGACGGGGCGCTGGCTGCTGACCCTGTCCTGCTCTACCCCAAGGGCGAGGGCGTCGCGTACCGCGGCCGGGTGCTGCTGGAGCTGGAGACCAAGCTGGCGGAGCACGGGGAGCTGAAGGTGGAGGACATCTCTGCGGATGACGTCCTGCGGGTGGAGGTAGGGGGGTTGCTGTGGTCTGGCGGGTGGGTGTCGGGCAGCTGATGGTCTCCTGGAGGGCGACTCCCGCTGCGTCTTCACCCCAGCGCGTCCGCCTTGCTCTGTCTGAGCAAACCTTGCTGGATGGGCGGGAGATTGGCCTTCCGGGAGCAGCAGTCCCACCTCCAACAGGCCGGACTGGGTGATCCTCACGGGTCCCTTCCAGCTCGGGTTGTTCTCTGACGCTGCGGCCCCGAGTGCTGCTGCAGATGCACTCCTGCCGCTCTTCAGAACTCACCTTTTTGCCCACGGGCAGCCCCGGTCTTCTGCTCCGTTAGATTTTTCCTGAGCACCTCACCCGCGTTCTGTCGACACGCTTGATGTTCTCCTTTCCTGCATTCATCTCTTCCGCCTCGGAGGCTTTGCCGTGCTGCCACGTGTCGGGTCATCGCGGGAGGGCAGTGGTGGCATCTCCTCCCCGTTCCTGTGCCTCTTGCAGAAGTACCTGCGGCGGAGGAAGTACTCCCTCTTTGCTGCCTTCTACTCAGCCACCATGCTGCAGGACGTGGATGATGCCATCCAGTTTGAGGTCAGCATCGGCAACTACGGCAAACAAGTTTGACAACACCTGCTTGCCCTTGGCCTCCACCACGCAGTACAGCCGGGCCGTGTTCGATGGTGAGCAGCACCCAGGGTCTGTCTGTGCGCTGGCGGGGGGGTGGCTGCGGGGTCTCCGTCCTTGAAGGCCTTCAAACCCAACTGGAGATCTCCACACCCAACTGGAAACAAACTGGGGTCATCAGAACCCAACGGGAGACGTTCAGATCTCAATTGGATGTCTTCAAAACCCAGCTGGGGGCCTTTAAAACCCAACTGGAGACCTTCAGATCTCAATTGGAGGTCCTCAAAATCCAAGTAGGGACCTTCAGAACCCAACGGGGGGCCTTCAGAGCTCAACTGGAGCCCCTCAAAACCCAACTGAAAGTCTTCAAGTCCAACTGGAGACCTTCGGAACCTCAGCCGATGTGCGAAGGCGCCAGCACACGTGGGAAGATGTGACTGGAAAGGAGGGAGGCAGGCAGGAATTGGGCATTCCTGTGGAGCCCCTTGGCCCTAACAACACCCCTTCCTTCTCGTGGGAGAGCCGGTCCTTTGGGGTGGCCTTTGCCTGGCTCCCGTGGGGCTCTGGGGTCAGATGCCTTCAGCACACCGGGGTTGTGCCGCTGTTTCCCAGCCCCACCACTCCACGGGAGCAGCTGCAGATGGGTCCATGTGCACTTCTGGACCTCGTTGCACACAGGGTCTCCAAAAGAGCCGGGCTCCGAGCTCCTGCCCCAACCAGGTGGTGCCTGCTGCCAGCCTGGTGCCCCAGGCTCACCCAACGCTGTGCCCTCCAGGTTGCCAGTATTACTACCTGCCCTGGGGCAACGTGAAGCCCGTGGTGGTGCTGTCCTCCTACTGGGAAGACATCAGCTACCGAACCGACACTCAGAACCTCCTCCAGCACGCGGCGGACAGGCTGGTGAGTGCCCCAGTGCCCCGGAGCATCCCTCTGAGTTGTGCATGGGGGGCTGGGCGGAGGGAGCCCATCTCCAGCGGGGTTGGGTGTGGCGTTTGGTGGTGAGCCAGGCGTTGTGTTCGAGGTGTGGGAGCCGCAGCGGGGGGCGGTGATGCCTCCTCCGTGCACCTCCGAAACTGGGCTGCTTCCTCTCCTTCATGGCTTCCAGCCAGCACGGTGCTGGGTGGGAAACGGGGGGAACCACCCTCATCCTGTGGGGTGACAGTGGGACGCTTCACCCAAGTGGGGAAGCGGCGGGGGAAACGTTGCTTCCTTCCCCTTCGGAGCCATGGGTGGGATTTCTTGCCGTGCTATGGGAGCTCCAAGAGGAGCCCGCCAGGCAGCGCTGGGCTCAGCAGGGCCTGCTGGGAGGTTCTGAGCTGGGGGGCTGCGCCGGGGAGGTGGGATGTGGCACTGACCCCCGTGCGGTGCAGGAAGCCAACCTGGAGCGGATCCACCTCGCGCTCAAGGCCAGCAGCGCGCCGGGCCAGCTGGAGACCCTGGGCGCCCAGCTGATGGACGACATCATTGCGGACTGCAGGTATTTCCGCCGCCCCTCGCCGGGACGCTTCTCAGGGCGTTCTGTGGCAGGAGTGCTCGTTTGTCTGGGAAAGGAACGGCTTCTTGCTGTCGTGCTCCTTGTTCTTCCTCCACGCGCTTTGCGTGTGTCCGTGCAGGGCGCTGCGTTTCTTTTGTGCCAGGGATGGGGGGTGTTGGGTTGGGTGACATGGATGTGTGTCCCACTGTGGGGCAAATCCGTCCCTCTTGGCTATCCGTGACGTCATCAGACCTGCTGGGACCGTTGTCCCCATGTATCCCCTTGGCCTCCATGGTGTGGAGGTGGTGCCTCCTCCTTCTGAGCCTCCGTCCCGCTGTGCGGGGCTGCAGGAGGACGCGCTGACCCGGCCGTGTCCGTACTCACAGCCCCCTGTTTGCTTTTGAGCATCATAAAGGAGACGTGTTTCGCCACACGCGCAGTTGGACTTGATGATCCTGGAGGGTCTTCTCCAACCTTAAAGACTCTGTGGTCCTACTAAAGAGTGGCCCTGTGCAGCCTGACCTCTTTGTGGTCGCTGTGTGGGATGCAGGGCCGTGGTGGGACACACAGGGCTCGTTGAGAAGGAGCTTGGGCTGGATTTCGGGGCGATGGGACGGCTCTTCTGCCCCCAGTGCTTCCCTGTCCTGGTGGAAAGGCTGAAGCGTTGTCCAGACCTTTCACAAGGAGATGTCAGAGTGCTCCTTCCTGGACAGGGGAAGGGCTGGAAGTGGCACTGCAGTGGGTGCAGCTGGGGAAGGAGGAATTGCAGCAGAACCCGGTGCCCCAGGCACTGCGTGCACCTGGCTCAGGTAGCTCCCTCGTGCCGAGTGGCTTGGATTGGAAAGGTCCTTAAAGATCAGAGAGCCATGGGACGGCTTGAGTTTGAGTTGGAAGTGTCCTTAAAGATCACAGAACCATGGAATGGCTTGGGCTGGGAATTCTGAAACCTTCCTTCAACTAACAGCTTGAATCAATGGGTGCTATGCGTGTGTGGCCTGGGTGACCTGGTGGGCAATGGTTGACCAACAGTTAACCAATGATTGACCAACAGTTAACCAATGATTGACCAACAGTTGACCAGAGGTTGACCAATAGTTGATCAATGAGTTGGCCAACGGTTGGCCACTGATTGGCTCATGATTGACCTGTAGTTGACCAACAGTTGACGTGTGGTTGGCAAAAAGTTGACCAGTGGTTGACTAACGATTGACCAGTAGTTGACCAACTGTTGACCAGTGGTTGACTAATGTTTGACCAGCTCTCGTTGTGAGACAGGTTAGTTTTACCCTACTGATGATGTGTTGTTGTGCTAGTAATCCTGCTCAGTACGCCCAGTGGTTGACTAATGATTGACCAGTGGTTGACCAACAGAACCTGCACTAGGGGGCTTGGACTGGGGGCTCTCCGGAGGTCCCTTGCAGCCCCCCGTGGTTCTGGATCCTGGGAGGAGGGCGAGGCTCCGGGTCGCTGCTCACACCACGCCTCTGCCCGCAGTGTTCCGCTGCCCGACGTGCTGGGGAAGGCGGCCAGCACACACCTGGACCAGAACCTGTACCGCTTCCGCAGCACCAACCTGGAGCAGGTGGTGCGGGCGGCCCTGAGGCTGAAGCACGAGGAGCTGAGCCTGCCAGCCGTGCTGGAGCAGGCGGAGGACTGGCTGTGCCGGCTGCGTGCCATGGCTGAGGAGGTAACGCCGCCATGCCACGGGTGTCCCAACCCCCACACGACGAGTGCCACCACCCTGCTGTTGCCTATCGGTGAGGTTTCGTGGGGCCGTGGCACTCGGCGTAGAGGGGCTGATGGTGCCGGTCTGAAGCTTCGCCAAAGCTGTCGGTCAGAGCAGAAGGTTTGGTTCTGTGATGGTCTTTTAGAGGCATTGCTTTGCTTGTTTTGCCTTGGTGCTAAAAGAGGGAGAGAACACGGCGGGTTGAGAGACGTTAAATTCAAAGCACCAATAGAATGACATCCAGAGCACACGCTGTGCTCTTACGTGTGTGGGAGGGACATGAAACAGTCAAGTGATGTTAGGGAGTATCAGCACAGCAGGCCTTTGAGATGGAAGGGTCCTCCAGAGCCCGTCCGATCCAACTCACAGCCGTAAGTCGTCCGCCTCTGCTCTCGGTCGTTGTCGAGCTCCAGTCAGATTATGCAGCACCTCACAGCGGTGCTTTCTGCTGTCTGGTGGCGTTGGCCGCTCCTGGCAGCGGGGCTTCTCGTGCAGAATCAGGGTTGGGAGACCTGATAAAAGGCTGAGGGCTGTAACTTAGCGGGGTGGGTTTCAGGTGCCTCATGCAGTAATGCAGCTTTTGGGTTCTTCACTGCTGCAGATTCGGGTTTCTTTTTACGTGGCAGATTATGTGGAGTCCTGAAAGTCAGCGGGGCTTCACGTGCCAAAGAGATCCATGACCACACACCGTAGGGAAGCTGTAGCAGTGACCAGGACTCCAGCAGTAGCCAGGAATGCGATGCTCGCTCGCTCATTTTATTTCCTGAGCCTTCTTTCACACATCACGTCCCGTAGCTGGCCTTAACACCAGAGGTTGGACTGCGGGTCTCCTGAGATCCCTTCCAACTGAATGCACTTACAGCTCGGCGAGCCCCACAGGCGTCGTGGTCCGTTCTTCTCCCGCATGGCACTTCGCGTTGCTTTGGTTCCCATTGCAGATGGATAGCCGTGACCTGGGCGGCATGCGGGGCCGGGACGCCCAGTCCTATAGGCTGGGGCTGGCAGTGGGGCCTGGAATCCGTGGGGTCGGGTGCCCCCATCGATCCGTAACACCTGCACCCCTCCGCAGCCCCAGAACAGCCTCCCGGACGTGGTGATCTGGATGCTGCGGGGCGAGAAGCGCGTTGCCTACGCCCGCGTGCCGGCCCATGAGGTGCTTTACTCCCGTGGCGGCCCCGGCTGCTGCGGTAGGAACTGTGGCAGGCTGCAGACCATCTTCCTGAAGGTGCGTGGCCTTCCTGTATGCACGTGCAGACCTCAGCTCCTCCTAGGGGCGGCTCCCTGGGACCGCTCCCCTGTTTCCTGCGTGGCTCTCTCTGCAGTACCCCCAGGAGGAGGCGATGGGGCCGCGAATCCCAGCCCAGATCCGCGTCCAGCTCTGGTTTGGGCTCTCTGTTGATGAGAAGGAGTTCAACCAATACGCTGAGGGGAAGCTCTCTGTCTTTGCTGAAACTGTGAGCATCTGGCAGGACCTGTCCGCCCTGGGTTCTCCTGCTCCGTGGGTCCTCCTGGAGGGGCAGGGTGTGGGGTGGGCCCTGGTCAGAGTGTGGGTGCTGTGGGGCTCCCGCCGGCCCCTTCTGACCTAGAGAAGAGCTGATTCCGCCAGTGAGGTGGAGAGCGGAGGATCCGGGTTCCCACCTTCCTCCCTCCTGTTAGGGGTGGGAACCGGGGGTGCCTGCAGGAGGGCTGGGGGCTGCTGGGTGCGAGAGGCTCTTCCCAGGAGGTTGGTGCTCAGGGTGGTTGTGAGTTCGTGGGGTCACGGAGTCCTTTAGGTTGGAAAAGCCCTCTGAGGTCAGCAAGGCCAGCAGTTGACCGAGCACTGCCAGGTCTGCCGTGAAACCACGTCCCTCAGCATCACACCTTCGTGTTCTTCACGTATTTCTTAGAACCATGGGATGGTTTGGGTTGGAAGGGCCCTTAAAGCCCATCCAGCTCCAGCCCCCCCGCCATGGGCAGGGTTGCCACTCGCTAGCCCAGCTTGCCCACAGCCCCCTTGCACCCCAGGATCTGTCCCACCGCTCTCAGCCCGCTGCTAACACCAAATCTCTTTCGGGATCTCAGTACGAGAACCAGACCAAGCTGGCACTGGTGGGGAACTGGGGCACCACCGGCCTGACTTACCCCAAATACTCCGATGTCACCGGCAAGATCAAGCTCCCCAAGGACAGCTTCCGGCCCTCCACGGGCTGGACCTGGGCTGGTGATTGGTTCATCAGCCCGGAGAAGACGTGAGTGATGTTTTTGTCACAAAGCCACCTGGTTTGGGTGGGAGCCCCAAAATGTGGAGCTGGGGGTGAGGACACCGGGACGCCAGGTGGAGGCTGGGGGGTGAGGATGCCCGGAGCATCCTTGGTGTGCAGCGATGTTGACGGGCGGCGTGTTGTATTGGTGCTGGGTGATGACCCAGCGTGCAGCCCCAGGTTTGCGGCTCCCCATGTGCCCATGCAGGCCCCGGGTGGGGGAGCTGGGGAGCCGGGCTTGGTGCGGGCGTTCTGGGTGCTCGGGGGCAGCGGGATGGGGTCCCCCCGATCACCGCCACTCCTGGGTGCAGGCTGCTGCACGAGGCAGACGCGGGGCACCTGAGCTTCGTGGAGGAGGTGTTTGAGAACCAGGTGCGGCTGCCGGGCGGGCAGTGGATCCACATGGCTGATGCCTACACCGATGTGGTAAGGACTGAGTGGGTCCCCGGGGTGCTGCGCGGGGAGGGGGGCGATGGGTGGACGTTGTTCCTCGTGGTGTCCCACAGAATGGGGAAAAGGTTCTGCCCAAGGATGAGATCGAGTGTCCTCCGGGCTGGAAATGGGAAGACGTGGAGTGGGACACCGACCTCAACAGAGCCGTGGATGAGAAAGGTAGGAGGGGGCAGATTCGGGTGTCCGTGCCGCTTCACCCTCCGAACTCTGCCCACTGGGGGTTTGTTTCCATGCTCCCGTCTGGGGATGGAGGTGTCCCTCTGTGGCTGGGTCAGCTGCTGTGGTGGCAGCTCAGGAGAAGGGCTCAGCCCCTGGTGTATCCTGTCCCCGTGGATCTGGCCCTGTCTGCGTCTGTGGGGCAGCACTTTGCTGCTGGAAAGGCAGCGTTCTTTGGGTGCATCGTATCCGGCTTCTGGGGAGAGAGGGCTGGGGAGCATCCCAGGTCACTGAACTGCAGCGCGGCTTGGGGTTGGAAGAGTCCTTAAGGATTGTAGAACTATAGAATGGCTTGGGTTTGGGTTGGAAAGGTCCTTAAAGATCATAGAGCCATGGAATGGCTTGGGTTTGGGTTGGAAGGGTCCTTAAAGATCGTAGAACCATGGAATGGCTTGGGTTTGGGCTGGAAGGGTCCTTAAAGATCATAGAACCATGGAATGGCTTGGGTTTGGGTTGGAAGGGTCCTTATAAACCGTAGAAGCATAGGATGGCGTGGGTTGGGGTTGGAAGGGACCTTAAAACTCACCCAGCCCCCTTCTGATGCGGATGGATGTGAGGAGGGGTGGGAGGCGGGTTGGAGGTTCTTCTCCCACCCTCACGCCGCCGTCCCCGTGTCCCCCAGGCTGGGAATACGGCATCACCATCCCTCCGGACCGCCGGCCCAAGGCCTGGGTGCCAGCTGAGAAGATGTACCACACCAACCGGCGCCGGCGCTGGGTGCGACTGCGCAGCAGGGACCTGGCACAGATGGAGGCCGTCAGGAAGGTGGGGTGAGAGCGGAGGAACGGGGCTGGGAGCAGCTCGGGGCTGCATCCTCACACTGCGGGAGGTGCCGGGGGTCGTGCGCTGGGGGCCTGAAGCAGGAAAGCTCTGTGGTTTTCACTGGGGGGTCACCGTCTCCTTGAGGTGGTGGCATCTCCTGGTGTCGGTGGTTGTGGGGTGGGGGACAAGGCGAGGGGCAGAGCCGTGCTGGCCACCTGGGCTGCGTGCCCTGTCCCAGCCCTGCTCCCCTCTAGGTGGTGCCATCGGACTGTGAACGCCTCACCGCAGCGAGGTTCACGGGAACAGCTTCCCTCATTTTGTCTTTTTTCTACAGAGTTTGGGTTGGAGATGTTTGGGGACCCCGTCCCATTTCCCAAAGGGTCCTGGGGTGAGGGCTGACAGGCATCTGGGGGGAAAAGTCCCTTCTTGGTTTTGGGACTGTTAGCCTGGTGAGGATGTCACAGAATCACACGGCCGTGCAGGTTGAAGACCTGTAGGGTCACCAATGCCAACCCACTGAGCACGTCCCCCATGCCACAGCCCCCTGATTCTGGTACACCTCCAAGGATGGTGACCCCACCACCCCCATGGGCAGCTGTGCCAACGAATCCTAGGATCATAGAATGGCCTGGGTTGCAAAGGCCCACAGTGCTCATCCAGTCCCAACCCCCTGCTATGTGCAGGGCCTCCAGCCACCAGCCCAGGCTGCCCAGAGCCACATCCAGCCTGGCCTTGAATGCCTGCAGGGATGGGGCATCCACAGCCTCCTTGGGCAACCTGTTCCAGTGCGTCACCACCCTCGGGGTGAGAAACTTCCTCCTCAGATCCAACCTAAACCTGCCCTGTCTCAGTTTAAAACCATTCCCCCTCGTCCTATCACCGCCCACCCTCACAAACAGCCGTTCCCCCTCCTGTTTCTACGCTCCCTTCAAGTACTGCAAGGCCACCATGAGGTCTCCCTGCAACCTTCTCTTCTCCAAGCCAAACCAGCCCAGCTCCCTCAGCCTTTCACAAGCAGCGACCCCAGGAGGGCTCAGAGCTGTTGGGGATCCCACGGCAGCTCCAAGAAGCCGAGCAGCACCCGGGCACGACCCCACCCACGGAGCCCCCCCGCTGGCGCTGAGCCCCCCGTCGCTCTCCCCCGCAGCACAAGCAGGACGAGCAGGACGCTGAGGGCTGGGAATACGCCTCGCTGCTGGGCTGGCGCTTCCACCTGCGGCCGCGCCGCACCGATGCCTTCCGCCGCCGCCGCTGGAGACGCCGCATGGAGCCCCTGGAGCGCACCGGGGCTGCTGCTGTGTTCGCCTTGGAGGGGGCCCTGGTAGGTCCCCAACCGCCACGGCCCTGCGCTGCAAGTGCATGAAATGAGAGCCGAGCACGAAATGAGAGCCGAGCACGGCAACACGAAGCCGCTGTTATGGGGCCTTCCGCCCTTCTGGGCTCTCCCCAGCCCTGCGCTCTGTGCTGAACTTCTCCCCCGTGAGCCGCCGCGGGGTGAGGGTTGGGCTGCCTCATGCCTCTTGCTCACCTGGCAGCCGTGGTGCGCTGTCCCCACTGGGATGGGGGGGTCCCAGCTGTCACCCACCCCCAGAGGGCCGGTTTGGACACCTGATGTCACCAACCCTGAGGGCTTTACGCCAGCTTTGGGAAATCTGGGCTAAATGGATGGCCTGAGGCGCTCCGTGTGGGGTGGACCCGATGGGTGCCCGCACCCTCCCCTCCCAAGGGGAAGGCTTTAGGGGCAGGGGATGCTCAGCTCACCCCATGGTGCCAGGAGGCGATGGCGCCAGGTCCCCTTGGACGCCCCGTGGCGTGCGGCCCCCACCCCGCTGCTCTCTCTTGCAGGGAGGGGTGACGGACGACAAAAGCGACGATGGCAAATCCGTCTCCACGCTGAGTTTTGGCGTCAACAGGCCCACCATCTCCTGCATCTTTGACTGTGAGTCGCAGCTGGGGGGGGGACGAGATTCAATGGAGGCACCGCATGGCCAGGCATCGCCCCGCATCCTCCCTGGGTGCCATTGGGTGCCATTGGGTGCCATTGGGCACGGATGGGGTCACCCTGGGTGCTTCTCTCACCCATTTCTGAATCCATTCCAGACGGGAACCGCTACCACCTCCGCTGCTACATGTACCAGGCACGGGACCTGGCTGCCATGGACAAGGACAGCTTCTCGGGTGAGCCCCCGTGGTCATGCAGGGTCAGGAGTGTGGCTGTGGGGAGGGGGACATGCTGGGACGGTGCTTGGTGGCCCCACAGCGTCATCCCCATGGGCTGTGCTGCTCTTCTGTGCTGCCTTCGTGCACCCCCAGCCGTGCTTTGCAGCGTCATTTTGAGGCAGGAAAGCAGCAAAGTGGGGATCCCTGCAGCGTCCCCTGTGGCATCCCCTATAGCATTTCTGCAGCATCACCTAGAGTATCCCCACAGAACCCCCATACCATCCCTGTAGCATCCTTTCAGCATTCCCGTACCATCCCCGCAGCATCCCCTATAGCATCCTCACTGCATCCCGATGTCATCCCTGTAGCACCCCCGCAGCATTACCTATAGCATCCTCACTGCATTCCCATACCAACCCCGTAACATCCCTATAGTACCCCTACTGAGTTCCTATAGCATCCTCACAGCATCCCCAACATCACCCCCAGTGCACCCCCATATCCCCCGTATCATCCCTGCTGCATCCCTGTAGCACTTCCACTGCAACCCCGATACCATCCCACTAACGTCCCTATAGCATTCCTATATCATGGCCCATAGCATTCCCATGGCATCCCTATATCATACCCTATAGCATTCCCATAGCATCCCTATAGCATCCCCTATGGCATCCCCCATAGCATCCCCCATCTTACCCCCATGGCATCTCTATATCATCCCCCATGGCATCCTTGTATCATTCCCTATAGCATCCCCTGTGTCATCCCTATAACGTCCCCTATAGCATCCCTATATCATCCCCCATGGCATCCCTATAGCATCCCCTACATCATCCCTATAGCGTCCCCTATAGCATCCCTATATCATCCCCATACCACCCCTGCTTCATCCCTATAGCATCTGCTGTATCACCCCACAGCATCCCTGCTGCATCCCCCATTCCCCACCGCTGTTTCCCCCCAGCGTGACCCACGGCAATGCTTTCAGCCCCACAACCTCCATCCCCGTTCCGCAGGAGCCCACCCTGTCCCCATGCCCAGCCCCACACCTTCCCCTCGACGCCCTGTGGAAGGGGAGGTGTCACTGGGGAACTGGAGTGCTCGTTTCTGCTGTTAATGGCTCTCGGCCCTCCTGTGTTAATTACTTGGGCTGTGAAGGTGCATGGAGCCCCGCGGTCAGTGGGGCACGGCGGGATGGGCTGGGGTCGGGCTCGGCGGTGGCCTTAGAGGTCTCCTCCAACCGAAGGGGTTCTCATGGGGTCAAAATCCCTCGTCGGGGTTTGGGGGGAGGGGAAGCGCCCCAGGAGCGAAGGGTGCTGCCCAGGTTCTGTGGTGCCTCTGAGGTTTCTGCGTAGATAAACCGCCCAGCTGTGTCCCCGAGGTGCCGACCTCAGCTCTTGGGAAGTGGGAATGGGCAGAGCGGGCTCGGCGAAGAGCAGCTCTGAAGGGGAGCATTTCGGGTCAGCGTGATGGGAGCTTACAGAACCCATGTGTGGTGGGTTGGGTGCGGGTGGGGTGGGTAGGGATGGGTTGGTCCTTCCCTCATGGAGGGCCTCAGATGAGGGGTGGGGGCTGAGTACTGCAAGAACCTTGAAGGGAGGTCATGGGGGTCAGGGATGGTTCCTCGTGGAGGGCAGGGATGGTTCCTCATGGAGGGCAGAGATGGTTCCTCGTGGAGGTCAGGGATGGTTCCTCATGGAGGGCAGAGATGGTTCCTCATGGAGGGCAGAGATGGTTCCTCGTGGAGGTCAGGGATGGTTCCACATGGGGGACAGGGATGGTTCCTCATGGAGGACAGGGATGGTTCCTCGTGGAGGACAGGGATGGTTCCTCATGGAGGACAGGGATGGTTCCTCGTGGAGGACAGGGATGGTTCCTCATGGGGGACAGGGATGGTTCCTCATGGAGGACAGGGATGGTTCCTCATGGAGGACAGGGATGGTTCCTCATGGAGGACAGGGATGGTTCCTTGTGGAGGGCAGAGATGGTCCCTCATGGAGGTCAGGGATGGTTGAGGATGGTTCCTTGTGGAGGTTGGAGGTGGTTCCTCATGGAGGACAGAGATGGTTCCTCCTGGGGGTTGGAGGTGGTTCCTCATGGAGATGATTAGAGGTGGTTCCTCGTGGAGACTGGGGATGGTTCAGGATGGTTCCTCGTGGAGGTCAGGGGTGGTTCTTCGTGGAGTTTAAGGATGGTTCTTTGTGGATGCCAGGGATGGCTCCTTGTGGAGGTTGGGGTTGGTTCCTCGCTCAGGTTGAGCTCCTCACCAGAGCACATTTCGATGGGGAGGTCCCCCAGCTGAGCACAACTGGCGTGCAGGGCCGTGGGCTGGCGCTGTGGCACACGCTGGGTTTGCCGTTGCTCCCTCAGCCCCCGCTGTGTTCTCAGACACCCGGCCCTGTGTGGCTGAGGGTCGCCTTCCCTGCTGAGGTGGCTGGGATTCACCCTCGGCCTTCTGTGTCGCCCCCTGCAGACCCCTACGCCATCGTTTCCTTCCTCCACCAAAGCCAGAAGACGGTGGTGATCAAGAACACCCTGAACCCCACCTGGGACCAGACGCTCATCTTCTACGAGATAGAGATCTTCGGGGACCCCAAGAACGTGTCTGACTGCCCTCCCAGCATCGTGGTGGAGATATACGACCACGACACCTATGTGAGTGTGTGGGCACGAGCGGGGCCCTCCTGGTGGGAGGGGTTGGGGTGCTGTGGGTGGGGTTGTGTGCTCGGCTGTCTGAAGCATCCTGCGTGCCTTCTAGTGACTGCATTTTGGAGGTGGGGGGGCGGGATAACCACAACCCTCCCCAGACCAGCTGCTGATACAGCCCCCGGGTTGGACTCAATCATAGAACCGTTCAGGTCGGAAAAGACCTCCAAGATCCCCGAGTCCAACCCAGCCCACCCCACCGTACCCACTGACCCCGTGCAGTTCTCAGACACCTCCAGGGGGACTCCACCCCCACCTCCACATGCAGCCTGTGCCCATAACGCCCCCCCAAACAACCCCTGTGGATCTCAACGATCCCTATGGATCCTCCCTTCCCACTCCGGGTGCTCCGTGATGCCGCTCTGCATCCCACTCGGAGCTCCTGCTGTGGGAATCGGCAGAGGAACCTCACCCCGTCTCTAAGTTAAATGCACAAAAGTCAGTGTGTGTGTGCTGGGGATGGGGGGCGCTGACATCTCTGCTGCTCGCAGGGTGCTGATGAGTTCATGGGGCGCTGCGTGTGCCGGCCCAGCCTGCAGCGCGCACCGCGGCTCTCCTGGCACCCCGTGCTCAAAGGCGGCAGGAACGTCGGCGAGCTGCTGGCTGCCTTCGAGCTCATCCAGAGGGAAAAGGTGAGCTCTCCTCCTGCTCCACCCCAGCAGGGCGCAGCCGTTCTCAGCGCTGCTGTCCCTGCTGGGCTCAGCAGCTTCCAGCGTGGGAGCGCAGTGAGCGGAGTGCCAGGGTGGGGGTTGGTGCTGATCCAGGTGCTGGCTGCTGGGGGCTGGGGGAGCTGCTGCGTGTCCCAGTGCTGCTCCTGCAGGGATGCGGGTCCCGCTGCTCCTCCTGCACCAATGCATGTCCCTCTGCTCCTCCTGCAGGGATGCATGTCCTGCTGCTGCTCCTGCTGCGTGGATGCAGATCCCGCTGCTCCTCCTGCACCAATGTAGGTCCTTGCTGCTCCTCCTGCTGGGATGCATGTCCCTCTGCTCCTCCTGCAGGGATGCAGGTCCCTCTGCTTCCTCCTGCTGCATGGATACATGTCCTGTTGCTCCTGCATCCTCCTCCTGCAGGGATGCAGGTCCCTCTGCTTCCTCCTGCTGCATGGATACATGTCCTGTTGCTCCTGCATCCTCCTCCTGCAGGGATGCAGGTCCAGCTGCTGCTCCTGCAGGAGCGCCCCACTGCCTGCACGCAGGGGATGCTCTGGGTCCCAGCCCCGCTGTGCGGATTGGGGCTGCTGTGGGGACTGGGGCTGTGCCCCCCAGGGATGCTGACGTTGGCTGTGCCGTTGCTTGCTGCCTCCACGTGGGTCTACAGCTGCTGGTGGGATGTGGGAGTTGATGCCCACCCCTTCCTCACCCCCTGCAGGACCTGCAGGAGTCGGGGTTGAGCCCTCGGGTGGGGATCCTGCTGTGCTCCCCACTGCAGGCAGAGCCCTGCCCTCACCCGGGGATTTGGGAGCCCGCTGTTGGGGCTGGGGGAGGGCTCTGCTCTTTGCTGTCCCCGGGAGCACAAATGGAAAACGTGCGTGTTTCCTCCACAGCCGGCTGTCCACCACATCCCTGGCTTCGAGGTAATGCCTTCCCCCTCAAACTGGGCAGGGAAGCGGAACGCATCCTTTTCCCTTTGGTTTAAGAGCTTTAGGATGGGCTCGTGGGCGAGAGTTGCTCTCGTTTCCTAATCTCCTTCTGCTCCCCAAACAGAACGAGCTGTCCTCTGCTCTGGATGAGGTGAGTCCATCCCGTCCCATCGTCGTCACAGGGGCAGCCACTTCCAAAATCCGTTGTGCTGGGCTTTTAGTAACGCGGGAGGGAGGTGGGCTCTGCGGGGGGCTCCCGGTGGCGCATTGGTGGTGGTGGTCAGCCTTGGTGGGATGAGCATGCCCCAGGCGTTGTGCCCCTCCGAAGGAAGCGTGCCAACGTAACCATCTCTCTGCTCTTTCTCCTCCATTCCTTGCTGCTGCCGTGTGTGGACGGGGCACTGCAGCTCTGTGCCCCTGCCTTGTTCTACGAGGGGCTCCTCCGATGGGTACCTTTGTGCTCAATCTCTTCCTCCCCCTCCCCTCCCTTCGTCTGCCTCGGCCTGGAAACCCCACAGAAGGACCCGCACAGCCTGGCCCTCCTGCCCCACAGGGTCCCCATCAGACTGACCCCCCCATGGCAGCATCTGAAGGACTGACCCCAACCCCAACGCCACCCCAAGTCTCCGGTGCCCTTTGCAGTAATGAATGAGCCGGGTGATCCATCAGGCTCCTTCCTGATGGGAGGACGTGCAGCCCAACCTCTGTCGGCAGTCAGGGAACTCTGGGTGCCCCTCCCTGCTCCATGGGGGCAAATTTTGAAGCCCTCCCCTGCCTGCAGAGTGGTGGGCACGTCCTTCTGCCCGCAGCCTGCACAGAGGGCTCTACCTGAGCCCCGTCCTGATGCCTGCAGGCAGTGGGTACCTCGGGGCTCGAACCAATGGGTGCATGGCCGTGGCATTGACCTCTGGGGGCTGGGCCTCCTTGGTGATGCTGTTGAGTGCCCTCTGTCCCACCATGCTGGTGGTACCTGGGGGGCTCATCACAGCATCCCTGCCCTGCTCAAGGAGCTGCGCTGTGCTAATCCATCCCCTACTGCTGCTGCTCCATCCCTGCTCTCCATCCCTCCCAGTAACTGCTGCTGGATAGCTGTGGTTTCGACTCCTTCTCCTCCATCGGGATGGGGATGACTTTAGCAGAAAATGGGGGCTCTGGGGGACCGTAATGGGAAGGTGATGGGGATGGTGGCCCAACCTGATGCTATTACTCTTTGGTTTTCAGTCTGAGGACTCGGACCTGCCCTACCCACCACCCCAACGGGAACCCAACATCTTCATGGTCCCTCAAGGGATCAAACCGGTCCTGCAGCGCACGGCCATCGAGGTGAGTGGCAGGGAGTGCGTGGGGCAGCCAGCAGCAGGGCGGCATGGGTAGGTTGGCATCCTTAATGGGAATCCCTGCTGGGGGGTGACACTGAAATGGGTTGCAAGGCAGCTCTGCAGGCACAGGGCTGGGAACTGGTCGTGAGACACCAACCAGAGATCTCCCTGTACCATTATAAAACAGCAGATTTGGCTCTGGGTTTGCCCTGCGTGAATAAACCATGTGCCTTCCGCTCCTACTGGATGCAGCTGGCTCAGTGGACCAACAGTTTTCTGTTTATCCTCTGTTCCTTTCATGCAGTTGGCACTCTTCCTGCTCCCGGGGTGGTGAGGGAGGGCTCCAACCAAGCTGGGGCCGGGGCAGTGAGCCCCATGGGGTGCTCAGGTCCTGGGGCACAGCACAGACTGGGACCACCCTTGCTTTTTAGAATGCAAATCTGCCTCACGTCAGGACGATGGTTACCCCAAACAGAGATGCTTTGTTGGTAGATAAGCAGTTGTGGACCTGGTTCATTGCTCTCCCAGCAGCAGTCTGCCCACCTGGATGGTCTTTAATTGCCGAGAGGCAGAGGGGAGATGCAGAGGAAGGCCTTTGGCTCAGTCTTTTCTCCTTGTTCCTCTTGCCTTGCAGATCCTGGCCTGGGGGCTGAGGAACCTCAAGAGCTTCCAGCTGGCCAGCGTCACCTCGCCCAGCCTGCTGGTGGAGTGTGGGGGGCAGCTCGTGCAGTCCTGTGTCATCAAGAACGTCAAGAAGAACCCCAACTTCGACGTCTGTGTGCTCTTCATGGAAGTGGTGAGGACCTCTTCATGGGGCTCGCTGGTAGAGCTGCTTTGGACAATCATTAGAAACACAGAATCATTGGGAGCCGGAGGGAATCACAGAAGGGTTTGGGTTGGAGGGGACCTTCATAGAACCATGGAGTGGTTTGAGTTCGGAGGGACCTTCGTAGAACCATAGAATGGTTTGAGTTGGAAGGGACCTTCATAGGACCATAGAGTAGTTTGAGTTGGAAGGGACCTTCATAGAACCATGGAGTGGTTTGGGTTGGAAGGGTCAGTTCCTGTGCTTCACCACCTTCAGCATGAAGAACTTTTAATAAGGTAGAGGGGCAGGTGGGGATTTCTGGAGGCCCCGTATAAAACCCCACCCTACAGTGAAGGTTATTTTCCCCCTTTGGTTACATGTTCCTCACCGTACGCCCACAGCGTCTGCCCAGCGAGAGCCTCTACAGTCCCCCCATCATCATCAAAATCATCGACAACCGTCCGTTCGGCCGCAGGCCCGTGGTGGGGCAGTGCACCATCCGCTCGCTGGAGGAATTCTACTGTGACCCCTATGGTGAGGAGGTGGACGGTGCCCAGGAGCATGCAGGTATGTGGGGAGGAGCTGTGGGGCGCTCCGCCGGGCTGTGTCACAGCCTGTGTGCCCAACGCGAGCGAGGGGCTGTGGGCACGGCTGAGGTTGCTCCTGGAGCTCGATCAGGAGGTGGCTTTGGGGGTCTCTTAACAGCTGGAGCTCATG
This sequence comes from Alectoris magna, assembly GCA_030625065.1. Lineage (NCBI taxonomy): Eukaryota > Metazoa > Chordata > Aves > Galliformes > Phasianidae > Alectoris > Alectoris magna. The sequence continues at coordinate 93,875,937 of CM060563.1, read as the reverse complement.
CTTGTCCTTGCTGTGATTGCAGACGATGTAAGCCTCACGCCCAGGGACGATGTTCTCATTGACATTGATGACAAAGAGCCTCTCCTTCCCAGCCAGGTATGGAGAAAGTTGCCACGCTTCCTCACTTTGTGTGCTATGGGTGCAGTGGGGCAGCCAGGAGGGCATTCCTGGGCTGTGGGTGCGGAGGATGGAGCACTCTGTGAGCAGATGGGCTGCAGTGGTGTGGGCGTCGTGTGGGTCCCCCTGGTCCCACCAAACCCAGGAATATGGGGCCACATTCCTTTCTATGCACACCCAGCCATCTTCATGCCACGCACCGGACTGTGTCCCCACAAGCCTTTTTGTTTTGCCTTTGCAAACCTGTTTGGATCACCGAGGAACATTTTGTTCCCTGCTTGCCCTTCTGCAGTGTCCTCCTGCACGAGGGTCGGCTCCGTGGCAGCAAAATTGAGGATTTCTGGCACGGTGTTCTTGCAGGCGTTGCAGTGGGACCCCCGGGATGGGGTGGCACGGGGCTGCAGGGGGTCTCCGGCCCCCCAGTAGATGCCTCGAGCCCTCGGGCCGCTTGTGAGCTCACTGAAAACATCTGAGCCTTGGGCCAGCCCTGGAGAGGAGGCAGGTGGCCAAAGTGCTCCTTTTCAGCATTTGCAGAGCACAAGGCTTGGGCCTTCTTTACCAAAGCAAACATTTCCAAAACAACCCCCCTGCCGCGAGCTGAGCGGCTCGCTTGGACCCCGGGTGGATTCTCCTCGTTTTCTTTCTTTCAATTCTGCCCTTTGTTTGGGAGCGGGGGAGGAGGCGGTGGTTTGTTCCTGGAAAGCCAACCCAGAATTCCCACCATCTCCCTCCCCGACCCCAAATCCTGGCCCTGACCCCACTCCTCCCGTGGTTGGAGGTTGGGTGATGGCCGTGCTGGTGGTCCCGCACCCGTGGAGGGGTTGGGGGGTGAAGGAGCCCTCAGTTTCACGAGGATGGGGACAGTTCCCAGGTGTGCACGGTGTGTGGCTCTGGAGCTGCTCCCTGGCCTCCCCAGCTTGGCCTCCACCCCCCTGCTGGCTGATGGGAACAAAGGACCGCTGTGTTGTCCCCATCTGAAAGAGAGAAAGCGAGCAGATGCAAAACCTCTCTGCTCTGAGGCTGCGTGGTGCATCGCATCCAAGCGGAGGGAGAGGTTCAGCCCCAGGTCTGCTTAAAGCCGGGCTGTGTGCATTGCTGCAGTTCTCAAATGCAAAGAAAAGCAGCTCCTGGGGCTCACACAGAAGCAGTATTTCTGCAGCAGGATCTTCTGGGCTCAGCCTTTCTGCTCTGCTCCTCTGTAGGATGCACACGGGGTTTGGTTGTGCAAGGACTGAGTGTGCACATGCGGGTGGCCTTCCCACGTGCGTGGTGTGGGTCAGCCCTGCTCACTCTCTCCTTGTCCTCCACGTTCCCTCCTTGCTGCTCATCCTTGCGGGAAGCAGAGCAGGGAAGACAACCCCAAGGTCCACCTGCAGAACTTCTCTTCTTGTTGATAAAACCACCACAGGGTTCACGCACTCAAGGAGCCATTATGGTTGAGAAGACCACTAAGAGCACCCAGTCCAACCCCCAGCCCGTCCCCACCGCGCCTGCTCACAGAATCATAGAAACATTAATGTTGGAGAGGACCCCTGAGGTCATCGAGTCCAACTATCAACTCATCCCTCACGGCACAGCTGTGAGCGCCGTGTTCTCTGCTTGACCCAAACCCCACCGCGTGCCCAGTTGGACCCCAGCCCTTTGTGTTGTGGACGCCCCACTCTGCGGGCCCTTGGCTCGTAGGAGGAGGTTCTGTGCTGTGTTGGGACAGACAGCACTTCTACAGTGTGCTTTTGTCTGTTAACCGTTGTTCCTCTAACCCTGTTGCTAACCAGTCGTTTTGATTTGTAGCTTGTGGAGGGCATGACCAGCTCAGCGCTAATTAGTCCGCCAGCTTCTAGGTCCGAGCCTCAAGTAGGTATTGCTTCATTTCTAACTTGCTGTATTAATTGCTTTAACGAGCTGTACGTGTACATGTATGTAAGGATCTGCAAAAATAGGGGCGTTTCTTTCTGCAGTGGGACCGACGCTCAAGCAGATGTAGCGTGGTTGTCCCACTACAGCCGGTCACTCTGGGGTCCCGTGAAAACACAGGGCAGAGGGGGGTGTCTGCAAAGCTCCGTGCTTTTGACCTGCTTTGGATGGATGCCTTAAGAGCCATGCAGGAAAGGGAACAGTTTGGGGGCTGCTTGGGGGCAGTTTTCCATCCTTCCCTTTTTTTCACAGAGCGTGGCACAGCAGGAGCTGAATCCCCACGGCTCCCTGTGGCTTGGGGTGCCTCGGTCGTACGAAACACAAAAAAACCCCCATCAAACAAGTCAGCAAAGCCATCCCAATCAAAGAAAAAAAGCCAGGATCCGTGAACTATTTGGAACGATTGGTTATTTGCTGCGTTGGCCAGTTCCAAAATCAGAGCACGTATTTTGCAGCTTATCCTGTTACCATCAGCTGGAAGGGCTCTCGGTGTTGGATATCTCCCGGTGGAAGCGGGTGCCAATGGCCTGTGCTGCAGCCCAGCTGTCCCCAGTGCTCTGGCTGGCTTTGTTCTCCACGGCTGGGGACGGCCTGCAGCAGGGCCATGGGACACGCTCAGGGCAGGTCTCTGCAGTGGGCTGAAGGGTCAGGATAAGCCAAGGATAACCCAGGGGCAAATTCCTCCTTGGGAGGAGCTTGAGGTGAGGGACCTGGGGAGGTGATGAGCATGGAAAAGGCTTCCTCAGCTCCCCGGGGGTAGGGTGACCCATCCATCCCAGTGCCTTGAGGGTCTCCTGGCTGGGACACGCACTGGAGCGGAGGAGGAGTGCAGATGTGCTGCTCTCCAAGGCTGAGACCCGGGGTACCATCTGCAGAAACACGATAGCCAACATCAGGGGAGGTGAACCCATAAAGGGCTGAGCTGTTTTGGCAGAGATCTGCTCATCCCAGCTGCAGAGCTTCCTCCCAGCAGGAGATCTGCTGCCCAGATGGGAGCTGTGGGGATGTCTGACTCTGGGGCAGCGGCTCAGCTCCTCTAGAGGCAATATTTGTTAGTGCTGTAATTATCTATTACTCCCCCAGAGACATGTGGAATTATTAGAAGAGCAAAAATAACCATTAGGACTTCTGCCATACCTGCTCTGCTCCTGGCTTTGCTGTCTGGCCAGTAACCTGTCTGTGCCTAAGTTCCCTCACCTGTGATGTGGCTGAGGTTCACCAGAACCCAGCACACCCATTCCAAGGCAGCTCCTCAGCTTTCCACAGCTCCTTCTGCTCCGGGCTGAAATGACCTGCCCGGTGCATTTTGTGATACACTTTGTGTTGTGTTGGGTTGTGTTGGGTTGGGTTGGGTTGAGTTGTGTTTGGCTGCGTTGTGTTGGGTTGTGTTGAGTTGTACTGTGTTCAGTTAGGTAGGTTTGTGTTGGACAGCAGGTCTGCATTTGGGGGGCTGGAGGAGGAGAGGAGCTTAGTGCCCCCAGTAGCTACGTGCTCAGCCATGCCCGTGCCCCCTGGGTAAAGCCCTACGCTGAGATCCATCACAACTCAACCTCCTGTGGGTTATCTGGAGGGGGATCCAGGATGCTGTATCTTCAAAGGGGTCTGCAGTGTGTTGGTGAAGTTCTGATTGTAAAGGAATTCGTTTTGAATCCCGATTTCTCTGTTTTGGAGATGGCCAATCGGATTGCCAGTACAGGGAAACCCCGCTGCTGAGGGCTCTCCTGAGACCCTGGGTGCTCGGGGTGGTTCTGGGTCACTGATGGGATCCCACTCAGGCTTCCTGTGGCTGAAGCAGCCCCTGTCCCTCCTCCATCCCATCCCACGTCCAAGAGAAAACCCCGGGGTGCTGTTGAGCTGTCACCCAATGGCCGAACCAAATCCCCAGCCATTCACTCTCATGGCGCAGCCGTCGCCCCCTGGCTTTTCCATTCGGGTGGGTTTACATGGCTCACAATTAACATCCCCGCCGCCCTTTTTCCTTCCATCGGTAGGATCAGCAGCGTTATCTAACCCGGCTCTGTCTCGGGGTGCAGAAGATACGGTGGGCGAGGGCCGGATTAGTCTGAGTGCTTTCTTTGTAACTCAGCACCTGTGGAATGTCGCAGTAAAGCCGCGGTGGTCGGAGCGTGGCTTTTTAAACAATAAAAAGGGGGAGGCGATGAAAGGCAGCATTTAAAAAAATAGAAATAATAAAAAAAAAAGGGAGGCGCGGAGGCCTTGGCGTTAATTTACGTAATACCGCTGCTAAAAACAATGCCTATTCAAGGCGGCAGTTTGGGGCCTGCGCCGCCGGCTGCAAAGACAAACCCAATAAAGCCCCGTTACGATTCCTCCATGAGGTCAGCGCCGTGGAATCCCGCGGACTCCTACAATGAGACACGGTTATTTTTCAGGAGCGTCTCAGGAGTCGCGGCCGCAGCCCCTTCCTCTGCGCCTGCGCCGCCTGCAGAAGCGGGGCCTCGTAAAACGTTGTCTTGGAGCGGCGTCCCCGGAGCTGCAGTGCTGTCTGAACAGCAGAGGGGGCAAACGCTCCGCTGTGGCGCCGGGGGCATCTCGGTGGTCTCCGTCCCTCGCGGGCTGCCATGCTGAGCCCCCTCGGCGGGGATGAGCTCGGCGCTGGGCGGCGCTGCGGCCGCCGCTGGGCTGTGCTCACCGGGATGTGTCACTGCGCGCTTCTTTGCCACCAGGAGGAAGAGTTCATCGACTGGTGGAGCAAATTCTACGCTTCCACAGGAGAGAGGGAGAAGTGTGGCTCCTACTTGGAGAAGGGCTTTGACACCGTGCAGGTGAGTGGCCTGGGTTGGGTCCGGCTTGCCGTGATGTTCTTCCGCTGACTGTGGTTTTGTTTCAAAGTGTTGAGCCTTTCTTTCTTCCAAGGGGAAGGAAACCAAACATGGGATGGATTTCCCCCGAGCGCGGGTGATTCTGTTGTTGAAAATCACAACTGTTTATTCTGTTTTGAAGGGTTGACTTTCTTTGCGAAGCGTGTTCTGGTAGCTTTCCGCTTTGCAGCCTTTCGAGATCTTGCTGCTTCACTAAGTGGTGGGGGGGGGCAGTGCTGCCCTTTGGGGAGAACAAGGAGAGGTGGGGATTGCTGAGGGGTGGTGGGGGGCGGATTTAGGTGACCCACTGCGAGGAGTGCCAAAAACAACACAAAACCCAAGTAGGACCAAAGCGGGGTAAACCTTGCCTGGTCCTAAACCTTGCAGTGCTCCCAGCAAGGAGCAATCTAGCTCATGGATGACCCTTTGGGCCACCTTGGCACGGCCTGGAGCTTCTGCGATGCGCTTTTGGTTTTTGTAGGGTTGCCAAAGTTCTGATCTTCACGTGGGGATGGCAGGGATGTCTCTGTCCCTGTGGGTGGCGTTGCCTTCAGGCTTGGGTCACTCTCGTCCTGGATCTGTTGGGACTCAGCTGCCCTTTGCTTCTCCTTCCCCAGGTCTACGAGACGGAGCTGGAGCGCGTGGAGGCCTTCGAGCAGCTCTCTGACTTCTGCCACACCTTCAGGCTGTACCGCGGCCGGGCGCAGGACGCCAGCGACGATCCCTCAGTCGTGGGCGAGTTCAAGGTGGGCAGAGAGGAGCCTGCTGGGGTGCAGTAAGGGCGAGTGTAGGGTCCTGCACCCAGGGAGGAGCAGCTACGGCAACCGTACAGGTTGGGGACTGGGCTGCTGGAGAGCAGCTATGCGGAGGAGGGCCTGGCAGTCCTGGTGGCCAGCGGTTGACCAATGGTCAGCCATAGGATGACCATGAACCCTCAGAGTGTCATAATGGCCGAGACGGTGACGCAAGTGTTGTCCTGGTTGGCCGGTGGTTGAGCAGCAGTTGGACAGCGGTTGACCACAGAGTGACAGTGAGCCAGCAGGGTGCCCTGGTGGCCAAGAAGGTCACGCAAATAGTCTCCTGGTTGGCCAGTGGTTGACCATCAGTTGACCAATAGTTGACTATGAGCCAGCAGGATGCCCTGGTGGCCAAGAAGGCCAGTGGGACCCTGGGTGCATTGCAGAGTGCGGCCAGCAGGGCAGGGAGGTGCTGTCCCAGCCATCTCCGTGAGCTGTTGCACGGTCCCCATCCGCGGTGTGTTTGAGTACCTCCGTCCTTCTCAGGGCTCCTTCAAAATCTACCCCCTGCCCGATGATCCGCACGTGCCGCTGCCGCCGCGGCAGTTCCACCAACTGCCAGCCAGGGGTCCCCAGGAGTGTCTCGTCAGGGTCTACATCATCCGTGCCTTTGGTCTGCAGCCCAAGGATGCCAACGGGAAGGTACGCTGCTGTGGGGCTGCTGGGAACCCGAGCGCGTCACCGTGATGGGTGACCGAAGTCTGGAAATCAGGGTGGTGGTGGCAGCAAAAGGAACGGCCCCCTCCTTTCTTCCTCCACTGCAACATCTGGGGGTCCCAGCAGCTGACTCTTCCCCATCCTGAGCAATGGTTAAAATGGCCCAAGGAGATCTTATTTTACTTTATCTTATTTTACCTTGGTACCAAAGGAAGGAAAAACGATGGCTTTCACATCACTGCTTTCTTTGCTGAGCTTTGCCAGTCCAGTGCCAAAAGAAAGTTGTGTCGGTTCAAAAAGAAAATGCTCTTTTTGTTTCAGTTTGAAACAAACAAACAAACAAAAAATACCCCAAAACTCGGAGAAAAATCCTTCTTCACCCTCTTTGCTCCACTGGGAAATAGGGATAAAGTCTTCACTTTCACATTTGGGTCCTTTGTGTTTGAAGGTCTGCTTCTGAGTTGACCTCATCCCCATCCCGCCCCATTTTCCTGTGCAGTGACTTGCTCTGATGTTTTCATGCCCACCTTTAGTGCGATCCCTATGTGAAGATTTCCGTGGGAAAGAAATCCATCAATGACCAAGAAAATTACCTCCCCTCTACGCTGGAGCCTGTCTTCGGAAAGTAAGTTCTGGTTCTGTGTGGATTCCATCAGGTTCTTCTGTCATTCTGAGGGAGTAGAGCTGGGCTCCAGCCAGAGCTTCCCGTGCCCTTCCATGCTCTTGGCTCTCAGTCTGACCCACCAAACAACTCGATGTCGTCGTTTGCCCCGTGGTGGTTTGGCTAACAGGCCAAAATAAGGTTGATTTCAGAAGAAGGGTATTCCTCAGGGCTGGAAGGCACCACGGGGAGCACGCAAAGCCTGGTGGTCAGCCTCCATGTGCCCGTAGGGTCTCCTTGAAGAGCTGGGGCATTGTGTAGGGCGTTGTGTTTCAGGACAGTGGTTCATAGGGTCACAGAATGGCCTGGGTTGTAAAGGACCTCAATGCTCATCCAGTTCCAACCCCCTGCTATGTGCAGGGTCGCCAACCAGCAGACCAGGCTGCCCAGGGCCACATCCAGCCTGGCCTTGAGTGCCTGCAGGCCCTGTGGTGCGTGAGGTCCAGCTGGTCGCCCCGGGGTCTCACCAGCTCAGGTGTCAGTGCTGTGTCTCCTTCCCCTCCAAAAAAGAGGGGGAGAGGGAGGGACACCAACGGCAGTGATGGAGCAAAAAGGGTAAGGATGGCAGTGGGGATCCTGGTGAGGGCTTGGAGGACTCCATGGGTGGACAAGTTGTCTCCTCCTCTTGGACTGAACGGAGAGGGCAGCTCTGTTTTCCCAGGGGGCAGAGCGGGGCACGTCCCCTGTTGCAGCAGCTGGCTCCCAGCCATGGGCCGTCTAGACGGCGGCTCACCTCCCACCCGGCCTTTACAGCGCGGTGTAGCAGTGAGGTCCCGGCTGCTGGCGGCTGTTAAACCTCCCTTTTCATGAGCTTTTCCCCTGGCTGCCTTCCAGCTCTCACTAATTACTTTCTGCTGACCCCCAGCTCCTCCTGCGCTCTTAATTGGTGGCATAATCGCTCACTTCCCCTCCTTAAAGGCTGCTGTGGGTTGGTTGGGGGCTGCAAATGGAGGATCCTGGTGGTGCTGGGAGAGACCCGGGCTGTCCTGTCACCCTGTGTCCTTCCCCATCCCTGACACCCGTGGCCAATGGCTCTGTCTGCATTGGATGTTATGCTTTGGTAGGGCCTTGGCACTTTGACTCTTGTTACCCTGTATTTGAAAAGGGAGAGGAGGGCTTGCTGTATGTTGTGTTGTAGTGTAGTAGACTGGTGTAGTGATGGTAGAGGAGGCAGCACAAAGTACAGTGCTTGGGACCAACAGAAGAAGGTGAGGAGGCTTTGGGGGTGGCCCATCCCATGCTGACCCCTTATTTGAGATTTATGGGCTCGAAGAGCAGATGGTTTTCCAAAGCTGCCATTTCTCCCCTTTCTCACCCCGTGGCGATGAGGGCTCTCAGTGCCTGCTCTTTCCCCCTGGATGTTGCAGTGGCTGCCCCAATTAGCAGATGGAGAAACTCAGGAAGACCAAAGTTTGCTCAGAGTTGCTTGGTGGCATCTCCACCAGCAAAGCCAGTGCAGCGCAGCACCGATAGAGTTGCAGAGTCTGCCAGGTTAGAAAAGGCCTTCAAGTCCGTCCATCAAGCCGACCCGTTGGGCAGAGGTGTGCAGTGATGGCACCTTTCTGGTGGGGCAGTGCGTAGGGTTTGCTTCAGCAGCATGTCCCCCATCCTGTGGACATGTATGGTCTGATTTTTGGGTGGTGGTGCTGTGCGGAGCCAGGATTTGGACCTGATGGTCCTTACGGGTCCTTTCCTACTTGGGATATTCTGTGGTTCTCTGATTTCTCTGTTCCCATTGTACAGGATGTTTGAGTTGAACTGCACTCTGCCCCTGGAGAAGGACCTGAAGGTCACACTCTACGACTACGACCTCCTGTCCAAGGATGAGAAGATTGGGGAGACCGTCATTGACCTGGAGAACCGGTTCCTGTCAAAATATGGGGCGCGCTGTGGGCTTCCCCAGACCTACTGCATGTAGGTATCTCTGCAGGCTGTGGATCTCCTCAGCTGCTGAGGCTTTGTGGTGCCGAGGTGGCCCTGGGGCAGTTCCTCAGCCCTTGGGGTGATGGGTGCCCTGGTTTCAGCCGGGTTGGGTCTGGTGGCTCTCGGCACACCCAGCTGACACTGGCGGGACACACAGCCCCTCTCGCCGGTGGGGCCCTCGTTGAGGTTGGAGGTTCTTTGCCCCGTGCTGAACTGCTGCTTTCTCCTATTTGGTTCCAGCTCTGGGCCCAACCAGTGGCGAGACCAGCTCCGTCCCTCCCAGCTGCTCCACCTCTTCTCCCTGCAGCACCACTGCAAGGCTCCCACCTACATGTCCGACCGGCTCATCTTCCGGGAGCAGGAGTACATCCTGTCTGAGCTGGGTATGGGGCTGCTGTGGGGCTGTGGGTGCGTTGCCTTCACCCAGAGCGGGGGGTTTGGGAGTGCATCCAAGGGTTGAACCCAAGTCTCCCATTTTTTCACCCAGAGGGTGGTGACGCACTGGAACAGGTTGCCCAAGGAGGCTGTGGATGCCCCATCCCTGCAGGCATTCAAGGCCAGGCTGGATGTGGCTCTGGGCAGCCTGGGCTGCTGGTTGGCGACCCTGCACGTAGCAGGGGGTTGGAACCAGATGATCACTGTGGTCCTTTTCAATCCAGGCCATCCTATGATTCTGTGATCCTATGATCCACCATAACCACAGCCTCACCCTTCCCTTGGGGGCTGGGAGCATCCTGCCCTTGGTGGCAAGCTCTAGCCCAGGTTCCCCCATCGCAGCCCATGTGATTTGGGGCTGGGGTCACCAGGGGGAGACAATGTCACACACGATGCCAGCGCACCACAGCTCGCACCTTGAAGGATTGATCACTCAGTGGCAGCAGGGATGTTCTTGTGGTTTGCCTCACCTGAAATTCCCCGAGCATCCACCGGTGCCCATCCGATGGGTTCCAGAGGCAGAAGGAAGGGCTGGTTGGGCTCAGGGTGGAGGTGGGACCCCCCCGGCCAGGCCCAGGAGCTGCACTTTGGGCAGCACAGCTCAGGGCTGATGCCCACCTGAGCGCTGGGATCAGGGCACAGATCTGTGATGCCGGTGTGGGAGGAAGCCAGGGCTCCTTCAGAGCCTTTTGTTATGTGAAAGGCTTTCAGAGAGGGCTGGGGAGGTGTTAAGCGAGCGGGGTCTTCCCCCCTCTCGCAGCCCCTGCCTTTCACCTTCCTCTGCTTTAATGGCAATCAGTTCAAAAAAACAGAACAAAGTCTGATGCTTGACCTCGAGGAGATCTGGAAACCAGCTGTGTGCGCGGAGCGGTGTCAGATCTGAACCTGGCGGTATGAAGTGGGGCTATTAAACACGAGAGCATGGATTTTACAAGCCCTGCAGCCGAACCATTATTCCATAACCCCCACATTTGTTGTTTTCTGAGAGGGGCTTTTTCTTTTCCTGCACACACACACACACACACACACACACACACACACACGCCAGGTTTCCACCGCTTGGGAAATGGCCCATCTGTCTGAAGTTAACCACTTCAAGATCTTGCCAAGAAAGGAGCTGGGATACATCACCTGGAGGTTGCGGAGCTGCAATAGTATTTATGGAACGCATTTCATTTCAAAGGTCCTCAAAGGTGCACGGCCCTGAAGCGCTGTGGCTGTGAGCAGCCGTCCTGGTGAGGTCCTACAGCTGTCCCAGTGGGGACCAGGACCCACCATCCTCTCCTTTTTGACTGCCACCCCAAACGCAGCAGAGGAGGACGTTGCAGGGAGCTCATCTCACTGCGCTCCTCTCTGCCCCTCCAAAGTTCTTGGCTGCTTTTAGGTCGTAGAGCCGTGGAGTTGGGACAGGTTCCATCCATCCATCTGTTGGGTCCAACTTCACCCAACGCTACACATCCACCGCTGCACCACGTCCTTAAGTGCCACATCCTCGTGTCCTGTAGGGGTGGGGACTCTGCCCCCCACCCCCCGGGCATGGTGTTTCTGTGCCCAAGAGCCCTATCTGTGCAGATATCCCTCCTGGTAGCCAACTTACCCGACTGTAGGAAGGCAGCTGAGCCTTCCCTCTCTCTTGGAGGGCTTTAAGCATGCACTGGACAACGTCTGCTGGTGATGGCAGCAGTGTGGGTTGGACTGGGAGTTGCGAGTGGGAAAGGAAACAGAGATGGAGATGGGGTGGATACGTGGGGTTATGGCTGTGGGGGCCATGGTGTAACCCCAGCTGCTGTGATTCTGGGGGGGTTGAATCCTTGGAAGCACTGCAAGCTGAACCAAACCCCAGGTCTTTGTTCTTCAATGTGGTCCTTGCAGTGTTTGCATAGAGGGGGATAGTGCTGCTTGCTCCCCTGGCATAACACTGCTCTTGGTTTGCATTTGGCAGAGGATGGGAAACCCCCCAACCCTCACCTGGGGCCAGTGGAGGAGCGGCTGGCCCTGCATGCACTGCGGAAACAGGGGCTGGTGCCGGAGCACGTGGAGACCCGGCCCCTCTACAGCCCCCTGCAGCCAGAGATCGAGCAGGTGAGCAGTGCTGTGGGCTGGGACGTGGCTGGGAGCATCCTCTGCTTCCTGCCCAGTGCTGGGGCAGCCTCGAGTTCCTCTAGAATGGTAAGGATCCTGCAGGCTCCTTCGGCAGTGCAGTGGGAACGAGACCTCGGGGGTATAACGTGTTAGTGCCGTTGTAGAGTGGCTGTTTTTAGCCAAACAAAAGCCAAATGGGCTTCTGTCCAAAATGAATCAGAAGTCAGGTATCTGTACTTAGCCTAGCTCCTTTTACTAGCGTGCACGTGTACTTTATGCATTTGGATCAGAAAATTTGTCCTCATCTCTCTTACGTGCTCCAGCTGCGCTGCAAAGCTGGTTTGTGCAGCCAGTTCTGCAGGACCGCCTTTTTTGGTTCATTTTTAACCAGTCCAGTGTGGGAGCAGGAAGCTGCCAGCAGGAATAAATGCCTTGGCAACTGCTCTAACACTTTTCCACCTTAATTCACCCGCTGAAATGCATGATTAGAGGCGGGAGGTGGCTGCTGTCAGCTGGCCAACGGGTCTGCGCTGTCCTTACTGCTGCCACGTGCTGTGGTTGTGTTGGGGCAGCCATGGGGACAAAGAATCACTGAATCACAGAATCGTTAAGGTTGGACATCCAGCCATCAACCCATCCCCACCATGCCAGCTCACAGAATCGTTAAGCTCACAAAAGGCCTTTGAGATGATCAGGTCCAACCACCATGCCCATCCATACAGTCATAGATCGGTAAGGTTGGGAAAGACCTCAAGGACCATCATGTCCAGCCATCAACCCATCCCCACCATGCCCACTCATACAGTCATAGATTATTAAGGTTGGAGAAGACCTCTAAATTGATCAAGCCCAACCTTCCATCCATCCCCACCGTGCCCACTCGTGCAGTCATAGATCGTTAAGGTTGGGAACAACCTCTGAGACCATCGTGTCCAGCCATCAACCCATCCCCACCATGCCCGCTCGTACAATCGTAGCATCATTAAGGTTGGAGGAGATCTCTGAGGTCGTCAGGTCCAACCACCACGGGCTGCATGGTCCGGCTGTCCGCCTTTTGGTGGGGGTGTTTCCCTCATGTCTCAATCCCGTTGAGATTTCATCTGCATTTCTGCTGCTCTCTCCCTGGAAGGGCAGCGTGAAGGCAGAGGGAGATGCTGTTCCCCTTCTTCCATCCTCCATCCAACGGTCAGAAACCCATCGAGCAGCTGTTCAGCCGGGGGCAGCTGCTGTGACACAGGAAAATCAGCGAGCCGCTTGTTTCCCACACCTGCCTTCAGTCAGCTCCTTGTAGAGATCTCCAGCCATGGAGAGCAAACCTAGAGTGCAGCGTCACTAGTCCACAATGAGCTCTGATGCATCTCAGGCCGTTGATACATACCCAAGGATCACTGAAGTCCTCACGCAGTACTCAGTGGCACTTTTCTGGTAGAGAAAGCGTGGTTTCAGTGAAGAAACCGGGGAGCACTCGGTATTTCCTGCACCCACTGCTCGGTGCCGAGGAGTGAAGCTCACCCAGACGGGAGGCTCGGCAGACTTCACTTCTTTTATTTCCAGGGAAAGCTACAGATGTGGGTGGACCTGTTTCCGAAATCCTTGGGTCAGCCTGGCCCGCCTTTCAACATCACGCCGCGCAGAGCCAAGAGGTGAGCGGTCTTCCATGCCCGTCGGTGCGGTCCACTGGTGCAGCGTTGGCTTTTTGTTCCCTATCAGTGTGGTGGTGGCTCCTGCGCCTTCTCCTTGTTGGGTGGGGAGGAGGAGGGGACTTGGAGACGTCAGGCTAAGCAGCTGCGTAGCACAGCCAGGCCGCTGGGAGGGCTTGAAATTGAGATTCCCACCTTTCTCACCTCAATCCCATCTCCAGGTTCTACTTGCGCTGCATCATCTGGAACACCAAGGACGTCATCCTGGATGACCTCAGCATCACCGGGGAGAAGATGAGTGACATCTACGTCAAAGGGTGAGCCTCCTCACTGCTGCGTCTTCTGGGTGCCTTGGCCTGGAAGCTCAAATATGGCAGCGAAGGGGTTGACACAGCCGTTGGCACGGCGCAGTGTGTGCCCCGGGGGGTGAAGGGGCTCCTCCAATGTCTGGATGCTCGTAATGGCTGCGTGTGGAAGGGTGAGATCTGGGGAAGCAGCCTTGCTGTCGGGGCATGGATCTGCCCGTCCCCCTCCCAGGACAGCCCTGGGGTGTTCGGCATACATAGGTTGGCTTCACTGCAGAGCTGATTTTATTTTGTTTTTTGGAATTCCCCTTTTATTTCTCTTTTTTAACCTTGAAACGCACAAAAACGTGGCAGCCGGCAGTAACTCCCCTGGCACGTTCCCTTCTCTGCCTGACTCCATTTATGTTTTATCTCGTGTAAAACGGTGCAATCCCAGCCAAGGGACTTCCTGATTTTGCGCATTCTTTGGATTTATGCACAGGAAGAGGTAGGATTTTGAAACAGACTGTAAATCCCTCTTTTACAATCCTAATTTTCCTCCTGTAAATCCAGAATGCGAGCTGCTTACCTGGAATTCGCATCAAGCACGTTGTTATCAGCTGCAGCGACGCTCCCCGTGCGCCTCCGGGCTCGGGAGCTCTTGGAGAGGGTTGTGGCAGGGCGAGAGCACGCAGTGCCTGGTGGGATCCCTCACCCCTGCTGACCCATCCACTCTTGCAGTGCTGTAAATGAGTTAAAAAAGCCTCGCTTGGCTTCCTGAAGTCTTCCCCCATCTGACTGCATCGTTCCTCTTACTGGGTGCAGCCTTCGTGTTCAGATGCAGCGCGTGGGGACGTGGTCGTTGGGCGTGGGGGGGTGGTCGGGGTTGGGGATCTTAGAAGTGTTTTCAAACCCTAACGGTGCTGCGATTGTACGAGTGGGCGTGGAGGCCATGGGTTGGTGATCCTGGAGGTCCGTTCCGACCTTAATGATGCTGTGACTGCGTGAGTGGGCGTGGTGGCCATGGGTTGGTAGTTGGGCTTGATCTTAGAGGTCCTTTCCACCCTTGATGATCGTATGATGACGTGTAGGTGGCTGCTCGTCAGTTGGGGATGGAAATGAGATAGGTGCTTTGGTATTGCGTAAGAAGCCGCCTGTCTTTTATTTTAATTACGTGAAGATGTTATTTATTGTCAGTCTGAAAAGGGCTCAGCCACTGCTGCTGTCATAGGCGGGGGATGTTTTTGTATTGCTTTCATGGTCCAGTTTCCAACAGAGCTTTCCTTCCCCAAGTGGATGGATGTGGAGGATTATGGGGGAGGCTCTCGCTCGTCTTACTGGGATGTTTCAAGGTATTGGGAGACAGAAGCAGCCCTGCTTTAGCAGGTTGGGTAGAAGCTTCCGGAGCCCTCTTCCAGCCAACCACCACTACTGTGATTCATGTGATTTTGTTTGGCGTCTTTAAACGTTGTCTTCCTGCCTTCCTGAATAATGGGATGGCCTCGGTCCTCCGAGAGCTTATAAGTGAAGTAAAGAGTAGATGTGTCGCATACGGGCACGGTGGGGATGGGCTGGTGTTTGGAGTAGATGATATTAGTGGTATTTCCCAACCTTAATGGTTCTGAGCTCAGTGGGAGAATTCACGAGTGGATGCGTTGTCCTGTTTTGTTTTTTTGTTGATTGCTGAAGACTGGAGACTCTTGGAGGAGGAAGGAGAGCAGAATGAGAACCTGACGCTTGCGAAACTCACTGCTGGAAAAAAGCAGTGGTGGTGGTGGAATGCTTTCTGTTTGTCCCTGGGTGGGCTGAGGACTGGAGGGGGTGGAACTGGGCTGCTGGGACCAGGCTGGGCACGGCAGGGTGAGGCCATACAATCATAGAGTATCCCAGGTTGGAAGAGGCCCATAAGGGTCATTGAGTCCAACTCCTATGAGGGTTTCATGGGGAAAAGCTCCTTGGTCATTTGGGATCTCCAGGGAGTCATTCCCAAGAAGCTGATAGAGAATAGAGGGAAAAAATGGGCCTTTACTTCTTCATTGTGTTGCCTCCATCAAGAGGACGGGTGGTAGTGTGTTGGGGTGGCTGCAAAGGAAAAGGAGCTCTCACCAATGCAGATTAGAAGCTAAAGTTGGAAAAGACCTCCAGGATCCCCTCACGTCCAACCCCAACCCACCCCACCACGACCCCAAGTGCCACATCTCCATGGGTCTGGAGCACCTCCTGGGCCAGAGGTGCCACCACATCAGGCCCTGTGTTTGCATTTTGCAGCTGGCTGGTTGGCCACGAGGAGAACAAGCAGAAGACAGACGTGCACTACAGGTCGATGGGAGGAGAAGGCAACTTCAACTGGAGATTCGTCTTCCCCTTCGACTATCTCCCTGCCGAGCAAATGTGTTGCATTGCAAAGAAGGTGGGTGTCTCTGTGCTGACGTTTGTGCCTTCTCTGGGCTGATCTGCCTGGCCAAATGCAGGTCAGTGGCCAACAGGTTATTGATTGTGTAGAGGAGAGTGTCTGCCCTGTGTGATTTTGTAGCTTTGCCTCTACACATAGAGGAACACCACATTTGTTGGGTCAGAATATTGTATGGAGAGACCAATACCCCCCTCTGGCATGGAGGAAGCTGAGCGTTGGTGCAGCAGTGTCAAAGTGTTCTGAGTTGTGTGGGGCCTCAGCAGTGGGGCTGCTCTGCAGATGGAGGTGATGTTCCCATGGGAGGGTTGGATGGTGCCCACCCAACCGCGTGGATGGTACCTACCCAACAACGTGGATGGTGCCCACCCAACCGCGTGGATGGTACCTACCCAACAACGTGGATGGTGCCCACCCAACCACATGGATGGTGCCCACCCAACCCTGGCTGTGTCCTGGTCTCCAGCTCTGCAGAGTGGGCATCGCTCTGCGTGAGCTGGGAGTTGGACTGGATGACCATTAAAGGTCCATTCCAACTCGAACAATTCTGTGATAACTTCATAGAAAGGCTAAAAAGGGGGAAAAGAAAGGAGCAGTGTCCTGGAGGGACACTCAGCAGCAGGGTATGCAGAGGAACAGCAGTTGGAATGTGCTGTTGTGCAGAGGTGAGATGGAAATCTTTGGTTTGGGGCTCAAGGTGAAGATGCTCCTGGCTTGAAAAGAGAGCTGGTTCTGCAGGTGGAGAAACTGGGTGTGATTTTGGCCTCCTGGACCCTACGTTGAGCACTCCTTCTGGTGTTTCTTAGGTATGTCAGTGCAACGATGTGATCAGATCTGGGTTGGTTCTGGATGCCCCATCCCTGCAGGCATTCAAGGCCAGGCTGGATGTGGCTCTGGGCAGCCTGGGCTGCTGGTTGGTGACCCTGCACATAGTGGGGGGTTGGGACTGGATGAGCACTGTGGGCCTTTTAAGCCCCGGCCATTCTATGATTCCGTGACTATGATTCTATGAGATTGGGGTTGCAAGGAGGAAAGGGAACAGCTGGATGGAAGGACTGGCTCTTAAGGAATGCGTTAGGGGAGGGAGTCCTCACTTACACCTCCTGCTCAGACCACCCGAAGGTTAACAGGCGTGTTGCTGGGGCTGACAGCAGGGATAACCCCTATGGTCATTCTGTGTCGCCTCCCTGAAAGCTCAGCCCCCTCCCGCCCCCCAGCCCCCCTCCCTGCCCTCCCACCACCACCTGGAGTTGGTTCGGCTGTGGGGCACCCAGCGGCACCTCCTCGCAGTGGGACCACCTGCGTCCCCAGAGCTCACCTGGGGCACCCCCCAGCTTTTCCTTTGTGGGTCCCAGCGTGGCCTGGGTTGGAAGGGGGGAAGATGCCAAGCGAATCCCCCCCCTGCCTTGAGCCAGACGATCCCTGCAAGGAGGCCTGGCTTCAAAATGAATTGCCGGATAGTTAAAGTGATTGACAGGATCACAGCAGTACCCATTTCACGCTTCATGTTAAACAAATCAAAAGTACAGTGTGTACTACATTCAATTATCCCCCTTTGAAAAAGCAAAGACCCCCCCCCCCCCCCCCCCCCATAAACCGTTTAGGAAAATACATCCCACTGTGCTGATATTGATTCTCCTCCGACCGCATGTCTGCCAACACCGTATCAGAAAATAAACAGCTTGTAAAACCTCTCTGTAAAGGAAAAAATAATGAATGAAAAGCCG
Organism: Alectoris magna; assembly: GCA_030625065.1. Lineage (NCBI taxonomy): Eukaryota > Metazoa > Chordata > Aves > Galliformes > Phasianidae > Alectoris > Alectoris magna. The sequence continues at coordinate 93,858,468 of CM060563.1, read as the reverse complement.
TGCTTTGTGTTGGCGGGGCGCATTCCGCTCTGGCAATTTTTTGATCTGGCCATGTGCTGTTTGAACTCTGGGTTCATTACTGCTGCTGTAAAAGCCCCGTGCTCCAAACTTTAAACGCAGGCGATGGAAAGTGGAATTTAAATCAAAATGGTCAGCTGGCAAACGCTGAGCCGCTAAAAGCCACCTGCACCCGGCGTGGCTGGTGCTGCTCTGCGGGAGGAAAGCAGCCTGCGAGCTGCGCTCCTTTGTGTGCTGGAGTTCCCTTCGGGTGCGCCGTGGGGATGGGTCAGCCCAACCCCCATGGGAAATCACGTCCAAAAAGCGTGAGCACGGCGGTGCGCAGGGCTGGGGGGAGCCCACCAACCTGCGGTGACCCGGGTGCTGCCTGCTGCAACCAGGCTTGGGGAGCTTCGTGTCCACAGCTTCACAGCTCTGGGGTTTCGTAGAATCACAGCATCCTAGAATGGCCTGGGCTGAAAAGGCCCACAGTGCTCATCCAGTTCCAACCCCCTGCTGTGTGCAGGGTCGCCAACCAGCAGCCCAGGCTGCCCAGAGCCACATCCAGCCTGGCCTTGAATGCCTGCAGGGATGGGGCACCCACAACCCAATGCGCCTTGAGGGCAAGCAGGAGCTGTGGACCGTGAAGTGCCGGTTCAGCCCGCAGCTGGGAGGTGTGGGCTCCTGTCCTTGCTTTTCCAAACGTTGTCACCATCTCAGGATGTCCTCCTGGCCGTGTCTTCTCTTGGTGTAGCAGTGTTAGAGAAGTGTTGCCTCTCCTTCTGAAAAAGGAGTTCGCCTCATTCTGGACCTCACCAAAGATCCCCGCAGAAGCTCAGCGGGAGGCGAGGTGTCAGGGACCACAGGAGCACGGAATGAAAGAGTGCTAAAGGTGGGAGAAGACCTCTGGGATTTCCGACCCTGACCCATCCCACCGTGCCCACTGACCATGGCCCGCAGTGCCACATCCCCAAATCCCCAGCGTGTACCGAGGAGCCTCTGCACCCCGGTGGGTTTTGCTGTGAAATATGAGCACTGAGCACTGGTTTTTATGAAAAGTAAGGCAATATTTCATTAGATTGAAATTTCCACTCCTCTTTGGTCTTGGAAAGTGAAAAAAATAGAAGGGTTGCTGCTTCTGAACGTGGGACGTTTTCCTCTCCTTTTTCCCACCCCTTACTGTGCCCCCATCTGAAGGCAAAGCACGCGGTGTTCATTTCTGCCACCGTGCAGCCAAAATGCAGCATTTTGAGTGTGCCCCGAGTCCTTGTTCTTCTTCTTTTGGAAGGAGATGTAATTAGACACGATAGTCATGAAGAAGGTATTTTGGTGGGACCAAAAGCTGCAGACAAAGCGGTGCAGCGGTCTTTATCAACACAACGAGGGCAGCAGTGACAACTTGCCGTGCACAAACAGCCTCTGTGATATTCCAGCCAAGTTCCTGCGCTGGTTTCTGCTTTCCAGTGTGGAAAGGGACGAGCAAAACGTGGCTGGGTGGAGAGCTGAGGGCCGGCAGTGCTGCTGCCAAGACCCAACGCTTGGCGCTCCCATGATGGCAATGGGATGGCCCAGCACGTGGGGGCCGAGAAAACAGCGCTGCGTGGAGTGGTTCCGGAGTGTGAGCCCCCAGGCAAAGATGGTGACTGTTGTGCTCAGCTGCTGTCCTGGTTGGGAAGGAGGCAGAAGGCCGAGTAGTGCAGGGAGCAGCGCACGGGTGGGTGCTCTGCAAGTGAGGACAGCTGCGGTGTCCCCATGGGAACAGCATCTCTGCTCTTCACAGGATGGCCCTGTGTTAGAAAAGGGTCTCCAGTTGCAGTGGGAGCTGATGCTGTCCTGCAGGCACAGCCCGGCGCTTCCCCGCCTTCCCAAAAACACAGCGCTGCTCCTTACTTTGTATTCACAGAACAAAAGCAGCCTGGAAGAATTTCTGCCCTGTCAACACTTGGAGTGGTGTGAGCCTTTTTTTTTGGTCCTGCCTCCCATGCTGAATTATTCATGACCATAAAATATTCATCAGCCAGCCTTCTCCCCCCCAAACTGCGGCACAAACCCGCAGACAATAACTCCAGCCCCCTTCCTTCCCATGGCTTGCAAAAAGTTGGGAAATAAATTTCTTGCTGGTGGTTGTTTTTGTAGTGAACCTTTGTAGTGAGGTTTAATCGAATTTCACACTGCCTCAAAATGAACCCATAAACTTCACCCAGCATCGAATTCCTCCTCCAGCTCACCCGGCTCTGCTCTGCGTGTCCCAGGCTTTGTGATTCCTGAAGGATGGAGGTGTCACAACCAGCCAAACCACAGTCAGAATCAGAGAGCCATAAAAGGGTTGGGCTGGAAGGGACCTTAAAGATTGTAGAGCCGTGGAATGGTTGGGTTGGGTTGGGTTGGAAGGGATCTTGAAGATCGTAGAACCATGGAAGGGTTGGGTCGAGTTGGGTTGGGTTGGAAGGGGCCTTGAAGATCATAGAGCCATGGAGGGGTTGGGTTAGGTTGAGTTGGGTTAGAAGAGACCGTAAAGATCTTAGAAGCACAGAATGACTTGAGTTTGAGTTGGAAGGGACCTTAAAGCCCATCCAGTTGCATCCCCTTCCATGAGCTGATTGAGCCCACCAGATCAGACTGCACACAGACCCGTCCGTCCTGCTCTTGAGCACCTCCATTGGTGGGGTTTTTCCACCAGGAAGGCTGGCGCTGTGCAGGGAGCCCCAGGAAGCTCAGTACTGCCCTTTGCAGTAGAGGTGGTATAGGGAGAAAGGAGGCTGCTGGGCCAGAGGGTGGGTTTTGTTTGCTTTGAGTGCAAGCAGAACGTTGGGTGTTGCAGTAGGAAGGTGGAAAGGCAAAGTCGTGTATGGTTGTGTAGCCAGTCCCAGAGGATGGGAGGCTTAATTCTGTTGTGTTGTACTGTGTGGGTGATGGCCGTAGCTCCAAACCAGGGCGCAGCATCCTGCTCCTTTTCCTGCTCCCCACTTCTTCCCCACTGGGACTCTCAGGAATGGGTCTTCCTGCAGGGAGAACATCCGATCACAGAGCAGCAGAATTGTTTGAGTTGGAAGGGACCTTTAAAAGCCATCTCACCCAACTCCCTGCAGAGAACGGGGACGTGGGCACCTGCAACCCCTGGCGCCAGGGACTTTAGTGCAGAGAGGCACCTGCAGGACGTGCCTTCCTCTCCCAAGCAGAGCACAGGTGGGGAGCCCACGTCTCCACCTCTCAGACCACACAGGAACCTGTCTGGCCCCAGAGAGGTCACCTGGCTGCAGGCTCAGTGGCTCCTGGGGGTTTTCCCTGCGTGATTAACAGCAGAGCAGGACCTGACCAGCGCATGGGGAGGGGAAGAATCACCGTAAGCTCTTTCCCTTTGTAGCAGTTTCAATTTAAGATGAGTTATTAGCTGGGAATACACGGCCTTCCCCCCCAAGCTTGAGTAAACATACGTTTTAATACATTTCAGTGAGCAGAGGGGGAGAAATGGAAGTTTCCAGGGCCTTTTCTTTATTTTTCTGGATTATAAAATATTTTTAAACGCATAAATAAAATGCTCCGTCGCAAAAATGCTGGCGTGGAGTTGGAAGGGTGTTGGTTTTCCAGAGCAAGGCAGGGAATGGAGCTGGATTGAAATACAGCCGTTCTGGGTGATCTCTTAAAGGGAAACCAGTTTCAGTGGGATTTAAGTGCCTCCTTCCACCCGCGCTCTCCTCGCTTGACTATTTATGTTCCTACGGAGTGTGACGCATTCCTTTCTTTTTTGATCCCTTTTGGTTTTTGATACGCATCAGTACCGCACGGGGCAACGCATTGGACCCGTTGAGTAGAAGCGAGGAGGGCATAAGGATCTCAGATGGTGAGGATTGAAATGCAGTGTCACGGTGCCAGCTCTGGGCTGACGGCACAGGGAGGCACAGGCTGTGGTTTTCCTGGCTCATTTGGCCCTCACCTTGAGCTCGGATGTTGGATGTTGGAGTAGATACGGCAGCTTCGTGTGATTATCAGCTGAGCCACTGGGATGAAACATCCAGCTTTAGCATCGGGTGGGTCCTGAGAGCAAAAAGCTGGGGGGGGGGTGCAGAAGAGGTGAATAAAGTACTGTGAGAAGTGAGGAGCTCACACATGGGAGCATCGCTGTCCGCCTTTGGGAAGGAGACCATCGCCAAGGATAACCCAAGGGATCTCCATCGCTCTGAGGGTCGCCCACTTCTGCTAACGAGCCCTTTATTTTGCCTTGTTTTCCTTTCTGGTGTCATTTTTAGGAGCACTTCTGGAGCTTGGACAAGACAGAAAACAAGATTTCCCCACAGCTGATCTTCCAGATCTGGGACAATGACAAGTTCTCCTTCGATGACTATTTGGGTAAGTCAGAAGGGGTTGGGACACGAACACCACCTGACACAGCTCTTTTTGTGCTCTCCTTGTTAACCATCCTCAGAAATCCGGGTCTAGGCTAAGCTAAAACAAAACAGAGGCCTGCAGTAGGAAAGATAGCAGAGCCGTGCTGTAGATCATCCGTGTTGCTGGAAGCTCCAGCATTGTGGGATTCTTCTTTTGGTTGGATGTTGTTCTACTTTTTCCTTTTACCACCCCAACACCAGAAGCTCCACTGAGGAAGCATGTGATCAAGATATTGGCTTTGATTAATTACAAAGGCTGAGTGCCCAAATTACCTCTTGCAAGGTGTGCTTTCCGGTTCTAGCTCTGCTCTTCATGAGCTCTTGGTCACCCTCTCCATATCACTGCCAGTGTTGAATTCTTTGCAGCACCATAGGCTAAAACCAACACTAGGCTTAGAAAATGGGGCCACGTTGAGCCAATTTGTCCATGTCAAGGAGGCCAGGAGGCTGCCATGGGGAGCACTTCGTCATGGGAATAGTCTTTGGGAAAGGATGGGCTGCCCAGGGAGCGGTGAGCTCACCGTCCTTGGGGGTAATCCAGAGCTGTGGAGATGGGGCACTGAAGGATGTGGTCGGGGGCGTGGTGGGATGAGTTGGGATTGGGCTTGGGGATCCTCGAGGTCTTCTCCAACCTGAATGGTTCTGTGATTCTGTGAGCTGTTACCCTGAGGGGTCTTCCTACTACATTCCTCCCTGCAGGCTCCATCCAGATGGATCTCAACAGGATGCCCAAGCCTGCCAAGACTGCTGAGAAGTGCTCCTTAGAGCTCACAGATGACAGCTTGTCTGCAAGCCGCTTTGTGTCCCTCTTTGAGCAGAAAACTGTCAAGGGCTGGTGGCCCTGCACTGCAGAACAGGATGGGAAGAAGATCCTGGCAGTAAGGCCCTTGGGTGTCCTCTTCGTGTCACCCCTTTGGGGTCTGAAAGCATTGAGGGGGGGCTGAGCACGCGGAGGATGAGTCACGTCTATTGCCAGTGCTATCGTGACGAGTACAAGGGGTTCCATTGCAGGCAGATGTATCTAAATGTGGCTCTCTGGGCTCCAGTCTGGGTCAGTGGTGGCCATTTGGTAGAGGTGGGGGAGGCCAAGCAGCAAATTAAGTGACTGAACAAAACCTGTGTAGTCAGTTGTCTGAACCTGGGTGCCGACTTCTGAGGTGCTGTGGGCCATCTGCTGAGAGCAGGTGAGGGGTTGGCATGAGATCACACCCACTGAGCTCCTTGTGGTCACTGTTGGTATGACTGGGCTGCTTTTCCTTTCCCCAGTCAGTGTTTTGCATTGTACGTTCATTTCTCTGCTTTTTGCTTATGATGTGCTTGTTTTTGTTTCACCCACGCAGGGAAAACTGGAAATGACTTTGGAAATTGTGGCTGAACACGAGCATGAAGAGCGGCCAGCTGGCATGGGTCGGGATGAGCCAAACATGAACCCCAAGCTGGAGGACCCCAAGTAAGGGCATCAGGAGAGGGAAAGGAACCACTGGGGCAGAGGGTTCTCAGAGAGAAAGCTGGAAAGTTGGGTTCGTGGTGCGAGGCCTTCCATGGGGAGATGCGGCACTTGGGGATGTGGTCGGTGGCTGGGGCTGAGGTTGGAAGTGGTGATCTTGGAGGTCTTTTCCGACCTTAATGACTCCGTGATTGGGCATGGTGGTGATGGGTTGGATTGATGGTTTGGAGGTCTTCTCCGACCTTAACCACTCTATGATTCTCTGAGCCCACTGTGAGCGGGCAGGGCGGTGTTGGGTTGGTGGTTGGACTTGGTGATCTTAGAGGTCTTTTCCAGCCCTAGAGATTCTGTGATTCAGTGATTCTGTCTGCAAGGGGCTTGCTCCATGGGTGAGGTGAGGTAACCCAGGGCAGCTGAAGGGCTGGGGTGGAGCTCCGAGGGGCACAGACCACACAGAATAGATTTTCTCTCTTTCAATGGGGCATGCTCATGGGATTGGGCATCCAGGAGGGTTGAAAGCACCATGAAAGTCAGAAGTGACCCCAGCTTTGTCTGCAGGCGCCCGGAGACCTCCTTCCTGTGGTTCACCTCCCCATACAAGACCCTGAAGTACATCCTGTGGCGCCGGTACAAGTGGCTGCTCATCCTGGCCATCGTGCTCTTCATTTTGCTGCTCTTCCTTGGGATCTTCATCTACGCCTTCCCGGTACGAGGGGTTTGGGAGGGGGGAGATGGGATAGGCTGAGGGGTGGGGTGCACCCCAGGTATGATGGCCCTTGAAGAATGGCCTGGTGGGCCACAGTGGACCAGAAAGAGAGCACCTGCGTCTACCCTCAGCTCACATCTTTGTGCCTCTGCTTCATCCCTGGAGTGATGGAGGGGGCCCTGGGCAGCGTAACCCAGCCCACGACTTGGGGTGGAAGTGGATATGCTTTGTGGTCCTTCCCAACCCAGCCATTCTACGGTCCTGTCATTGACCCTATGATTGGATGACTCACTGGTTCTGTGATTGATTCTGTGATTTATTTCAAGTCTGACATTGCTGAGGTTCGTTGGTTGTTCCCACAGAGCTTCGATGTTGGAAGCGTTGAGCGTTGGTGGGAAAATCCCTAACAAAAACGCAGCCTCATTAGGGGTACAGCCACAGAGCAGGGCTGAGCAGTGGCAAGAAATGTGTGTTCTGTGACTGTTTTAAGGTGCAGGAGGGTTTATAGGGTTTATAGGCAGCCCTGTCTCTCATTGTCAAGGCTTGGAGCATGTTATACCAACGCAGTGTCTGAAACGAGGTGGGGAGGGTTTTCACCTCATTAATCAAGGAAGTGGCTTTTTCTTGCTTTGCTGTCAGTTCCTCTGGCGAAACAAAACAAAACAAACAAATAATGAAGCCCCATCTTCCCCATTTGGCTCGGGATGGGGATTTGCGTCCTCCTCTGTTCCTGCAGCACCGCCATCATTCGTGCTCTTGGACGCCTTCTCCCTTCCTCCCGGCCTGATAAGGAAAACGACCCGCCTCTCCTTCCAGCACGTAACAAATTCTGCTCCTTGGGTATGATTTGTGCCCTTGGGAAGGGCTGGGATGCTTCTGCTGGAGAAGCCATTCCCGAGGTGTGAAGTGGTGGGGAAGAGGAAATAACCTTACGAGAACGGGTTTGTGCTGTGCTGCGTTGTCCCAGCCCGTCATGGAGAATCCCCTCCATGCCGAGCAGCAGCACCCTGGGCTGTTGTGACCCAGAGCTCAGTGTTCCCCCACAGCTGTGAGCAGCTTTGCCTTCATTCCGGTGGTATCGGATGAAAACAGCGTTGAGAGAAGCAGAAACTCACAAACTGTAACTATTGATTTACACTGGTTATTACTCGGGATTTTTTTCCCCCTGTTTCCTGGCTAAATGTTGTTGTATTTAATTTCATTTTGGTCGGGTCCATTTTTTTAGTCATCTTTTGAAAAGGGAATGGAATTTTTCTGTCTATGCACTTGGCCAGCTTCCCCTGGATTTTTGAGGTCGCCGGTTCTGTATCGACACGGAGATTCAGTTGCCTTCCCCTTCCATCCAGCGAGAAATTTGGCAGTCGTGCTGGTGATGGTTTGCTGTGAAGGATGCCCCTGGCGTGCTGGGTGTTGGCAGGGCGCACCGTGGCATCCCTGATGAAAAGCACTGAAATCCAACCCCTCATTGCTTGCTTTCCTGCCTCGCTTGCCAGGCTTGCTGTCATAGCCCTACACGCTGGCCGTGGAGCTTTGAGGTCCCATACCACAGGTTTTTGGGTGCATCCCATCCCATCGCTCTTCAGAGCTGGTCCTTGGCTAAGCAGGAATAGGACGAGAGGTGATGGCCTCATGTTGTGCCTGGGCAGGGTCAGGTTGGGTGTTAGGTGACATTTGTTCTCCAGAAGAGTGGTCAGGCACTGGCACAGCTGCCCAGGGAGTGGTGGGGTCACCATCCCTGGAGGTGCCCAAGAACCGTGGGGATGTGGCACTGAGGGCCGTGGTCAGTGGGCATGGTGGGATGGGTTGGGGTTGGCCTTGGGGATCTTCGAGCTCTTCTCCAACCTGAATGATTCCATGATTCTGTGAGTGGCCGTGGGGGGGATTGGTCGGCCCTTGAACTTGATGGTCTTGGAGGTGTTCTCCAGCCGTGCTGGTTCCATGGTTCGATGGATCACCATTCAGTGGACCAGTGGATGTATGCCCACAACGTGCCCTAGGAGTGAGCAGAGCCAGCGCTGCGTGGGTCACCTCCCGCCCCAAAGAGCTGGGAGTCTCACCTGACAATAAACCTGGGACGTTTCCTTGGCTTTTGGTATAAGAATATAACGTTTAAAAGCTTTTCTTCCTATTTTTTTCCCATTGCCCATATCGTGATGGAAGCTTCCAACCACAGCCCCAGCTGCGCGGGGGCAGCCCTGTGCTTCCAGGTGGAGCCACCGGCCCAGCAGCAGCCCCCAGAAATGGTGGTTCTCCAAAACTCCGGCTCTTCTTTGGTGGATGAACGCAGGCTGATGTCTCAGTCCTGGTCAGAATAATTACTCAGGAAAAAAAAGGGCTGTCGTGTTCTACCAAAATGGGAAAAACATTGAAAATCTGATCTTTTGAGGTTCTTCATCTCTTCCTGGGGGCTTTTCCACCCTGCCTCGGGGTGAGGCTCCTCAGCAGCTTTCCTCAGCTGTGCTCACAGAGCAGTTTTGGAGCAGGGCGTTGCAGTGAAGGGTTCAGTGGTAGCACCACGGGGGGAGGCAGCGCTGCTTCCAGCCGCGCTCAGCTCTGCTTTGCAGCACCGTGAAAATGTTTACTACCTTTTAAAGCTCTGTTTGCGTTCCGAGAGCCCAGCGTCGCTTCCACTGCCATTAATTCTAATTACGGCTCGCTTTCTGTGCTGATTGATAATCCTGCTTGGCTTTCAACACTTGGTTAATACGAATTCGTGGCTGGACAGCAAACTCGCGACCCTCCGGAACGCAACCGTAATAAATAGAAGCGTTTTGGAGGGCAGACTCTTGAAAGACAAATGGATGGATAATTAATCCGAAGGTTATATCCCACTGGAGGCTTTTCTAACGACTTCTGGTAAACTGCCCTAACGTCGCCGGCCTGATTTATGGCATTATTAGAAACCCTCCGCTGGCAAATCGCCCCGTGATTGCTGCACGCCGTAATTTATCCTGATGCTTTTGGGCCGGGCTTTACTGCTCGTGTTTTTATTGTCTCCCCTCCTCCGAAGCAGCACTGTGCTTTGTTTCCAAATCTCTTTCTTTTTTTTTTCCGAGGCAGCGATGGAACATCCTGTACCAATCAAATCCAGTCTGTTTGGGAGAGCCTTCCAAACTGGCTAGTGTGTGGTCACGGGTGTTTGAACCGGAGCTACTTTAAATAGAGCTCTTTCCAACCAGCCTGTCTTTGCCTGTGTTCGCGTTGTGGTCTCGATGAGCAGCGTTGATGCAGCTTATTCTTTTTTACAGGGTCGTCGTCTTCTTTCAGGGCAGGAATTGTGTGTAGAATAGGCTGCGGTGCCGTGGGGGAATGTGGAGATGTGGCACTTGGGGACGTGGTTTAATGGGGATGGGCTGGAGGATTGTGCAGGTCTTCTCCAACCATGTTGGTTCTGTGACTCTACGAGGGGACGTGGTGGGGATGGGTTGGGGTTGGACTGGATGATCATAGAATCATAGAATGGCTTGGGTTGGAAGGGATCATCATGGATCGTCAAGTTCCAACCCCACAGCCACAGGCAGAGCCAGCAGCCTCCAGGCCTGGCACTGGACTGGGTTGCCCAGGGTCACATCCAACCTGGTCCTGAGCACCTCCACCACTCCCTCTGTAAGGAGCTTCCCCCTGACATCCAACCTGAACTTTCCCTCCTTGACCCTCACAGAGATCTTGTCCAACTGTAAAGGCTGCCCAGAGAGCTGCGGGTGCCCCATCTCTGGAGGTACCCAAAGGCCACAGATGGGGCCCTGGGCAGCCTGAGCTGGTGGAGGATGTTAGGGCTTGGACTTAATGATCTTCAGGTCCCTTCCAACCCAAACCATTCTGTGATTCTTAAAAACAATCCAAGCCCCCCTGAGTGACTCTTGTTGCTCACTGCTGGGAAGCCTCTACTGGAAGGAGGCAGAACCCCTTTTGCCGTGTGTCCTGGGCATCCCTGGGGGGGATGCTCTTGCTTTGACCTCCACGTGCCGCCACGCCCCAACTCACCACTTCTCTGCCTTCTTTCCCCTCCCTCCAGAACTATGCTGCTATGAAGCTGGTGAAACCTTTCAACTGAATGCCTGGATTTCAGCGGGACGCTGCAGCCCAGGACGCAGCGATGTGCCTTTCCCCGGTGCTGTGTGCATTGCAGCCCCCACCTCAGGAGCAGCGCGTGAACCAAACCTCCTCTGCAGCAGTTCTGATGCGGCTTCTTTGTCCTCCTTCTGTTTGTTTTAATTTTGGTCAGTGCCCAGATGCAAAGCTGGGAGATTTGGGGAGAAAAGGAACTTCCTGTGGGCTGTCTATGGCGGTGCTCATGGAGGGGTGATGCCTGCAAGGCAGCCGCAATCTCTCAGGTCCTGAGCAGGTTTTTCTTGGCACCCTGCAGCAGCCTCCCTTTGCCTCTGCTGTGCAATGTGCATCCGTGCATTCCTGCTGTTGGAGCCTGTTCTCCCCCCTCCTCAGTCCCGTGTGCCCCCATCACCTTTCCAGCCAACGCTGCAGCAGCGGAGGGCACGGAGCAGCCCAGGAGCAATGCAGTGCAGTGGGGGCTTTGCTTCTCTCCTCCTGCTGTGTGCAACTCCTGCACTGCAGCTCGGCGGCTGATTGTTTTCCTCCTTTTGCTTAAGCCAAGCAGTGCAACACCGGAGCACAGTGCATGCCGCTGCTGCGTGCTAGTGGGGCAGACCTTCGGAAGCACAGCTGTTTGCTTTGTGCTTTGCAAGCAGGGCGTGATAAGCGCACATCATGCAGGTTTTGCACAGCCCAGAAGGTGTGAATGGTGTTGCCGGGGCATTGCTGCTTTCTGCTCCTCCTTGTCCATGCTGCAGTCGCTGATATGCACTGAGAGGGGGTTCTGCTGCTGCTCAGTGTGACACGTGGGAGGAAACAGCAGAGCAAGGTGATCCCAGGGGATCTGTTTCTCAGGACAAACAGTGCTGGCGTCAGCTCCAGCGAGGCGCTTAAGCCTGTTCTTAGCAGCAGATGGTGGGAAAAGCACACGGCTAATTGCTTTGCTGGCGGGGATGTAACGTAAATCCTGTGCTGCTCAGTGCTCTGACAGCGCCCGGATTGCACAGGGCAGCTCTGCCACGTGTGAGGACGACACTCTGAACATAAAGAATGTGCCCCAAAGCAGCTGGTGCTCAGGAACCGTTTGGCCGGCAGAATGCTTTGTGTTTACCCATGTTCACAGTTTGTCCTGATGTCGTTTCCACCCGTGCCCCTGTTCATTAGCTGATGCTGACCTACCAGCTGTTGGCCCGAGATTTGGGGATGCTGTTTCCCCCGAGGAACGGGCGAGCTGAAGGGGAAGGTTGGCTTTGCACCTTCCTGGGTGAGTTACGGCATGGCCAAATGGTGCCGACGTGGTTGGTCCTCTCCCACTGCAGCCCGGCGTGCCTCGCTGCCTTCCCGCATGCCTTGCTGTGCCGTGGGACGCCAGGCCCCTTTCTTCATTTCTTGCCCCAGTTTGCAGACTGGGTGAAGTTTCCCATCTTGGTGACCCCCACCTGTTTCCGAAATGCGATCTCAGTGCTGAGAGCCCCAAAGAGATGAGCAGCCTAAAGCAGTGCTCCCATCCGGCCATGGATGGCTCTCATCCATCCTGTTGCTCTGACCAGAGATGAGCGACCCCACCAAAAATACATCAACCTGTCACTTCTCCAGAGCCTCTTCCATCACAGAACCCTATTTTATTCCCTGATGCTTTCCAGCAGCTCTTCCCTTGCAAACCAGAGTGGGTCGATAGCGATGGGAAGGGAAAGGGCAGCATCACTACATCCAATGCTCTTCTTCCCAGTCCGGGCTGCAGAGCTGTGTTTCATCTGGGGGCTGTGGTGGGCAAAGGCAGTTCTGAGCACCTGCAAACATCAGCCCCGTCTCGTTGTCTCTCCACCAAAGCCAGCCAAGAGGCCGAACCCGTGTAAAGCCTTCTGCTCTCTATGCCTTATATATGTATATATATCACTGTGGTTTACAAATGAAATAGCTCTGAAACCTTCTGCTTCCTGGTGTGTTCTGTTGGGCTGTCGAAGCGTTGGTCCCCGCTGTGCCAAGGAGGTGCTCCGGGTGGGAGAGCTCCAGGGGATCGTTACTGTCTGTGTCCCCAAATGCCTTTCTTTTCCCTGGGACGGTGCAAAGAAGAATATAGCTAGTATCAGTATAAGAGAGGATAGAATAGAATAGGATGAGGTGGGATTGGATGGGATGAAATGGGACAGGATGGAATAGAAGAGAAATAGTACGGCATAGGATAGAATTAGGATAGGATAGAATAGAATAGAACAGAATTAGAATAGGATAGGATAGAACAGAACAGAAGAAAATTAGGGTAGGATAGAACAGGACAGAATTAGTATAGGATGGGATAGGGTAGGATAGAACAGAATTAGAATGGGATAGGATAGAAGCTGATGCACCCATGGTGCCAGCTCTGTCTGGGCACCATCTCCATAGGGTCTCCAGCACCTGCTGTGCCCCTACCCTCAGGGTCCTGCGCCCAACAGGTTGGTCCATCCATCTGCCTCTCACTGTGGTGGAGCTGGTGGCTCTCCTCTCCTTATCTTTGCTCCCAGATCTCTCATTTCTGTGTGCTTTCTGCCCACCGTTTGGACTACAGCAGTGGTACAAAGAGATGATAGGATGAACCAGGCTGGTCCACATCTCAACTGCATCTACCCAGGCTGCAAGCAAGAGCCTGACATGCTCCAAATTTTGTCTTCCCACAGCAGAATGCTCTGGTTTTCAGGCTCAGGCAATATTTTAGCAAGAGCCTGAAGGTTGGGATTGTGGGGAACGGTTGAACCTGGTCTGAAGGAGGTGTGCTGGGCTGTGGCAATAGAGGGACTTCCATGATATGCCCCATCCCTGGAGGTGGCCTGGGGCAGGTTGGATGGGGATCTGCTCCATCATCTTCTCCGTTTCCTCTTGTGGTTTCCCACCAGTTGGCATCCTGACCTCATCCAAAGGTGCCATCTCACGAGGAGCGGGGAATTATTGCCCCACGAGTCAGGAAAGCCTGGCTCTGGCTGAGTTGTCCTCCCTCCCTCTTTTGTTCTTTGTTTCATGGAATAAATCCACCTGCTCTCCTACCTCCTGGCAGCGGGACCTCTGGGTGGTTTCTCTGGATAGAGCACCATGTCTGTGAGAAGAAGGAGCCCAGGGCACTGAGCTGGACCGCGGGGCTGCAGCCCCTTCCTCCCATCTCAGCCCCTGGAGCAGGCAGAAGAAAGGCAAATAGGAATTGGTGATATGGAAAAGGGGTGGGGGGGGAGGGGGGAGCCCAACCCAGAACAATCAGGAGATTTATGGCTGGCTTTTTTTTTTTTTTGGCCAAGGAAAACACAGTGGGAAGTCATCTGCTCGCAATGGCCGTAGGCTGGAAAACAAAGCCTGGATTGATTGTCTTTCCCCACAGCGCACAGAGAACCGCTGGCACCTGCCAGGATGAGTCACTGCGGCTGAAGATGTGTCTGGGAGGGAAAGGCCGTCCGTGTGGCTCTGCCACCCCCCTCTTCTGTGCTGGAAGTTGGTGGAGATGCCCCTGAGCCCGGCTCTGCTGGAACCCTCCCAGCGCAACCATCTCCATCTCCCAGCGGCCCGTGAGCAGCCCGGGGTCGGGATCCTCATAACCATTGGTCTGTTTTGGTTTTTTGATGGGAAAGGAAAAGGAAGAAAAAACAAAGGCTGCTTTCTCTTTCCTTCTTTCCTAACTGAGCCAATGGGGATTCGAGATTCCAGGATTTTCTTTGCAAGTACAAATGCTAAAAACACGTGTTTATTTTTTAATGCACGTTTTCGTATCTCCTTTGACTCCGGAAATAGCAGCAAATGGGAAGCAACAGAGACAGCTGCTATCGCCTTTCTCACGTCTTGTACACAGGAAACCACACAGTAATGCGGGAGACCTCGACTGGTGCCCAGATTGCTCCAAAGGAACGAGGCCTCGAAGGGGTCACCCCCTCACTGCTATCTCCCCTCCCCTTCTCAGCCATGGGGACTTGGGCACCCAGCCCATCCCAACGACTTCAGCCTTCCCCGGAGCTGCAAGGGAGGGACTGGGATGGGACCTGGGGCAAATGCAGGGATCTGGGAAAAGGTTTCCAGAAGGATGGAGACTCCTTATAGGAAAGGGGTGGAAGGCCAAGGCTTACCGAGCCCTCCAAGGAGGAAACTTACTGGACAATGACAAAACGCAGTGGAGTAAATCCCAGTTAAGGAGAGGAGCTAATAGAAAATGCTGGCAGAAGAGATAATGAAGAGTGGCTGTGGGTAACTGCAGGCTTTTGTCGCAGCTGCAGAATCAGCTGAGGCCTATTTGGGTACCGAGGTTCCCTCCATCCAGGCACGCCTCACCCCTCCCTGCCTGGGGTTCCTCCAGGCCCTCAGCTCCTTCTCCCGGTGTTACAGCAGCTGCTTTTCATCTGCTTGCAGTGAAACCTCCAGCTGCCCCCTTCCTTTTCACCATCCCCAGAACGCTCAAAGAAGTTACTCTGCAGAACTCTTTGACTCACCCATGCCCAAAGACCGTGAAGGATTGGTTGAAAAGTGTTTATCAGTGAACAAGTGAAGTTTGTGAAGAATTTAAGCTTGGATTTGGATAGTTGGGATCTCCATTGATGAGAGAAGTTCATTTTCTCCTTGCCTTTATTGTAGCACTGGGAAAATTCCATGTTGCCGCGCTATGGGCTCTTCTGGCCCAAGTGGAGCCAGGTGACCATGGGCATTGCATTGGGCCATGTGGGGATCACAAAGCCTTCGGTCCCAGTCCTATCCAGTCCCACCCCGCCAATGAGAAACAGAGACCAGGGAGGCTCTGTAGTGGGAAATCCATTCTGGCATGCTGGTTGGTGCATGAGATATTCCAGGTCTGCTTACCATGGAAGCACTGGTTGGACTAGATGATCTTGTAGGTCCTTTCCAACCTTGTGATTCTATGATTCTGTGATTCATTGGAGACCATCAAATGCTGCTTTTCAGTAATGAGCTTTGAAACATGCTTTTCATTTGTATACATGGTGAGCTGTGCCATGAATGCACCATAAGAAATAAAAGCAATGTCATAAAATCGAGTGGGTTGCAGAATGGAAGAACATCAAACTATTAAACACATCTTCCTTTCTGCATCCCAATCATGGAAAGCTCCTTAGCAGATTGATCTGCTTCTTCAGTGCTTCGAGGTAACGGAGCGTCCAGACTTTGTGGCTGATACATCAGTAATCTGTGCAGGAGGAGATGAGCCTTTTAGCTTAGCTGGGAAACATTGCCTAGAGGATGGCTGGTGGTCGACTTATCATCCAAGCTTGTCGACTGTGAGACCTCAAAGCAGAGCTAGAAGAGGTGAGTAGAGTAGAGTAGAGAAGAATAGAATGGAATAGAGTAGAATGGAATAGAATAGTTCAGTGTAAAGGGACTCACGGAGATCATCAGGTGGTCATTTCACCCAGAAGCTCTGCCAGGAATTCGGGAGGTTACTGGTAGAAAACCCAAAACTTTCTGGTTTAAATTGGAGCAAGAGAAGGTCAGGTTTGGTGGTCTTGTGTACCCCCTGTCCAAATTAATCACTTTTAAAAAACTTTAAAAACTGCCTGCTGGCAAATTCTGAATAGAAAAAGAAAGGGTTGAAGCTTTCCCCATTTGGATTTGCTAAAAAAAAAGCCAACTTCCTCTGTTCCCCTCCCATCGTCCTGAGCTACGGCTGACTGTGTTTTGTAGGGATAATATTTGGGGCCCCAGCAATGATGGGGAGACCCAGCATCACTTTGATGGCAAAGGAGGGCCTGCTCTGATGAGATACGTGGTGATTTCCCTGCGTGGATACACAAGTGAGCAGGAAATGCTCAGCATCTGGAAGATGCAGATAAATGGACCCAAGGGAAGGAGATGCTTGGAGAGGGAGTGGGAGAAGGTTGGAAAGACCCCAAATGTGGGTTGGAAAGAGGCAGAAAGGACGTGCGTGTCCCACAGCCCATGTCATGAGCCATGACAAGCCCATGGCAAGTCAGAGTTGGCCTGGAGAGTACCTTGGGCATAAGGCAGAGGATGGTGCGGTCCCCTGAAGGTCTCCCTCAGCTAATGGGTCATTAATATCAGTGAGGTTTAGGTGGGCTTTTGGAGATTCCCAGAGTCTGGATGAATGGGACTTTTCCTGCTGTTTGATCAGTTTGTGCTCCAATGATGACCCCTGAGCTGCTCCAGCGAGCAGGAAAATCTCTACAAGTCAGATCCATGAGGAATGGCAGTGTTGGGATGTGAGATTTATTAATGGTGGCTTTTAGCCAACCATCTGCCCTTCACATCCAGGATGGTGTCCTTTTGTCCCTTTTCCATGAGTGTAGTGGGGCAGGAGGGCATGGGATTCTATGACTCTACAACTCTATGAGTTGGAATGGGGGGGAAGGGTTGCGCTTGAAGGTCTTTAAGGTCTTTTCCAGACTTAATCTGTGATTCTATTTTGCTTACTTCCCACCTTCCTACCAAAACACCCATTGAAACCAAAGGAAAAGCCTACTCTGTCCTGGCAGCAAAACTATGGGAACAAGGAGCCAAGGACAAAGAAGGGAAAGGGAAGTTTGTCACCGATAGAGTTAAGACCTTCCCGTCACCCCCACCTCCTCACCAGATCATTCCAGCACAGTAAATCACCCCAACCTTGACAGCAGGAGGGCTGCCAACTTGGACAGAAGACCAATGGCCATGACCGGAGTGCAGTCGCTCTGGCAGGGAAGTTGAGGTAACGGAGCCAGCCCTGGGTTTGCACAAACACTGTGCCAAGTTAACGCACGCGTGAAGGTCTGTGCGTGTGTCTGAGGTCGTGGTGCTGCTGATCGCCAGCACTGTTGGCACACAGACCTCTGGGGGAGGGCTGGGGGGCAAACCCTGGCGTGTTTTACAGTAAAAATAAAAAAAAATTGTCTTCCTTTCCTTCCTTTTCCTTTTCCTTTTCCTTTTCCTTTTCCTTTTCCTTTTCCTTTTCCTTTTCCTTCTCCTTCTCCTTCTCCTTCTCCTTCTCCTTCTCCTTCTCCTTCTCCTTCTCCTTCTCCTTTTCCCCTTTGCTTTCCCTCCCCTCCCCTCCCTCCCCCTCCCTTCCCCTCCCCTCTTTTCCCTTCCCATCTATTCTCTCTTCTCCTTCTTTCCCTTCCTTTCCAACTTTCCTTCTTCTTTTTTCTTCTTTCTTTTCTTCCTTTCATTTGTTTTTCCTTTTGCAGAGACCCCACCCAGCAGCCCCTTGGAGGGCACCAATGGGCAGATAGCTGGCCTTGCCTATCCCCCTCTTAAATCCTTCCCCAAACAAAGATGACCCCAAACACGTGGCACATTACCACTCATGGCAGGTACCGAATCCCTCCTTGTCCCTGATAAAACACCCTCACTGACTTGGCCATGCTGGAGAGCTCAGCAATGGAAAATGGGAGAAGGAAGAGTGGAAAAAATTCTGGGGCACAGCAAGGAAGAGGAGGAGGGAGACTCCCAACCTTCTCCCTACAGGGAGCATGTGGATATCCTCATCTTGGGGGGGAAAAAACGCTGAAAAATACAAGAAGAAAAGAAAAAAAAAGGCCATAAAGCAAATAATCTTTCTTGAGAATGAAAGAAAACATTTCATTTCTGGTAGAATTAATTTTAAATATTAGTTTTTATCTTTTTTTTTTTGTTTGTTTTTAAGAGAACCACTGAGGAACTGGAGAATTTGTTATTTGTTCTCCTTGCCTTGTTGGCCCTATGGGAAAACACAGCCCGGGGACTTGAAACCGTTTATCCCACTGCTGTCAGACTTGGGACCCGAGCTCACGTTGCCCACATGGCAGCGAAATCGGTGAGGACACACATCTTGATCCCCGTTTGCTGGGCTTGGAGCCAGCCTTGCCCTGCTTGGAGCAACCAACCATCCCTCCAAGGTCAACCGGTGTCACCTGAAATGATGGTGGGCTTCGTCTCTGCTCCCCTCTTCATTTAATAGCGATGATTAAGAAAAAAAAGGGATCTGGGGATATTTTTTAAACCTGTAAATCATTTCCATCCTGCTCTCATTTGGAATAATGATCATCATCTCCGGATCGATGGCCCTGGGGTCGTTAGCCTTGGAGGTGGACGTGCCAGCATCCAGCTGAACACACTGGGCAGCGCCTTCCCCACCTCCTCCAGCATCTCCAATGGGACCCCCCCAACGAGGTACCCCCGGCACCTCCCCCCTCACACGTTTAGAAGAGGATTTCCCCAGAACAGAGCAGCCTGGCTGCAGGTTACGTGAAACAGCAAATTAATGACGTGCCAAAGACAACGGGGTCAGAACCGCCTCGTTAACCCTGCCAGGCTGATGAGGGCAGAGGAGCTGCTATGGGTCTGGTGGGGTCGGGGTGGGTCCTGCTGTCATCAGCTGCAATGCCAGTTTGTCCTTTGTAGAGGCAAAGTCTGGGATGAGGATGGGAAAAGCTGCCCCTCTCTTTTGGTCTCTGCAGCCTTAAGGCTGCACCCAGGGGGTGGCTGCAGGCATGGAGCAGCCTCGGCACTCCTCAGACACATTTTTTTCCTGAAAAAAGCAACAAAAAATAATGATTCTTTTTGGGGAAGGAAGCCTCCAACACCCTCCTCGGTCCCCTTTATTGCCACCTTAATGCATTGCAATGCCTTTGCGCCTCACCTTGGCACCCTCAGTTGAGTTTCCCCGGAGTCTTTCACCACTTGCAGAGCAGGGCATTGCACACTGCTGGCGAGATTCTGCTTCTCCACCTGCAGGAGCTCAGTCCTCACTGTGGTCCCTGCGGGAGCAGGGTGGGGAAATTCAATTCTGCACCAACCACAGGTGAATTACGAGCGGCCGCGCTCAGCCCAGCAGCCCTGTATTAGCTGGTGTGATATTAAAGCCAGCACATTTCACACATAACTTTTGGAATGCGTTGCAGACTCTCAGTTTTAATTGGAAATGCAGTGTGAAGAAGTGTGTTTTGGCCCTTTGAAAGGAATGGGAGACAACGTGAGATCTCGGGGGAAGAGATGGGCATTTCTGCCAAAGCCAGCAGTAACGCGTTCAGCGTGGAGCTGAATGTTCTCAGTCGAGTCCCTAGGCAGGGAAACAGGTGTTACATACATATATATGGTTCTATATGAGGTTATAAATATATTTTTTAATCCCTAGCTCAGCAGCCAGCACCGCTTGCTTGGTGGAAGGACAGATTGCTGTGAGCACCGCGTCTGACGGGGGTGGGCGTGCAGAAGGAACAAGAGGACAAACTGGCAGATCCTTCCAGGATGGGGGGTCTGGCTGGGGAAGTTGCTGAGCTACCCAGGAAGCAAATGCAGCACAAATCCCCACCCCTTTCGACAGCTCCATCCCTCTGCTTCACCTCTTCCATTGTGTCCCCAGACCAATGCCTTGGGCCTCCAGCAGAGCAGGGCATGGAGTATCCCGGGTTGGAAGAGACCTATAACGTCCAGCACCTTTCCTTCTCTCCCCATCCACCTGCTGTAGAAGGACTTTCCCTCTCAAGGGATGGCAGAAGAACCCTTCCACTGTGCACATATCACCTGAGCACTGATTGTGCGTCACTTGAAGAGCCGGACTCAGTGATCCTTATGGGTCCCTTCCAACTTGGGATATTCTATGGCTCTGCTCTTAAAACAGTGCTCAGAGCTCGCTGGTGCTCTGGATCTAATGAGCTTTGTGCAGGCGTGACTGGGCTCTTCAGGACCACATCTGGTTTCTGCTGGTTGGAGAAGGAAATGACTTCACACGGGGCCACCTGTCCGATAGGTGTCCAAAACAGCATGAAATGAGCTGTGTTTTTGGTGCTGAGAGGTCTCTGTGGGACAAACCCAAGCCATTGCAAGGAGAGACCTTATAGACCACACATTTTGACATGAGCTCCCACGTCCTGCATGAGTCCCAGCACACAAACTGAGATGCTCTTTACCCGGGCTGTAACCCGGCCATGTGTCGGCCTTTGGGTGCCTTCCCCATTATAGCAAAGAAATGCCAGCACTTGCAGGGGATTTGCAACACTGAGCAATAGCTAAGTGCCTGCGGCCACTGGGTTCCTCCAATGTCATCTCCCATTCGGGCTCTTCCCTGCTCCAAGGAGTGCGGATTTCCCCCCCCTCCCTTTGGCAATGTCCTTGGAAGAGCAGTGTGGCTCTTCTTACAGCTCTGCATCTATTTTTAAGCCTCCCGAGGACAAGCCTGCACGAGGAGGAGAAGCCCAGCTGTAAGGGGAAACCAGAAGAGAAGGTGCCAAGCAGACTCTGGCCTCCCATTGATGCATGAAATAATCTCTCAGAAATTGGTTCCAGATAAGGGGTGACCTACTCGGTCTGACAGCTGTGCCTCCAGCAGCTGCCACTGCTCCAGCCCCAACTGCATCCAGATGTGCCACCCCTGCACGCTGCTGCCAGCACTGCAAAACTTTCCACAGCGCTGTGCTCGGCAGCCCAGGACCAGACGTGCTGACATGATGGATGACTTCGTTCCTCCATCCCAGCCTCTGGAGAGGTGATATTTTTGGGTGTTGGGAACGTCGTGACAGCTCGGTTCTCAGCGACATCACGCTAATGGCAGCTATCTGGTTGCTCCTGTAGAATGGGTTGGGTTTCTGGATGACCTACCCCATCTCCAGTGCTAATTGTGGTGGTTGATCACCATGATGGTCGCTCCCCATTGCCCTGGTTCCCCCCATCTGTCTCTGCTGGGTGCAAGCTCTTAACGCCTGCACCTGGGAGAGCTTTGATTTGGGTTGGAGCACCTAGGAGCTGCTGTGGAATGAAAGGAATGAACCCATCTGCTGGGCAGATGTCCAAATGAAATGCATTGGCCTTGGGGCCAGCCAGTGCCAAGTGCCACGAGCACAAGGCCCTCCTCTCATTCAGAGCTGGTGCTACGCTGCCCCGATCCACTAAACCGAGGGGCAAAGCACAGAGGAGAAAGGCAGGACAAAGCAGCAGAGAAGACAGAGCAGTGGCATCAAACCCAGTAGTTTTCCAATACTTCTTCCATCAACCTGCACCGCTTTTATCCCACCCAAAGGCTGGAAGGAGCATCCCACCAATTTCTTCCCACTCAAGTGACATCTCCTGCCATGGGCAAGATGGTGCCGTAGCAGCTTGTACTGCAGGCAGTGACCACACCTGGCAAAGGGATGGGGACTGAATTCCACATGATCCTGACCATCTTCTGGGGCCTCTGCTCCTTTCTTGTGAGAGGGCACTGCTCCACACAGGTGATGGATCTGGCTGGTAAGGTCATGTGTAGGCTTCCAACCAAGGCTGTCAGAGGTGAGCAGCAGTAGGAATGGGTTCTCCAGGCTCAGATATTCCCTGTTTTCTGCACAAGTCCTGTGGTGTGACCCCTATGGATCTCAGTCCTTCAGTGCTTCAATTTGTGGATTACGTGGTAAGGAAGGCTGGTCAACAAGGATGGACAAAAGTCCTGTTTCTAATATGGGGGTTGTAGTGTGATTTGGTGAAATGCGTTGGGAAGTTGGATATTTCCTTGCAGACAAGATGTCTTCCCAGCTGTTCACCAAATATTCTGGCCAACAAGTTCACCCATGGTAAGGGAGTGTTAAGTAGCCCTCAGAAAGGGGAATTTAACTGAATACGGGAACACAAATTAAAGTGCATAAAGTCTCCGATCTACGCCACCCAAGGGCTGAGGTTACTGCTCTGCTGGAGCCAGCAGAAGAGCAAGGCTCCTTCAAATTGCTCTTATCCAAGCTGAGAGATTACCAGTTCTTCGGCTGTCCTTGTAAATCTTCTTGCTGTGGAAAAGAGAGCCAAAATCCAGCTGGCGTTTGAGTTCTGTGGTTTGGTAGATATTGCCAGAGGAATGGGAAAAATGGCACCGAGAGAGAAATCCTCTGCTGAGAAATGAGTAACAAATAGATCTCACTGGAACCAAACAGCCAGAAACCCTGTGAGTAGATGTCCCAGGCGAAGCTCCTGGGTGTGCTGATAACATGATGGGGAGTCCCAGCAAAGCACAGACCCCTCCCAGTGTCCAACAGGTAATAAGAACAAATGAATAGCTCTGGTGTCACAGCAGGAGTCCTAAAGCCAATCGGAAACAGTTGGGTTTCACCCAGGGGCTCGTTCCAGCTCTTCAGCCTTTGGGACAACCCCTCGCAGAGCTTCTGAACGGGTGACCTCCCAGCTGGTAGCATCTTCTGAGGGAGGTCCTCAGGGTCTGCTCCTTTTGAGACTGGTGATCTTTCATTAGGGCGTCCACAGGGTCTGCCTGATGTGTTTTCGCTGGATGTAATACAGACCTAAAGCTCACATCAGTCTTTGGATGTGCCAACAAGCTTGCAAGTCTTGTAGGTTGCCTTTATATTCAGTGCAGGGAATTTACTTTAATCAAATCCCAATAGATAAAGCAGGGGAGGGTTTCACGTTGACCTGGTCCTTATTCCCTTCATGTAGGACAAGACAACCCAACCCAAGACAACCCAGCCCAACCCAACTCAACTCCAAGACAACCCAACCCAATCAAGGTCTCTTGGCAGCCACCTGAAGCCCCACAAGAGCATCCACATTGGCAGCCAACCCAAACCACCCGGAAACAAGCTCCTGGTGGCTGCCAGCTATGGGGGAAGTGTTGAAGGCCACAAAGCACCCGCAGGATTTCTCAGCACAGCTGTGCCCTTGGTCCAATTTGCTCTCTCAAGGGAGAGTTGCTGATTTTAGGTTAAAATGAGGAGCTATAACAATGCCTGCAGAGGCAACGCAACCCCAGGGAGGACACCCTCGCTCCCTGCTGCTTTTCCATCTTCTTCTGTTTATGCCTTCCTGACGAATGCTCATTAGCAGCATTGTTTGCAGCTGTTGGCAAAGGGCATTTTTTGTCAGTTTGCAGCAGGGACTTAAGAAAAGAATGGAAAACAAAGCCTGGCTTTAATTTGAAGCAAGGCCACGAAGCATCTGGGTACAGTAGGCAGCTGATGGTGTGGAGGACTTAAGTTTCAAAACAGCCTCGTGGTGCTGCAAGTTTTGGAAGCCTGCTTGCAATTCCATCCCTATCCCCCTTGCCCAGGAAAAAAGAGAAGAAATACTCCCAACGTAATTGAGATTTCATATTGGAAGGCCAGATTCAGCCCAGACAATCTGGTATCTTTAATTGTACACGGTGATGCAGTTTGGACCCTTTTTCCTTCTCCCCTTTTCCTTTTTCCCTGAAAGGTCAAGGCCTGCGAAAAATCACACTTGGATGCCATGGGAATCTGACCCATTCTGGAGTCTGGGTGCCATTCCCTGCTGCTCCCACGACTTTGGCCATGGGAAGAGCCACGGACCCCAGGCCCAGCACTCTCAGAGTTACTTAAGTAATGATGTACCTAATTTAATCAAAGACCTCTGATACGAGCACTGTCTCAGAGCTACAAATCCACACGGTGCGCTGAATGAGGCGGCTGTTTTTAGCCCTGCAGTTGCACAGCCATCGCCGAGCATCATCTGTTCGTGCTGCGTTCTGGCTCAGAAGTCCAGAACCTCCTTCTATCTGTGCTTCTATCTGGAATTTGAATTTTGGCTAAGAAAGCAGGCTTCCTGACAGTGCTTTAACGCTCACTTGACCCAAATCCAGCTTCACTTCATCTTGGCTTCCTCAGTAAGAGTTTTCCCCTCTCTGCTCTGTTTTATATGCTTTCCATGCCCTGACACGACCCCCATTAATTTCAATGTAAAAAACGTTTGTCTGAAGACAAGAGTTCCTCTGGCTTTTTTCACCTTTTTTTCCCCCCAAAGTTCTGTTTCTGGGCTAATAATTTTTTATGAGTTAAGTGATTTCTAGTGACTAATTTGCAAGCCCCATTCATTATTTCCATGTCGGGATTTTACTGGGGAGGCAAACAAGTAACATTTGTGGCCATGCAGCCCACGGCCCCATTAGTTCCATTTACCCATTACCTCCCAGCCTGGCTTCTGTTTGCCCCATGCCCTGCGGCCACAAAGAAGGGACAGCAATGCCTTCCTGATGCCTGCTTTGGTGCTGTGTGCCTGTGCCTGGATGGAAGGAAAAGGGAGGGGAGGTTTAGGTTGGATCTTAGGAGGAAGTTTTCCACCCAGAGGGTGGTGACGCACTGGAACAGGTTGCCCAAGGAGGCTGTGGATGCCCCATCCCTGCAGGCATTCAAGGCCAGGCTGGATGTGGCTCTGGGCAGCCTGGGCTGCTGGTTGGCGACCCTGCACATAGCAGGGGGTTGGGACTGGATGAGCACTGTGGGCCTTTGCAACCCAGGCCATTCTAGGATTTTATGATTCTATGAAAAAGGGTGATTTTGGGTGCACATGTTTGGATTTGGAGCTTCAGCTGCTTGCTGTGCGCATGGAGCTGGGATGAGCCGTGCCACCGGGTCTGCCTCTTCTCCAACCCATTGCAGCTGAAAGCCAAGCTGGGCTCCTGCCTCCTTTCTTCTCTTTTCCTGTGGAATATCTTTATTTTATTTTATTTTATTTTATTTTATTTTATTTTATTTTATTTTATTTTTTTTCTGGGCACTGAGGTTTTTCTTTTGCACAGGAGCTCACAATGAAAGGTGTTTTCCACTGTCTGAAATCAGAGAGGATCTGGGTTGGCCTTGGGGGGAGCTGGATCCAGCTCCTGGCTGCGTTGTCCCTGTTCTTTTCCTGACTCATTTAGCTCCTTTGTACCTAAACATGACCCAAACATGAAGCCCACATGAGCCATAGTTTGGTGACACTTAATCCAGTGGAAATATACCCATTTTTTAAATCACAGTGAGAGGTTGTTCAGCTCCCATCATGCTGCCATCAGAAAGATTTCAGGCCTGGGCTGAGGAAAAAAAAGAAAGGGGGGGGGGGGGAATAAAAAAAAGAAGGAAAAATCCATCCTTTGCCACTGTTACAGCATCTTGAATACATTTTTCAGCATGACTGATACATCCAAGAATCTTCCACCTAACCACAGCCCTTTCCACATTTCATCTGCCTTCTACTGCTGCCCTTTCTGCACGGCTTGGCTTTTACACCTCTGCAGAGCACTGGGGTGAATGCAAACACACAGCAGTGATGGCATTAATGGGCTGCACCCGATGTGGGAAATGTGTCACCAAGAGTAGAAATGTGTCCCCCATGGCTGAGCCGTGCAGAGCACTCCCGACGGTGCTGAGCTGGGTTCAGGTGCTCCCTGCTGCTTTGATAGGGAGGAGCTGGGAAGCTGGCTTTGCTCTCCAGGGAATCCCAACTGGATGGGTCCAGTGGTCCTTGAAACCACCCTGTCCAGGGCTCCATGTGGCCAATGGATCCCAGATTTCAGGGCTGTTTGGGGAAGCAAGCAGCAGGCTCAGCTTGGAGCTTGGAGTTCACTGCAGTGCCCTGAAAGGAGGCTGGGGAGAGGAGGGGGTCAGCCTCTGTTCCCAGGTAACAGCAGTAGGATGAGAGGTGATGGCCTCGGGTTGTGCCAGGAGGGGGTCAGGTTGGATATTAGGAAAAAATTCTTCTCCAAAGAGTGGCGATGCACTGGAATGGGGTGCCCGGGGAGTGGTGGGGGCACCGTCCCTGGAGGTGCTCCAGAGCCATGGAGATGTGGCACTGCGGGATGCGGTCAGTGGGATGGTGGGGTGGGGTGGGGTTGACCTGGGGGGAATCAGAGGGCTTCTCCAACCTGAGCGATTCCACGATTCTACGGGTAGCAGTGGGCTGACAGTTGGAGTCTGTGATAGTGGAGGTCTTTTCCAACCTTAACGAGCCCACGATTCTCTGGTTCCATGAATGCCCTGATTTGCAAATCGCTGGAGTCAGGGAGACTCCTCTGCAGACACCTTGCTATATGCACACCTTGATATTAACCTGGCATTCACTGACTGGTCTGATCCAATTTGGCACTTCTGTCCTTATTCTCCTGGCGACAGGAAACACCGCCGAGCCTGACAAACCAGCCTTCCCCGTGTGTCTTGTTCCCCGTGTGTCACCCCAGCTGTAACTCTCCCATGTCCAGGAATGGTGATTAATGAGAACCCAGAAACAAGCGGTGACTCGAAGCCTGAGCGATGCACCTTGCATGGCCAGAAACCCAAGGAGCCCAACTCCTTTAATGTAGTCAAGATAACTGGTAACTTTTCACCTACTTTTAGTCATCCAAAAACATCCAAATTAGCTCCCTGCTCTTCATCTACAGTCAGTGGGAGAGATCAGCAGCCTCAGATCCCCAAAGGCTGAAACCAAACCCGCAGCTTTTGTTCCTGCAGCTCCCAGCAGAGAGGAGCCAAGATGGCGCTGGGGTGGCATGGGGATGGATGCAGAGGTCAGAGCCCCGACCCGAGGCTTCCTGTGCCATAAAAACACTTCTGCAGGGGATCGCAGCCATTTTTAAACCAGTTCAGGGTGAGCAACTCGAAGCTGTGCTTTGTCATGGTTAATTAAGTAAAGGTTTTCAAGGAGAGTTCCGCAATCTGAAAGGAAAAGGGAACATTTTGCTCACGTCAAAACCAAACGTTCTGCTGAATTCCCCGCACACATAAACACACTTCCTTTTCTTTATTATTGCTACTTAGAAAAACAGAGGCCACAGCAATGGTTGGAATAATTCTGGTGTTTATGCCCAGCAAGGAGGTGGGCAGCAGAGACAGGACTTGATCAGAACCTGTGAGCACAATACCCCGGGGGGGTCTCATTGAGCGCCCACTGGCCACGTCCCTCAGTGCCACATCGCTACGGCTCTTGAATTCCAGCATCGGGTTTACCTCCAGGAACCAACAACTTGCCCATTGCTCTGTGCTGCGGAGATGACAGCCAGGCCAACACCCAGAGAGCAAGTCCAGCTGCACAGCCCTCTCACGTGCTGAGGGGTGGCGCTCACAGGCTGTAACCAGCAGACCGTGCAACGTGTGCCGCAGTCTTAGATTCTCTGCGCTTCCACACGTGGACGGCCTCTGCAGGAAAATGTATGCTGGGTAGATGGAGCAGGTTGCCCAAGGAGGCTGTGGATGCCCCATCCCTGCAGGCATTCAAGGCCAGGCTGGATGTGGCTCTGGGCAGCCTGGTCTGCTGGTTGGCGACCCTGCACATAGCAGGGGGCTGGAACCGGATGAGCACTGTGGGCCTTTTCAACCCAGGCCATTCTGTGATTCTGTGATTCTATAATAGATGAGCACTGAGTCCAAGCAAACAGAGACAGTGGGGAAAGACCCCGCCTGAAAGCCCCTTCCACTTGCTGAGCACCACCACGAGACCTCACCTCACCAGCCTGCAACTCACCCACCCGAGCAACCCCACATGCCTCTGCCTGAGGGTGACAGCAGCCTAGGAATGGCCCCTGGGAGGCTGGTATTAAATTTGGAATCTATCAGTGAGCGCCGTTCTTAGAGCCCAGTAGCTCAGCTTGACTTTAATATTTTTTAATACCCCTGGCAGGTAGCCATGGTTAAATCAGTCTTGATTTGAAGCTAAATGAAATCACTGCGCATACACAGCTGGCTGCTACAAAGCTGTGTTCAGGGTTTTTTTTTTTTAACCTTTTCATTATGAAAAATAAAAGCAAAGCCACAAAATTGCCCTTATTAGCGCTTTATGGTTTATATAATATAAAAGTCTTTGCTCGTATTTACCCTGGATGGTAAAGGCAGTGATTGTGAACCATGATGGGGAGCTGGTTGCACCTGTAGCCTTAACCATCCCAGGGGGTCACAACTCAGTGCTTTGCCTCCTCCTCTCTTGTCATGGGTGGGGGAAACTGAGGCAAAGGCAGCACCTGGGCTATGAGATAACACATGGAGGCCTTCATCTGTGTTACTTATTGCTACAGCTCTTGGGGCTGATGCCCATCAAACCTAAAAGAGGCATCGGAGCTGCCCTACTGCCACGTGGTGCAGGTTTAGGAAATGCTTGCTTGTCTCTAAAACAAAGCAAACCAGGGTTGGATCTGCTGATGTGAGCCATGACTGGGGGCTGCCTCTGGCCTGTCCATCACCCATTGGCATCAAGTTCCTCCTGTCTGCCCTTTGCTGAGCCATCCTCCCATTGCCTCCACTTGCAGCAGTGGAAGTTGAGTGAATTTCCGCCTGAAATGACAATTTCTTGGCTCTTGTCTTTGCGGTGCAGTTGAGCTCAGCTCAAGTCCTCAGCTCCATTTCTATCCCATCCCTTATCGAGAGGGCATCACCGTGTCCATTGCTGGGAGGATTCAGCAAGGAAAGCACTGAGTATCACAGGTGAGTTCCTTGCTGCTAAGAGCACAAGGGCTGAAACCCAGCTGAATGCAGGCACCATTCCCCAGATCCCAGCTCTTCCAGCTGGTCGGGAAGGTCACCCAACCTCAGCCCAACCTGGAGCTTCCCATCTGACAGGCTGCAGGTAGGATTAACACACACTGCTGAGCAGGCCCAGCCTCCCCTGGGACCCTCGAGTCATTTCTTCCACTGCTCTCACCCTGTGCTACAAAAATAGAACCTTCCACAATGAACTCAACTTTATCCCACTTGTCTGCAAGCCAGGATTTAGGCTACGCTATAAATTTCGAGCCCAAGTCAGCTTGTGCCAGCCCTTAATTTGCAGTAACTTTATCCCATAAATGCCCCCATTGTTCAGCGAGGTGACACTTTTGCTTTCATTTCTATATTTATAACTTGGTTAATATCCCCTTTTACATATATTTTCTTGGATAACAAAAGTCAGCTTGCTGCCCTCATCCTCTCCTTCCCCATCCCACCTCAGCTCTCATCCTGCTGGATAGGAAAAACACTAAAGAGGGAACGAAGACGAGCTGCCAAAGGAGAGGTGACTCCAGCCTTGTGGAGAGCATGGCTTTCCTACACGGTGATGCAAATAAGTGTCCACTGCACATAAATGTCAGCATCGCTTGGCATGTAGCAATCCCACCAGTGATCCTTAAACCAATCCAACCCTTGGGTTGGATATTAGGAACAAAATATTCTCCAAAGAGTGGTCAGGCACTGGCTCAGCTGCCCAGGGAGTGGTGGGGTCACCGTCCATGGAGGTGCTCCAGAACCACGGAGATGTGGCACTGAGGGACGTGGTCAGTGGGCATGGTGGGATGGGTTGGGGTTGGGCTTGGGGATCTTAAGAGGTCTTTCCCAACCTGAATGATTCTGTGATTCAAGGAACCATTGGGACACACCTATGGGGTGCATGCTGGTGCTGAGGGGTGTATCAGGGCCGTGGTCTCTACTTTGGGCTCAGGAACTGGATCCATTGGGAACGGGGAGAGGCTGAGCTTTCACCCCCCAGCCTTGGTGCTGCAGCTGGTTATGTGAGCTGGCGTGCCTTCCTTGGAGCTTCACGTGGACCTCGTCTGGCTGGCTGGTGACTCAGGGCTGTGGGGGATTGCTGCTGCCCACGGGACCCTTTCCAGAATCTGAGGACTGCTGGGCTGCAGCAGCAGCCAATTTGACATTGATTATTTTAATCCCCTGAAGCAGAGAAGTCCAATAACCCCTCCCAGTGCTATGGAGGCCAGGAGAACGCCCAGGAGGCCCAGGACAGAGCCTGGGTGTTCCACAGCAGTGCCTCTCCCAGCGTGGGAGGCTTGGATCTCTGCTTGGAAGGCGGGAGGCCTGTAACCCACATGGAGGGAAACGCCAACATCTTGTGACTGCTGCTTTGATTTTGCTTGCGCCCACCTCTTATCACCGCTCCTTGATTTCTGCTAGATGGGACTAAAAGGTTTCTGCATCCC
The DNA here is from genome assembly GCA_030625065.1 of Alectoris magna. NCBI lineage: Eukaryota > Metazoa > Chordata > Aves > Galliformes > Phasianidae > Alectoris > Alectoris magna. The sequence goes on along the minus strand of CM060563.1, from coordinate 93,828,316 downwards.
ATATGTGGAGCCACGCCGGCCAAGGGCTGGCTTGATGCTTGCAGGTGGGTACCGCTCCATCACCCCCTTCAACGCTACGGCCCATCACCATGAGCCTCAGCCGTGGGTGACGCCTGCCCGCATCACCAGTTTGCATTCTGCTTGCAGAGCTCCTTGCCTTGTTGCATCCCAGTCCTTGCTTGTAAGCTTGGACATTGCTGAAGTCTAAGCAATGAATAATGATAAATCTCCCTAAATCAACAAGGCCGTTCTGTTGATTCTTAATGGAGATCCTTCTCCTTGCCGCAGGGGAAATAGTCCCGTGGACGCCAGCCCTACGGGTGGCATGGGTCACTTGTGCCTCACTTACACTTTCTCAAGAGAGGAGGATGCCTCCTGCCAACTGACCTATTGACAGAAAGCACTGTGGAAAAGCAAAGTACGTTTCCCTTCTCTTCTGCTGCTTGCTCACTGATGGCAGAAAGGCACACATCCTTCCTGCCCAATGACTCACCTCGCTAAGCCAGCTAACGGAGGTACGAGCCTCACTGCAGAAGATAATTTGTAATTAACTCTCTGCAATGACCCTTATTACTAAACCCTTTCAATGGGCTTTGCACTCATTGCCTCTTCTGGATGCGTTTGCAAACAAGAAAACGAGGTGCTTGTTGGGGGAATGAAGAGGGGAAGCAGGGGAGGAAGCTCTGCAGCAGGGATGCCTCCATTGCCACTTCCTTTGCTCAAGAGCTGCTTCTTGCTCTGGGTGGGTTCTTATTTTAGTTAAGCTGCAAAGGAGCAAATTGCGGAAAGCTTCATCAGGGCTCAAGCATCTGTGAGTTCCTGAGAGCCTTCAGACAATGTTGCCAGAGTTTATTTTTAACTGACTGAGTCAGAGCAGCTCATCACAACTCTCCCAGCACATCTCACTCTGGCTGCCTGCTGCCCAGGAGATGGGCTCCCCACGGGGTCCAGCAGTGCTGAGGGTGCGACACTACATCCTTCCCTTTGCTGATAACCACCAGACAGGGAGAATCCCTTCCTGGAGTGGAAGGGGGTGGCCAGATCCTTCCATGGGATGAGCGGGTTTTGTGAGCCCAGGGTCCGCACCCAGCTCTGTGCATGCTTTCTTTGGCTTTTTGACTCTGAAATCCCACCTGAAGACATTCAGGTTTAGCTGTGTTCATGGCGTCCACCCTCTGCAGGTAGGGGAGGTGAGAGCAGAGGCAGCAGAGCCTGGGGAGCAGTTCAGCTCACCAGAGACAAGTGGAGTTCATTGGCGACCCACATCTTAATCTGCAAGTTGGCCTCTGTTGCCACTTGCCTTTCCTTCCCCTAATTAATCCTTGCAGGTTATGGAGGTGCTCAAGCTCTCAAAGAAGGCTTTGTGCTTGCAAGCGGCTTCCTTCATGCTGAGAGCAATTCCCTCACTGGAGTATCCCAGTGATCCCCCTGAAGGTATCAATAGGTTCTCCTTATGAGGGATTCTTATAACGGCTGTCATTAGCGATTCGGCCAAACTGAAAGCCCCCAAACCTCCTGTGGGATGTTGGGCATCTCTCCCATCCTCCATATTTCCAGCTTCATCTCACAGACACAGATTGTTGGAAGGGATTTATTGCTGTGATGATGAAAAGCCATTGAGATCCCAAGTGGAATGGAAAAGGATCGGATGGAATAACATCCTGGGAGTCCGGGAGGCAGTGACAAGGAGACTCCTGCCTCAATGCCATCCTGCTGTCTTCTCCTATCCCACTTGTCCTGATTTCTGCTCTGCTCTGGCCTCTCTCCTCCCTCTGTCCTCCAGCTCTGCAGCCTCCTCCTCCAAGATCCTGCAGCCTCCAACACACACAACGTAGTGCCATAGGGTGGTTGTTACCCATCATCGGAAACCCTGTGTATATGGAGTCATGGTCACATGAATCCCATCTCCCCAGGGCTCCCTTAAACACCCCAGACCTCCATCACGGCAGCAAACCCTGCATGGCATCTCCCATCTCTGGCTCTTGGTGGGGAGGTGGTCGGGAACCAAACAGAAACACAACCCAAACCCAACGGAGCCGCTCGAGAGGCAGCAACTCGCTGGCGGAGTTCAGCAGAATGTTCTCGGGTAACAGCAAGGTTAGTTGCTCCCCGGGGGCAGGTGGGTTTGCTTTCTTACTATTAGTTTCATACTAGAAAAAACATTTACTGGAATTTTTAGTGAATTATGCTCAGATGTGCCTGTGGTCAGTCCCACGTCTCACCGGGTCGGTGTTACCGCGGCACAAAGGAAAACAAGCTTCCCAGGGCTTCCTCTGGTCAATAAAAAAAGCCATAAATGAAATATATGGAGCAAGACTGATAAGCATGGAGGAACCACGGCTTTGTTCAGTGACCCACGGTTCAGCTCTCCTCCTCCCTCCTTCCCATTTATGTGACGGGGGTTCGTGTTAGGGTTAGGCTAGCACGGCGCTCCGTGGTTGATGGAGTCAATGATGCCGTAAGTAACGATGGTTCGGATGTCCTTGTTTTGGAGCCGATGTCCCCAGGAGCTGCTCAAAGTCCAAACGGATTGCTCAGAATGGGGGAATTTGGCAGGTGAGAGGCAGCAGGTCATGGAGTCTACATGCAGGCCGGTGGGTGGTTGGCCATGGCTGTAGGGTGGATTTATGGGCGGCCTACAGCAGCGGGGCCCCAGCCCAGATGAAGTTTCTTGAAGCTGGTGTGAAAGATATAAATACAGAGAAACTCTCTGCTCTGGGTCAGTTGGGTCATAAGAGCCCACCGCAAATTTGGGGTGGAAAGAAAACACTTCCCATCTGAACCAAGTGTAGGAGCATGGTGCTTGGAGGAGCTCAATCGTGTCCTGCAGGAAGCCCTCCTGGCACTGATGCTGTGCTGGAGCACACAATCCCCACAGCCATTGGCTGCCTTGGTGAGGTCACTGCAATGCCCCCCAGCTGTTAGTTGGTAGTGGGAGAGGCCTTCAAGGTCCTGCTTGACCATTGCACTCAGTTTAATGTCAAAATTACCCCCAAATTCAAGATCCAAAGTTGGATCTTGGACTCTGACTCATATATTTTTTTAATAAACTGATGCTGGTACTGAACATTTGGATCCAATAAATCCCAGGGGCTGAGGATCTGCCTCAGGCAGAGCCTGTTTGCTGGCCCTCTGCTGAATGGTGTGCATCATCCGGTGATGCACTGCTGTCTGGATGTGGTGCCCGACATCCCCTGGGTGGGATGTCACCCTGCTTCCCCCCCATCTTAACACCTAAGAACTGCCAGGGCAAGTCCAAAGTCCCCTCCTCTGTGTGTTGGGACTGGGACTGTGGGATCAGATCCCACCTCTTGATCTTCCAGTCTGAAAAACCAATGTTCAGTCCCTGCATGGAGGGGATGGAGAGAGCTTTCCCTGCTCACTGCAGGGAGAAACAGATGCAGAACACAGAAGCCCAGGCACTTCACTCTGCTGCTGACTTCCTGAGTGGCTGTGGTTAAATCTCTTCACTTTTTCCATGCCCTCATGAAAAGTGAATCATAGAAGACTTGGAGGAGGAGGAGGAGTGAAGTGGGGGTCAGGAAACTCAGATTCCTTTTGCTTTATTACTTATTTATTTCAATTTTATTTCATCTTGTCTCATATATCATATCTCATATCTTATATTTTATACTTTATATCTGTCATGGAATCATACCTTACCTTATTTGACCATTTTTTTTTCTTTTACTACTATGCTCCCCTGCACAGAGCTTACTGCTTCTCTGTTTCCTGCATTGTGAGGGCTGGTGATGGCACTGTCCTTGGTGGATGGGGTAAGTGAAGGTGACTTTTGGCCATACACCTTCCACCGTAGCTGCAGGGCTTCCTAGGGAGAAGACATTCCCTTCCCTTCCCTTCCCTTCCCTTCCCTTCCCTTCCCTTCCCTTCCCTTCCCTTCCCTTCCCTTCCCTTCCCTTCCCTTCCCTTCCCTTCCCTTCCCTTCCCTTCCCTTCCCTTCCCTTCCCTTCCCTTCCCTTCCCTTCCCTTCCCTTCCCTTCCCTCCCCTCCCCTCCCCTCCCCTCCCCTCCCCTCCCCTCCCCTCCCCTCCCCTCCCCTCCCCTTCCCTCCCCTTCCCTTCCTCTCCCTTCCCCATCAGTGGGGACTATTCTGTTCCTGTAGTTTAAATCATGGTGCCACCTATGGCCACAGTCAATCCATGCAACTTGTTCCCATCCAGCACATTTTCACACTGCACAAGTGAGACAGGAATTATGATATGGTCGAGAACTTTCTGAGTGCTCCCTTCCCTGGGGCTATTGGGACTTATGCAGGTTTTTTACATTTGGTTTTGCAATCAAGAGAAACTTAATTAAAAAAAAAAAGAAAAAATAAAAGAAAGAAAGAAAGAAAGGGAGAAGATGAAACAAAGGAAAAAATGGTGTGGGAATTTTCAATCCCTCCCTTGCCAGGCCGGCTGTGTGAGCACAAGATGAATTAGCCCTGGATGCAGCCGTGCCCCTCCACATCTGTAACACATCCGTGGGTGCACCTTTGATCCTCAGGGCTGGTTCATGATGCTGCACAGCGCTCCCCAAGGAGCAGGGAGGGAGGGAACAACCCCAGCTTCCTGATGGGTGGAAGCCCTGGTTGCATGGAGGAGCTGCATGGGAGAAGTCCTGAGTGCTGCTGCCTGCCCGGCTGGCGGTGATGGGTTAATGGCTGGAGTTGATCTTAGAGGTCTTCTCCAACCTTAATGGTTCTGTGATTCTATGATTGAGTGGGCATGGTGGGGATGGGTTGGCAGTTGGACTTGATCGTCTTGGAGGCCTTCTCCAACCTTCTTGATTCAATGGTTTTATTCCAATAACGAAGACAGTGATATGTGCAGTGTAGAACAGGGGCTGGTCGATAGCTGAGACTGTTTCTGGCTCTTTCTTAACCCCACAGCCTCTTCTGGGCTCATCTATTTGATGCTCTTTTGGAAGATCCAGGGAAGCACAGCTCAGAACTTCCCTTCTGTTGCTCTTCCAGCAGGAAACTGCTCACACCTTGAGCAGGAGACAGCTGTTGGAGGTCTCCTGGCTAAGAATCACTGAATCATAGAAACTCTGAGGTTGGAAAAGACCTTTAAGATCATCAAGTCCAGCCATCATCTCATCCCCACGGTGCCCACTCAATCACAGAACCACTAATGTTGGAGAAGGCCTCCAAGACGATCAAGTCCAACTGCCAACCCATCACCACCGTGCAGCAGGAAGCAGGTCTGCCCCCTGCCCCATCCCAAAGCTCCTCATGGGATTTTTCTCCCACTTTACCAAGGGGAATAAGGTCTGTTTAAAAACAGGATTGAAATAGAGGGCAATTAAGGGATGCTGGGTTTGGTACCAGGCAATGGGATATTGCCTAACTCATGGAGAGTGGAGCAGGATGCCTGGTGACACAGAGGCTTGCAGACCTCCTTGTGCCATTGCAGGGGGTTGGCTCCACCAGTAGAGATGGCCACAAAGAGCTCTGTGGTTTCAAAGCACGGGGCTGAGGCTCTGCCCTGCCCTCATGGGGAAGGCTCCCTGGGATTTTACTCTTTCATGGGGTGGCCATGGATATCTCAGAGGTGGCTGGGATTCTCCTGGCTCTGAAAAAGAGGTAAGGGTGGGCTCTGTGCTTTTCACAGGGCATACATGCACGTGATGGCAGAGACACGTTTTCCAGAGGAGAAAAGATATAAAGCAAAAGAGGAAAAAAGAGGGAAAAAAAGGAAGGAGTGGAGAGGATTCCTGGGTGCACCAGAGGGAGCCCTTCCATTGCAGATGAGAAAGAAATCCGTCTCAGGCTGCAGCTGGAGGCTAAACCCTATTTACTCCCTGCAGCCTTGTGTTCTCCTTCCAGGGACAGGCAGAGCCCTGCCCTTGGGCAGCTCTGTCACCAGCAGCCTGGTACCCAGCACATTGGGGTGAGGCAGCTCCTGGTGATGTTATCCCCACCCCCAACCTGTGCCCTGATTGGAAAATCCACACCTCAGCTCAGCTCCAGCATCCCCTCTCCATTTCACCCCCGCTCAGGACTCTTTCCACCCCAGCAGGACACTCTCAGCTCACTTGCCAGACTGAAGGGACTGCTGGAAAAAGGTTCAGAGGCTGATGGGAGAAGAGAAGCCCCCCAGTTATCTCTGGAAAAAAAAAACAAACCTATCCAGGATGGCAAATGGAGCCAAGGGGTCTCTGATGCCTCATTCCCTGATGGGATCTGAAGGTGTGGCTGTGCCTCAAAGATCCCACGACAGGGATGGGCACAGATGAGGTTGTTTGGCTTTCAAGGAGCTGAAGCAAAGGCAGATGTAAAAAAAAGAAAGGCGAGAAGATGCCAGTGCACAATTTTGGGGCCCAGGAGTGGGCTGGAGTCAGTTTTCCAGTGTGCTCAGGCATTCAAGTCCATCTCATGGTCTTGCCTAAGAGTCTTTTAAGGACCTTCCTTGGGAGGGGAGAACGGAGCACCCTGGCCATTCCCTCTTGTCCCCACCACAGTGTCCCTGCCATCAGCTGGCAGACATTTAGAATCACAGAATTACAGAATTATCAGGGTTGGAGAAGCTCTTCAAGATCCCCAAACCCAACCCATCCCACCATGGCCACTAACCATGTCCCTCAGTGCCACAGCTCCATGGTTTTTGAACACCTCCAAGGATGGTGACTCCACTGAGCATCCCAAACCTGCTTTGTTAAAACGCACCTCTCCTCTTGGAAAAATCTGTTTCTCCTGGCTGATTTTCTGTCACCCTCACTGTGACCATTCCAGGACCTGCTTTCCAGCCCTTGGGTTACCTCTGCGCCTGAGAGCACCATCCACCCTTGTTTAAATGCCGTTTTCCTTCTGTTCCCTGCCCCAGTGTCCTCATTTCATCATTAAGTGTCATTTCATCATTATCCTTCCTCTTCCCCATGTTTCTGGTTACACAGTTCACATACGATGGCACGGCGGATGCTGAATGAGACCATACAACCATTACCTGCTGTAGGGAACCTGCTTTGGCAGGGGCTTGGACTGGATGACCTCTGGAGGTCCCTTCTAACCCTTACGATTCTGTGATGCTGTGATTCAGCCTCATCTTAAACCTTCTCCTGACGAACTTCCCATGAACTTCTTCCTCTGCAGACTGAGATCTGGCTTCCCATCCTACCCACACCGTATAAACTGTTCCATTTTTATTTTCAAATAAAATCAGATCCCATTTTTTTCCTCTTCCAAACCCTACTCCTCACCTACTTCATCCCTCCTCAGACCCAGTTGCCCTCTACCCATTCATCCTCCATTGGGAACACCGGGAGCAACTGTAGAGCAACTTGTCTGTAGAGAGTCCATCTCTACGGGCAAGTGGGCATGGGCAGCACCCGGGGAAGCCCTGCAAGCTGCAGCGCCCTGGTTTGGGGTGTCGTTATTTTGGGACACAGGCTTTAAGCAGGATTGAATGGATATTTATAGCCCAGCCATCTTGAACCTGTCTTTGAGTCGTTTCTCTCCAGCTGGAATTTCTCAGCTGTAAGATCTTCCTTCTCCAAGCGTGCCAGGTAGCTTATTTTTAGGGAATGTGATTTTCGGAAATGGCAGAACCACTTTTGCTGGAACTTATGGAGAAAAGCGCTGCTTTTGGCAGACACAACACGAAGAAGTTTAGACCAGAGGGCTGGAAAATGGCAAGTTCATGGTAGGTTAAAGTGTGCACAGAGGGCTTTAAGCTCTGCCTTAAAATCCAGCTGAGTGTGGCCACCTCTCTGGACAGGCTGTTGGAAGATAGATTACAAGAAATAGTTGTCCTCTTTCCAAAGGAGCTGGCCTTCACTTGCTGTTATTGGATCTGGCACCACACAGGACCAGTGTAGAAAAGAAGAGGGTTGATGACTGTTCCCTGCTCTCCTATAGAAGTGGGGGCTGTCAGACAGAGCTGGAGCTTTGCAGCGCCCCGTGGAAGTGATGCTGAAGATGTAAATTCAAAGGATCATAGATGGGTTTGGGTTGGAAGGGACCTTAAAGACCACCCAGATCCAACCTCTGCCATGGAGGTGGCAATGGGAGATCAATGGGACCTCCCACTGACCAGGTGCCCAAGGCCCCATCCAACTCGTCCTTGCCATTTTGGTCTTGGATTCCTAAAGGCAGGTATCAGGGACTGGTCCACCTCTGGAGAAACCAGGTGAACTTACGTGATCTTTCCTCATCTTGTTCAAGAAACGTGCAGACGTGGTACTAAGGGGCATGGTTTAGTGGGGAAATACTGGTGGTAGGTGGGCGGTTGGATGATCTCCGAGGTCTTTTCTAACTTTGGTGATTCTATGCTTCCGTGATTCCATGATTCTATGATTCTTGCCTGTATTAATTTGGGGCACAGTGGTCTTCAGGCTGCTGCTGGCAGCAGGACGGTGGATTTGTTTGCCTTTGGTATTATTGACAAAAGGCATCACGGTCCCTGGCTGAATGCTGCCTTCAAAGAACAAAGAAATGCCCAATTTGCCACATCAAGACAGGGACGCAGCCCTCCCCTCCCTGCAATGCTGCCAGCAGGAGCAGAAGCCTTGCTGGCCAGTGTGTGCCTGCACTGCGGGGCTGGGAGCGCCGAACCCCAGACATATGGTTTAAATATTCTAATAGATGTGGTAATCCTTTTGGTTTCCAAATAATGTTATGGTCGAGTCGATTTATGGTAACGCTATCTTAAGCAATGAGGGCAATAAAAAGAGTTTTAAATGTGAAGAATTTTTTTCTTTTTTCTTTTTTCATTTTTTTTTTTTTTTTTAAACAAATCCCCTTTTCTCCCCCACTCCCTCTCTTTTCTTTTCTTTTTCTTTTCTTTTTTTTTTTTTTTTTTCCTTTTTCATGAAAACAGCCTTTCTTTGTGCAGGAGTCAGGAGTTGAGGTCCAGCCAAGTGCTCGTGCAGTAGACGCACACCTTGCTGGGGGACGGCCCATTGCAGAGCTGTCTCCATCCCCATGATGGCCAACCAGCCTGGTGACCCAACCTCTGCCTGGGGAGCAGAAGGGTGGTTCCATCCTCATTTATTTGCTCTCACCAACCATTTCCATTGGCTGGAGCTCTTGGTTGGCTTGTTGCCCCTCACCACCCGCTCCTGTAGCTCTCTTCCGTCATGGAGGTCTCAAGTGCCCCGGTGGCCTTGAAGGGGAGGTCATGTCCTCCTCACATGCTGTACCCAAGGCTTCACCTCCTCCAGCTGCTCGGAACAAGCTGTGAAGAAGAGACCTGAGCTCCCAGGGCAGACATCACCATCACTGTGGGCCAGATGTTGGGACAGCCCGGTGGACAGAAGGAAACTCTTCACGCTGCCATGAGGGGAAGGCTGTCCACGTTGCTCCCATTTGGGTGAAGACAATGATCTCATCCTTTGGGTCGGGTCCCACCTACTCTGTTTTGTCTACAAGCTGTAGAGAAGAAACTGTAAAACTGAGATGCCAGAACTGCTCGGGATGGAGATCAGCCCCATCCCACCAGGCGGTGACTTCAGGTTTTCCCAAGGCCCACCTCGGCCACAAGGCGCTGCTGTGAGTTCCAGGCCGATCTGCTGATACAGGAGCCTTCGAGACCACTTTGAAAAAGTACCTCTTTAAACAAAAGCCCTTTTAGTCTGCATTATGGAGTCAAAGGCTGCTTTCACGTGAGGCTGGGGCGGGTCGGGTTTCACGTGCTCAGAGATAAATGGCTTTGTCAGCAAACATCTTTTGTGGATTTTTTTTTTTTAATAATTTGAATTATTGGATTTCCTAGGAATTCTCAGCAAGTAAAGAGGTTAAAATGTGAAGTCATTCGTAGGAAACCTAAATGTTCAATTTCTGGTTTTCAGTGAACGTTCTTACCCCTATTAGAGAATGCTAGCCTTAACAGGACTTAAAGATGATTCCTTTTGTTTGTGAACAATAATAGAAAGTTTGGTCTGACTGATGGCAAAAAGTTGTCACGGTGTGTTTTTTTGAGCAGATCCACTCTGAAATCATTCATATTAATACACTCCCAAGGGAATTCGCTTCAAGATTTTTGAAGAAGAAATTAGGAGGCACAAAGAGACCTCAGATTGGCCTCTGGGAGGAACTGGAAAAGGTAAACAGAAGTGCAGCTTCACGCTACATCCATGAATCAGCTCAGGATTTACAGAACAGCCATGAAATATTCGTCACAGGGCTCCCCATCCCCTGTAATTAGACAAGGCACCGGATTGTGTTTTTGCCATGCAACTTTCAAAGCTTTTGTCTCGACATCTGTGGGTGGCTAAGACAACACTGGCTCCTTGTCAGGAGTCCTGACACTGCACTGCTGCACTGGAGGAGTGAGCTTTGTGCTCGGTGCATTGGTCCCCATGCCCTCCTGGAGCCAGCTGTCTCCAGAAGCCATCCATGCGTTCAAGGCCGGGCTGGATGTGGCTCTGGGCAGCCTGGTCTGGTATCTGGCAACCCTGCACATAGCAGGGGGTTGAAACCAGATGGTCATTGTGGTCCATTTCAACCCAGGCCATTCTATGATTCCATGATACTATGTTTGGGAGGGTACAACCACTTCTTGATGGCACCATCCCCTTGCTCTTAGGTGGGTGATACAGAAGCAAGAGGTGTGTGATGCGGTCATGAAAAACTTACCCACAGTGGTGGTGGAAGCAAAGCAAACTTGGTTCAAGCTTGTTGGAGCACAGCTCATGCTGCAGAAGGGATGGCTCCAGGCTCCTGCAGCTCCCAGACTGCCTGCCTGGCTCAGCCATTATGGGAAAAGTTCATGGCAGCCAACGAGGGAAACGTCCATCCTCCCAGCCTGCACACAGCACCTCTGCCTTCGCTCCCAGCCACCACAGCTCCTGCACGGACCCTACATTGTAAGCACGTTCCAGAAAGCCAAGGAGGAGACGCATGGGACCTCACCTGCTTTTCTGTTCCTCTCTTTGCCAGCTCCCATGCACGGCTTTCGGAGCCATTTTTTTTTTTATTGAGCCAGAAGTTTCTGGAGTGCAAAGAACAGGGAGTTCCTTGGAGCTGTAAGAAGAGAAAAAAAAGCCAAAAAAAACCCCAAACCCTGTTAGCTGAACGTTGTCAGCAAGTTGCTTTTTCTCCGCTAGCCTTGCCACCTCCAGCTGTGTTCTCAGCAGCTCCGACAGAGATTTGGCCTCTTTGCCACTTCTTGGGCAGCCGACCTCCACGGAGAGCCCGCAGTGCTGCAGGGGAAGAGGGGACGGCCTGGCAGGGGCCGTGCTCTTTCCCCAAGTCAGCATGAGGCAAAACGCTGCCGGGAGAAGGAATGAGGGGGGACGTGCCATATTTCCAGTGAGACGTGAAACCAAACCCCTGACCCCTTCCCTGCTCGTACGGCTCCTGCGGAGCCCTGTGCCAGAGCCTGTGGGTGAGCCTGGTCTGCTTTCCAGAATGAAAATAGGCATTTCTCCTCCAAGTACCAAATTCCCTTTGCAGATGCCACTGGTACTAAGGTTTCTCTTCACCATCTGAGCCGCTGCAGAGCAAAAGACATTTCCCCACGCAGGTTAATCCCAGGATTCCCAAGGAACTGCATCTTGCAGGAAGGGTGGTCACTGTTAAACAGCCCTGGAAACATTTTTCCCTGCTCTCTTCCAAGCTTGCATCTCTCCTGTAGATACGCACTGCCAAGCACTGCTCAAGGACTCCTTCCACGCTTCCTTGCTGGGAGCTCACCATTTTCCTGGGACCATTCTCTCACACATGGGCTGGAGTTGGGAACGGTACCCACACTACTCATCATAGATTGATGGAGGTTGGAAAAGACCCCCCAGACTCGTGCTGGCTCACTTGTGTCTCACATTGGGCAAGGTGGGAAAGTAGAGGAGAGAGAAGGGAGGGAGGGGCTATCTCCAGAAAGCCACGTTTTCCCTTTCTTTCCCATCAGGTGGGATCATCCACCTCGATGATGCAGCAATGCAGCGCTTGGTGTGAGGTTTTCATTTCTTTGCTCCCGATGAACTCGGGCTGGCGGCACAGCCAATACCCAGCCCAGAAGTGAGAGGCTTCTCCAAGAAAATGCTCAGTTCCAGTCCGTCCCTCCTGGAAGCTGAAGCAGCTGCCGAGAATAAAATAAAACGATACTACAGAGCGATATGAGGCTGGGATCGGGGGTGCTGGCCAAGCCTGAGAAAATACTGGCCTGAAGAAGTAGTAAAAACAGCATGGATTCCAGCAGCCTCTGTCCAAAAGTCAGGGCTGCCTGCATATGGTATCAGCCCTGCAGACCCAGGGCTGGATGCTGACCGTGGTGAGTCTGTAGGTGGGCCGTGGTTGTGAATTGGCTGAATTATTCCCCACCAACAGAGGAATGAGGGGTTGGTCTGCAGCAGTGCACTGAGCAGAGCCCACGGGAAGGTGCAGAGGTTGCCAAAGGTCTCATCCCAAACTCAGCCCTTCATGGCCAGCACTGAACCATGCCAATCACCGAGAGGCATTCTGGATAGGTATTCCTATGTCCATCCGCCTCCCAGACTTGGGAGGGAGAACAGCTTCTCCCCCGGTGCTCTGTGGCCACTGTTAGTGGGCACGGTGGTGATGGGTTGATGGTTGGACTCGATGATCTTAGTGGTCTTTTCCAACCTTAATGATTCTACAATTCTCCCCCCTGGGCTCTGGGCTTCTCTCCAGCCCTGGAAATAGGACTGTCCATGCGATGCTCTTGTGCTTTCTCCAACAAGACTCACATCAATGAGGGATGAATGATGAAACTAAGGCTTGCTTACTTCTGCTCATATGCCCCAGCCCCAGGCTATCACAGGAGCTACTCTACTCTGCCATCGGCTGTGTTGCTCATGGTTATTATTCAGCATTACAGGCACTCACCCATCTGTTTGAATCTCCTTTTCTTGGGAAAGCAAGCCGGGTTAGAACATTGCACTGTGCTCCAGTTAAGCAACTGCTGGCGGACCACTGTTCCTTGATATAAAAGATTTAATGAAAGATTGTCGTTTTTGCAGGAAATCTCATAACAAGCAGTAGCAGATATTTCAAGACCATCTTCGCTGGATTCATTTCTACCTTGTACCGGTGCCATTTCTCTATTGGAATGGGCCAGCATGCGTTATTACGGAAGAAATTCATTTCATTTGTGGATCCGAGAGTTAGAGAAGAACCCAAACTTCCTGCTGAGGGGAATCATAAAATCCTGCCTGGACTGCATACGTTTCTGAGCCACTCCTGACCCCTGGCGTGCTCCCTTCACAGCGCGGAAAGGGGAAAGGATTAGAATGAGGAAACAAAGCTCGACTCCAACAGGGACAACGTTATTCATTTGCTTTTGTTTTTACACAGCAGAACCAAAAATAGAGTTTTCATCCATGTAAAACATTAAATGGAAGCTTGAGATTTCTCATCCTTCTTCAGGTCTGGCTCAGAGCAAGAAATGAAGGAGTTGGGTTTCTTTTTTCCTCTTTTTCTTACTTCTTCTTTTTTCTTTTTTTTTTTTTTTGCCACATCTGTCAAGGGAATCAGATAAGCTGATAGAAAGCATATTAGTAGGTTTACCTTGGCCATGGGCTGCGTGCTCATCGTTAACACCTAGCATTGCAGCATCTGAAGTCATTTCTAGTTCCTGTTTCCTGCCATTTTTTATATTAAAAGATGTTATTATTATTATTATTATTATTTTTAATGCTCAATATTTTTGGGAACGATTCAGGTCATTTATTGGGTTTGCAGAAGAACAGAGAGGGTGAATGGGAACTCATCTTAGGGCAGAGGAATTCCCTGAGGAAGGAGGGAAGTCAGCAGATTCATCTCCTTGGGAAGAGCCGTGCCGGGCAGTGCTGGAGCTGTCCAAAGTCCCCACAGCGGCGTCTGAGTCAAAGCCCTGGGGGGGTCATAGAATGAATCATAGAACCATAGCATGGCCTGGGTTGAGAAGGACCACAGTGCTCATCCAGTTCCAACCCCCTGCTATGTGCAGGGTCGCCAACCAGCAGACCAGGCTGCCCAGAGCCACATCCAGCCTGGGCCATAGTCTATATGCTGCTCCCAACCCTTACAAACAGCCAATGGCAACGGGACAGCGACAGCAATGGGGAGGGAAGCCAAACTGGCTTTGTTGGGATTGCTGCCCAGTGCTCACCCAGCACAGAGTGCTTGGGGATGGGTTTGGGGATACGGAGGCAGCACCGAAGGAGGGTGTCCCGCTTGCAGGTTTCCCTCTGGAAGAGCTTTCTGAAGGGATTAAACAGAACTGTGTCTTGCCCCTCATTCGAAATACCAAAGTATCAGAGAAGTTACATGAGACAGCTCAGGAAACTTCTGGATGTAAATTGAGCTAAAAAATGTTTTTTTTTTTTTTTTTTTTTTTTTTTTAATCTTTCAGTTCTGTTGTCTTGCTTTCTAGATGCATGTGGATCCACTGCTTGCATCAAAGAACTCCCCCAGCACTGCTGTCTTCCCATAAGCATGATCCCTCCTAGAAGGCTAGCCAAAGCCAGCCATCAAGACTTGCTAAAATAGGAACCACTTTCCAGAATGATTCCCAAATATTCAGCCCAGGATCTTCTGGGCCAAGGACATGAAGGTGAGCTCTCAGCTCTGCACGAAGCTCCTTCAGCACAAGGTTCTTGCAAATATCCACTGCTTTGGATGCATCACCTGCTCTCAGACTGCATTTCCAGGACTGCTGAGGAAATCAGGGGGAGGATATAGTCACAGAACCATTAAGGTTGGAAAAGAACTCAACGTCCACCAAACCCAACCCCAACCCACCCCCACCGTGCCCATAACCACGTCCCTCAGTGCCACATCCCCACGGCTCTGGAACACCTCCAGGGATGGTGACCTCACCACTCCCTGGGCAGCTGTGCCACTGCATCATCACTCTTTGGAGAAGACATTGTTCCTAATATCCAACCTGAAACCCCTGATCAACTTGAGAACCTTGGTTCTGCTCCCCCTCGCATTTCACTGCGCCAAATCACCTCCTCTGATTCCACCCCAATCTTGCACTGAGTCCAACAAGTCTTTTCTAGAACGCAAAGTTCCCACGACCCAACCACCCCACCACTCTATGCCCTTTAATTATCTTCCCATTCTGTTGACCCCAGCATTCAATTGGCAGTGCTTCAGAAGCACCACTCCACACCACCCAGAGGTTAGAATCATAAAACACTTTGAGTTGGAAAGGACCTTGAAAGGCCATCTGGTCCTACTGCCCTGCAATGACCAGGGACACCCACAGCTCCCTCAGGTGCTCAGAGCCTCAGGGCCTCTTTCTTGTTCCAGAATCCTCCCCCCACCTTAGCAAACAACCCTTGGGGCAGAATACAGCTCTCCTTCAGCGCCATAATTCTGGGTGAAAACACACAGAAAAAGCTGAGATCTCCTGTTGGACGGAGGACCCGATGTGTAAAATGCATTAGACCATAAAGAAGAACTTTAAGAGCAATATGGCATATATAAATATATTTAAAAATGATGAAAATACTGAAACCACCATCACACAACAGGAAAGAAGTGCCCTCTTCCACAGCTGAAGTCAATGAGCCACTAATTGCCCACAGGTGATGGGAGGGCCAGGGCAGCTCTATAGGGTAAGGCTGTAAGCATAGCCTATAAAGTGAGCTGGAACAGGAGAGGAGGGGGCATAGAGGAGCTCTGGTGAAGAACAGGAAGGTAGGAGATGTTTTTTTTAATTTATTTTTTTCCATGGTTGTTCTCTGGGTAATAATGTGTTGATGGGGTTTTATGCTTTGGCTGCTGTGCAAAGGTGTAAGGAGATGGGATCTCCTTTTCTAGAGAGCGGATAGCTACGGTGCCTTCCTTGTTGTCCAGAATGGAGTCTTATCCTGAAGGGCTTTTCCAGTACAGTGGTATCACTACCTGGTAGTGATAGATGCTGGCTTGTAGGGGATCTCAGTTGCTCTGTTATCTGTCTCTGGATCCTCTGCTCTTGTACAAAAAATTGCTGCACCTCCTGTTTTCCTTCCTCTGCTTGCAAGCCCCTCTCATTTGTCAGCCTCTGCTCCCTGAAATCTGTTTTCTAAGCTGTGCTGCTTCACAGAATCACCAAAGTTGGAAAAGACCTCCAGTCAAGGTCATCCAGTCCAACTGTCCACTTACCACACTATTTCCCTGCTAAACCACATCCCCCAGTACAACATCTGCATGTTTCTTTAACACCTTTGGGGACAGTGACTCAACCACTTCCCTGGGCAGCCCATTCCAGTGTCTGACCATGATTTGACCACTCTTATTGGAGAAGAAATATTTCCTAATATTCAACCTGAACCTCTCTGGTGCAAATTGAGGCCATTCCCTCCAGTCCCACCTTCCTCAATAGTCTTCTATTCACGTCTGTCCCCCATGTTCCTTCTCTGCAGTTATGGGGATTAGTGAATGGTCAGCTTGTTTTCTTAGGTAGCTGCCTGAGTTGATAACAGGATGCTATCGACTTGTTTCAGGGATGGATGGTGACCCCTTGGGGTTTAGAAGGCAAGAGGTTCAGCCTAGAGAAGAGGATGCTCTCGGACGTAGGGTTTGGGTTTTGGGTGGTCTTACCAGCTTTTTAAACGCATCAGCAATCCTCCCTGCACGTGCTGTGGGGCTGATGTTCATGGCTGGCTGTGGATGGAATCTCCTCCCAGTGGAGCAGCAGTCAGACTCTGGGATTTGTGCTGTGTCCCCTGGTGGTGGGTTTTGCCTTGAGGTTCCCACTTTGGCTGTTGGGTAAAGCTGATGTAGCTGAGGAGGCCTGGAGGAAGGCTGAGTTTAGCTTGCTGCCTGAGGTCAAGGCGAGCAGACCAACGGAATGGCTGAATCCTGGGAGAAGTATGCTGGAGTCATCAATCAGTAACTTAATAAAATGAAATAATTTCCCTATTAAATTCAGCTCAAATTAAAGTGGTTATCCTAAACGAAGAGAATGAATATTGGAAACATACTTTTGAGGTCTGTAACTGCTCTCAGCCCATTCTTAAGATACTGTTCAAAATGTAAGTCTCTGCCAGGGCATTCCATGGTCAGAAACAATGACCTGCCAGGAGAGTGGTGCAAATGGCTGGGTTGAGTTTTTGGCCTGGTGGGGAGCAGGAAGAAATATGAAGTACCTTTTAAGGCTGACCTGTGGTGCGAGTCTCTCTGCTGAAGAATGGGTTTAGCCCCTCAGCCCTCCCCATCATCAGATGCTAAGGGCTTTCTGAAAGACTTGAACCCATTTGGTTAAAGAGAGGAAAAAGCAGCCTGAACGTTTTGTGTGGATGTGACAAAATGAAACACTTTTTCTTCCTATATATATAATGTGCTCAAACAATTCAGGACTGGTCTTTCTTATGGTGGTTCTGCAATACCTGGCCAAGAATGCACTTGAAACCTATTTTTCAAGCTGCCCTGACACAACCAAGACAACATGGCTGGGCTGCTATAATCCCACCTCATGGATGAGGTAAGCTCAGTCAGGAGTGTGCCTCTTGGCAGGAACAAATCAGTGGGGAGATGACTTTGTTTTCTAACTCTGAATATTAGTGCTGCCGTAGCCCATGTCCCAGGACTGAAATGGGGGATCAGAATGGCTGAGCTGGTGCTATTCAGGTGGGGGTAGTGAAGACATCACTCCTTCCCTAAAAAGCTCGTGGTTATGACCTTCCTGTCCTGTACTGGGAGCTGGAGCAGTTGGGTTTAGCATCTGAGTTGAGAAAGGAACATACCTGAACCACCCATGGCTTCAAAAGGAGCACTGATGTGTACTGGCTCCTGCTCTCCTTTGGTCACCAAGCAGCAGTGAATCTTGTCTCCATAGAACCATTAAAGCTGGAGAAGGTCTTCAAGATCATCAAACCCAATCCACCCCTACCGTGTCCCCAATGCCACATCCCCATGGTTCTTGAACACCTCCAGGGATGGGGACCCCACCACCTCCCTGGGCAGCCTATTATGTTGCCTGGTCGTTCCTTTGGGGAACAAATATTTTCTGTTACCCAACCTGCATCTCCCCCGGTGCAACGTGAAGCCACTACTTCTCTTTCTGATTTGCACTGCAACACAGGCTGGAGGTGATCTGTGGCTGTGGACCCAACTGCGTGCATTGAGCTGGACCCTGAGCTGCAAGTAGGAGTTAAGGGGTAGCTACCACGTTTCTTGGCCATCTGCTGCACCTTCCTCCTGTCAGAGTGTTCTGCAACCCCATCTATATACGTGCTGCCTTCCCAGGTCTAGTTCCTTCCTAGGAGCTCATGGCTCATGCTTTCCTCGTGGCAGGATCATCTCCATGTGAGATTGCTTCCAAAGACTGAACTCTGGGAGGCAGAGATGCTGCTCAGCTGATTGGCAATGGAAAAACACTCAGCAGCCAACTCGGGTGGGTAGCTGGATCAAAACATGTTTGATTTTTAAGAAGTCTATGCTTGTGTTAGAAAATACAACCCTAGTCTTTTTAGTGAAAAACCTGTATTTCTCACACCTCTGAAAAATCAGCCGGTAGGCTGCAGTTAAAACCCCCCTAAGACAGAACACAATACACTGCAAAGCAGTGCAGGAAAGGCAGACTTGTCCCTGTGCACCTGTTGGGTGTTAATACATAGAGTGTATGCACACTCCATCTATTGCAGAGCTGATGGGAACCATCAGGGAGGGAGGGAGGGAGGGGGAAGAGTGAGAGAACAGCTTCTCTGTCTTCAAATGGTCCAAATTTGCCCAATATTAAGGGGAGCATTTGGGGAAGGAACCCATTCCCTGGTTCTGGAGGTGATGTCTTAATGGCCTTCTGCAGCCAGGCCTGGGATGACTGCAGGGGCTGCAGACGTTCCTTCTCCACCACGGCCCATTTTCCACTGCTGAAGAGTCACCTAAGGCTTGGTTTATTGCTGCGGTGTATGTGCACCAACCCAACCGATTTTAATTAAGAGCGCTGCTAAAAGTGCTAAAGTTCAGGAAATTTAAAGATTAAGGCCAAGGGTTTGTTTTCACACGTTCTTGAAAGGAATGGATCGGACCTCTCTTAGAAGTAATTTCAAAAGCAAAAAAAAAAAAGAAAGTATTTATTGCAAAGTGATTAACTCTTTCCCTGATACGCTGATTTCATTCCAGCTCTGTTAGGAATGGGCCGAGCACTCTTTATGTATGAAACTGAGGATTAGGAGAGATGCACAGCAAAAGCTTCTGACCTGCTCATTGCCTGTGGGCCACGAGGGAGCTTTCTCCCTTGGGGAATGAACCTGTGCTTCAAAGGCACGACCAGTGAATAGCCCAGCTGAGAAATGACCTGCTGCTCTGTTCTTGGCGGTGAGCAATTGCGCTGCTAGCTTTTCTGCAATCAAAATTCAGCTTGTGATTGGGATAGGTTCATTTTTTCCTAATTACAGGAAAAAAAAAAAAAATTAAAAAGTGGGGGCTGTATGTTAACAGAGTGATTAAGCAAAGACCAGTGCCAAAAGAAGCAGCTGTGCCTGCCCTGGTTGGATAAGACCCAGGTAAGACCCAGAGCAGTGAGTGACTTGCTCCTCACATCTCGTTATCTGCCTATTGCTCTGCCATGCTCATAAGCATCTTGGGGCAACTACTCCTCCTTGCACCCAGCCAGGTCTGAGCACTCATTTGAAGCATCTTGTAAAGTTTTAACTGGAAGGGACATGATGCTGCTTCAGTCTCAGCCAAGCCCAAACCAAGACTTAACCAGAGATGCATTCAAGGCCAGGCTGGATGTGGCTCTGGGCAGCCTGGTCTGGTGTTTGGTGACCCTGCGCATAGCAGGGGGTTGAAACCAAATGATCACTGTGGTCCTTTTCAACCCAGGCCATTTTATGATTCTGCATACTGGTTCAAATCCAGTGGGGTTTGGCCTCTGCTCCCAAGTAACAGCAATATTACAAGAGGCGATGGCTTCAAGTTGCAGCATGGTAAGTCAGGTTGGATATTAGAAATTCCTTCCCTGAAAGAGCAGTCAGGCAGTGGCACAGCTACACGGGGGATGGTGGGGTCACCCAGCCGGGAGGTGCTCCAGAGCTGTGGAGGTGTGGCACTGAGGGATGTGGCCAGTGGGCACGGTGGGATGGGTTGGGGTTTGTAGACTGAGAGCTCTTCGCCAACCTGAATGACCGTGATTCTACGTGCTCTCCTAGGCGATGTTTTCTTTAATCCTGGAAGTACATTGGGTGATGAGTCTGCATTTGAGCCACTGCTACGAGACGACGTGTGAGAGATGGACTCGCCCAACAGGGGTACTCATTCTTCCTTTGCTTTTCAGCAATGTAATGTCTGGCCTTTTCCACACCAGGTGGATGCTTCTGTTCCTTCTAACGACTCTTAGCACTTCAAGCAGATGTGGCCCACCTTTTTCACCCTGATTTCTTGACCACGCTGATAGGAAGCTGCCTGGTGTCTCGTGTTGGGCTTACCAAGAATTCCAGATCCCTATGGAGCAGCTTTGTGTTGAGTCACGTGCCTGAAAACCTCTGCCTACCAGCCATGCGATGTCTCTCAGATCTTGCACTTTGTCACTTCTTTACCCCCAATGGTTTGTTGTCTGACATCATTTAATGCTCCAAAACGGATTGCAGAAGAATTGCTTCTAGATGCAAATTTGCCCCAGGCCTGTTGAACTTTATGCCACGGCTTCGAGTTTAATAAGAAACCATCTTCATTAAGACTGAAAATGACTTCCAGTTTCTCCCAGTCCAACAGCTGCTTAGCTTCACTCTGGCTGCCAGTTGCACACACCTGCGTGTTGCAGCTGTGCGAGCTGCTAAAGCACACTATGGACAGCCTAGGGTAGCCAACACCTGGAAAACATAAAGTATTTACAATTCGGAACAAGAACAAAACTCCCTCAATAAAAATACTTGTAGGTGATCTGTGGTCTTTCAAGTGGTTGATGCAGAAAACATTTTTTTTCCTTCTGATCGCTGGGCTGGGGGGTGGGGGGGAGATGGAAAGCTAATTTGTTAGCACGTCTGATGTGTGTTTGGGGATGGTGGAGGTAAGCGCCCACCAGATCTGTGCTTGGGAGAACAGCAGACAGAGCTGTTTTGGCAGACAGGAGTTCATTAGGCTGGGAGCTCAAAAAGGAGTTGTGAAAAGAACTGCGAAAGGAAACATTGCTTGGGGAATGTCTTAATGGTGAGGTCTGACGGCTCTGGGGTAGCTGTGGAAGAGAGTTTGCTTTAACAGGAGCATCACTTTTCTGGGCTGTGCACAATGGCCCTCGTGCCAAAGTGTTTGCAATGTGAGAGTGAGGCTTTGCAGAGCCTGTGCGTGGGGTGCCTGGCTCCTGTTGGCTGTCCTTGGGAATCAGCCTTGTCCTGAAAAACAGGGCTTAAATAGACAAGAGGGTGATTTCAGTGCTTGGATTCACGGGTGGGGAAAATGAATGCCTGAACTTTGCCATGGCAGAGCAGGGAGTTGAGCAGCCTCCTGGTCTAAGAGCCCAACAGCTGTCTGCACACAGGCTGTAGTTTGCCCTGGGATGATCCTGTATGGATTGCAAGGCTGCAGGTTACAGGTTGTGTCCTGTGTAACTGTTCCTTGTTGACCTGGACCCGTGTTAAAGCACCGAGGAGGGGGTACATCTGTAAAGTAAAGCTGGTACCTCACCCTGGTGGAGCAAAGCACCTGGGCTGGCTTGAGAGCTGTCAGTGCTCCTCTTCCCAGGGCTTTTGGATGCAACGAGTTGGTGTGTGTCCTGTGCTGGAGCAGGGCAGCAGTCGGATGTCACTTTGGAAACAGATGCTGGGCAGTTTTTTTCTGAAGGACTGGCGATGCAGTGGCACAGCTGCCCAGGGAGGTGATGGAGCTGCTGTCCCTGGAGGTGATCAAGAACCACGGAGGTGTGGCACTGAGGGACGTGGGCAGTGGGGGGTGGGGTTGGATTGGGGTTTCTAGAGGTCTTCAACCTGAATGATTTTGTGATTCTTCGTGTCAAAGAGCAAGTGAAGTTGACCCTTGTGCTCTGTAGTGCTCCAGAGGAATAAGGCAGAGCAAAAGTACAAGCAAAGCCAGCAAATTCTTCTGGAATTATGGGACTTAATCTGATAGGGGTGATGTTTCTCACTCCTGTCACTCTCTGGAGTTTAGATTTTGTAAGCAGAGAAGGAAGAAGAACACGTCCCATCTGTGCTGCAATGATGATGACTTCAGGAACAGTAACTCATTGTAGGAAGCTTGCAGTGGTGACTGAATGTGGTCTGGATGAAGCTCTCCTGCCATCACCTCCTTGGTGCCTGCAGCCGTGAGCTTGGCTGCTAGTTCCACTTTCTAGCATTAAATGTCTTTAAATAAAAGGGCAGAGGGGGGGTGTGGGGAGAAACCGAGCCCTGATGTAATTTTTCCACCCATTTCCCTTCCTGGAGAGGCAGCAGGAGTACTGCGAGCTTTCAGTGTGAGCAAAAGAGCATGGGTGGGATTTCTATGTGTTGAAATTGGCCTGGGCAGTGGAAGAGAAACTCCACCCTTCTGTTTTCTGGAGTGGATTTTCTTAGCCTCCTTTCCTGGGGCAATGAGGCTAATGAAATTACAGTGTCTTTCTCTCACCCTCTTTCATAACTTTTGGGCCAGTTAGGCCTTTTCACTAGGATTTCATGAGGAAAAAGATGTTCCAAAGGGTTTAGGGTGGGATTCTTCCAGAGATGAGTCTCACGCTGGAGGCACTTCTTTCCATTGGCCATTAAGAAAGAAACTGGCCCTCCAGTCTGAAATGCAGACAGATACACAGTAGATGGCAACGAGAATCCCATGCCCTACAGGTTTTGCAGGAAGAAAAGCATCATTGTTCTCATTCTGGTGTTGGGTTTTGTGTTTGAATCTGTACAGAACTGTCATGGTTAACCAGTCACCATCAGTCTCCCTGAGGAAAAGCTACAGTGCAGCAGCAGAAGTCCCCATGTGCAGCGGGTTAACAGAATGAAAAGAGGTAAAGGTGCATCTCAGGGCCCCTTTTCATCACAACGGACCATGGATTCATCTGAGCAGGAGTTGTCTGCTGAATTACTCCACCAACCGGAGGCAAAGTGGGAAGGAATGAGTGTGGTGAAGTGAGATAGTCCCCTTTTGCCTAATCAGGCGTTGTCTTGGGTGATTTCTGTCCTTATTCAGACATTTATTTTCATGGTTTTAGTGTGGGGATGGCATATGGGGAAACTGAGTGTTACTGTTGGACTGACACGGTTTAGGTCTCCTCCAACCCAAGCTGTTCTATGACTCTATGACATCCCAGACACATGGTGGATGGGAGAGGACAGCTTGGAAGGAACACCCCGTTACTGTGCCCTATCAGAACAAGGGGTAATAGCCTAAAGTTGTACCAGGAGAGGTTCAGGCTGGATATTAGGAAAAAACTCTTCTCCAAAAGAGTGGTCAGGCACTGAAGCTGGCTGCCCATAGAGTGGGGGGGTCACCGTTGCTGGAGATGTTCAGGACCGTGGAGATGTGGCACTGAGGGATGCAGCCAGTGGGCATGGTGGGGATGGGAGATCTCAGGGGTCTTTTCCAGGCTGGACAAGTCAATGATTTAATCCCTCTGAGCACTGCTTCCTGGAGGCCGTTCAGGCAGGAGCAGGCAGCCAGACCTGCATGCAGCGTTTAACGCAAGAGGTACTGCGAGGAAATGGGGCGAGCGCGGATGTAAAATCTCAACGACGGGATAAAAGATGGCCTGCTTTCCTGGAAAACGCTGCCTTCTGTTCAGCACTCACATTTTCTCTTCATCACAACAGCTCAGCTTTTTCCTCCCCCCCTTTCCCCCCCAAAAAAAATGGCAGTGGAAAATGTTCTGCCTGCTGTAATCCCAATTCTGCATGGATGCCGTCATGAAGCTCCATTGAGGTGACTGGCCTGTGCCTCCTGTTTGTTTCTGAACATCCCATTTCAAATGCCTCTCATGCATTTCTATTATAGGTAAGTCTGTTAGATGGATAAACTATTTCTGATCTTCCAGAGCAGTAAACCTCACGGCTCCCCTGACTCGGTCTGAGAAATTTCCACTGCTTGACATATTAAAAATATATGGAAGTCTGCAAAGAGAGCAGATTAAGCTTTATGCCTGTGGAAATTCATTTAGATAACTCCAGATCAGCTGGTGCATGGAAAAGTCATTTGAAGAAAGAAAAGAAAAATCACCCCTGAAAACCACAGCTGATGCTGTACGTTAAGGAGGAGGAGGACTTTATTATAAAGCATCTTTCATTCTCAGAGCACTTACCAGCCTATATATAGAAATCATTTCCCTCTTCCCTTAAGAGCAGCCAACTTTGGGCTGGAACGCTACAGTTGATTAACTGGACTCAGCATTACCATCTGAGAGCTCAGTGGAGTCCAGCTGGCTCCAGCTGACCAAAGACTTCTCCTTTACACAGCGCTGAGGCCCAAACTGCACAGCTTCCACGGCTTGGTGGTTGTGGGGTGACCACGATGGTTTTCCAGGGGACTTCTTGTTGTGGAGTGCTGAGCACGGCCCCTAAACGTGGCATTGGGCATTGACTGCGTCAAGGAGACAGTCTTGAGGGGCATTCTTTGAGGTCGTTGGGTGATGCCTTCTTCACGTGCTTGCTAAGGACCACAAATCCTCCCAGATTGTCTCAATCTGCTCTGTTGTGCAGAAATAACTCTGTCCTGTAGCTGTGCATAGAATCACAGAATGGCCTGGGCTGAAAAGGCCCACAGTGCTCATCCAGTTCCAGCCCCCTGCTATGTGCAGGGTCGCCAACCAGCAGACCAGGCTGCCCAGAGCCACATCCAGCCTGGCCTTGAATGCCTGCAGGGATGGGGCATCCACAGCCTCCTTGGGCAACCTGTTCCACTGCATCACCACCTTCTGAGTGCATGGCAGACTGAGGGACAGAGCCAATACCAGGAAGTCACTTGAAGCTTTGAGCAAGCAGCAAGGGTTTGGTTTTCTTTCTTTCTCTCTTTCTTTCTTTCTTTCTTTTTTTTTTTCCTTGGAGTTCCCAACTTTACAGGCCGCCCTCAGCTTGCTGTAGTGCTTGGTGAATGGGGTGGAGTGAAGGGTGTGGGGACAGACGATGACTTGGTGGCCCCTTGAGTCCATTCTGCTCTGGAAAAAGCACAAAGGAAAGCCTGTTACAGAGCTGAGTGGTGATGGATTCCCAGTGCCACCAAGATCTGGGAGGTTCAGTTAATGCTTAAACGTCCTCTTCTGTTTCTTCCCTCCTGGGTGGAGTCCTTCTCCAGTGACACATTATAGGCCTTGCTCACTCCTGTGTTCCTGCTTTTCTCCCTGTCATTTCCACTCCTGGCTCAGTCTGTGTGAGAGCTTTTCTTTCCTGGCTCATCCTGCATGCTCACCAGCCGTGGGAGCCATCAGTCTGGCCATTAAGTCCTGTGCTAAGGGCCCTCCCTTGCTGTCTGAATAAAATGCTCGGGATGCATTTTCTCCCTGCAAAGTTTTGCTGGCTGAAGGATGTCTCTAGCTCTGCTCCTGGCCATTCACCTCTTTCCAGAACTGCAGTGAGAAATATGGAAGCTTTGACAGTGATATAGGTCCAGGTCTGATGCCAGAGAGAAGTACTTGTGAGCTGCTCTGGGTTGTACCTCTGCTCTGAAGGGCTCCCAGTTGTTTTTAGACTGTTAGCTGTTTCCCAAATACTGGAGCTGCTCTCTTAGAATAGGATCATTAAGGTTAGAAAAGACCATTAAGGTCACCAAGTCCAACCACCAACCCACCACCAGCAGCACGCCTGCTGAGCCGTATCACTCTTCCTTGATCACAACTCATTCCGTGTGCTTCCCTGCCTGGTGTCAGGTAGTGATGCTCACCTTGCTCTACGGAGAAGGACAGTGCTGAGGTTCTGCCTGTATAGATCGCCCCATGACGGCTGGTAGATGCTGCAGTTAGGTAGAAAGGGGGATAGAGGGTTGTTGGTCTGATGTTGCTTTTCTGACACCCAAAATTTCAGGGCAGAGCAGCCAAATATCTACAGATCCAGGTGGGTAGCAAGGCTCCTTGCAATAAACCACAGTCCCTTATCCTTGGCTGCCCTTCAAATCTCATTAGAAGGGGTTTGTATTCCTCTCCAACACATAACAGATCACATCCAAATGCTTTCCATAGAATCACAGGATCATTCAGGTTGGAAGAGACCTTAAAGTTGGCCAACCCCAACCCATCCCTCCATGCCCACTGACCGCATCCCTCAGTGTGGCATCTCCAAGCTTCTGGAACACCTCCAGGGATGGTGATTCCCCCACCTCCCTGGGCATCCTCTTCCAGTGCCCAACTGCTCCTTTGGAGAAGAAATTCTCCCTAATATCCAACCTGGCTGTCCCCTACCACAGCTTAAAGCCATTACCCCTATTCCTTTTGCTCCTATCTACTTCTGCATGGCCATCTCCACAGATGAAAAAGGGATGATAATTTAAAAAAAGCTCTTGGGTTCCTGTGCTTTTCAGCCTTGACTCCTTCCAATTGCCTTCACTACTTTATGAGTTATAATGACAAGCCTTGCTGCTCCTCTGTCCTCAGCCCATCACAGGTGAAACCTCACAGCTGCTCCTGGGAAACCTTTATTTCTCCCTAGATCTGCTGGTTGCTGATGCAGTGTTGTGGGCCCTGCCCTGTCCCAGGTGCTTGCCTACAAGCTCATTCCTCCTAACAAGGACCTCCTGGCCCCCATGAATGGCAATGACTGCTGCAGGCTTTCGTTGTAGGGTGTAAAACTTCAAGCTTTCTTTGAAAAGAACCCAAGGGGTGTGTGTCTGCTCTCGATTTCACTTAATCCCTGGGAACAGGGAACAAAGAAAAGGTCTTAACTCCTCTGCTTAGCTACAGGAGTGCTGCAGGGAGGGATGTTTGCGGGGAGAGCCCAAGCCCTGTGGATGCGCGGTCCTTTGGAGGCACACCAGCACAGGGTTGGGGGCTGTGTAACATGGGTGAAAGCAGCTCTCTGAGCTCATGATCTGGGAGCAGAGCTGCCTGCAGGTATCTGGCAGTGCTGGTTTGCAGCTTGCTTGCAGCAGCCTCTGCAGAAACAGTGCAGGGTGTTTTCCAGAGGAAAGCTCCCTGAATGACAGCATGATGGGATGCCTATGCGTGCAGATGCAGATGAGTTTTGTTGCTGTTTCAACCAAAGAGCTTTATTTCTGCCTCATTTGACGGGGCTGCCGTTGCCTGCTCACCTCCTCATGCTGTTTCAGCACAGCGGGCTCAGCATCCTGAAAGCAGAGGTGGCATCCATCGCATTGCCTCCTTCGTTGTCTTCTGCTCGGTGTCCCTTCCATTTTCTGCTGTGGAACCGAGGGGGAGGGCAGGAAAGCAGAGGAAGTTTACTACATGGCTACCTACCATGAGACCTGATAAATCTGCCAGACAATTTATTTGATCTTTGAACCCCGGGGTCCCTCGGAGGCAGGCTCGGAGGCCTGCAAAAGCAATCAGAAAGAATATAAAAACCTAATGAGGCCTGGACTTCATTCCCCGCCCCCCACCCCCTTCTCCAGGTGAAATTTACAGCAGTTGGCAGAGAATCAGAGCAGTTTAAAAATTATAAAATGCGTGTGCATAGATAGCATAGGGGAATGCACGGGGTCATGTGGGCTCTCTGCTGGGAGCGCCATCCTTTGTGCTCGTGGCATTTCATTTTAGCAGTCGCCCCTTGTCTGGGTTTCACAATATCCTGCTGCAAAGGATTTGTTTAAAAGAGGAAAAAAAAAAAAATGAGCAACAACCCAACAACTCGGAGTGTTTCTCAGCATCTTGTTCCAGACCTGGCTTTGAAGGAGATTCAGGCCGTCCCTGAAGCAAAAAGAGAGATGTTAAAATGTCCCTATCTGACTTCGGAGCATGAGTCCCATTAACTCTGCTGCACTGTCCTGGAGGCAGATGGGACTGAGAACATTTACCCTGTGCCCATGCCTTAGCTTAGTGTGGCTGGAGATGGATTTGTCAGAACCTTTCCTGTTGTTGTAGTGCATGTGCAGTGCTTCTCGAGCAATGCCATTCCCCTGCTGCAGTCCTGCAGCCTGAGATGGGGCTGGCTGTTGTGCGTATGGGCCAGTGGCCTGACGCACTGTGTCCCCTCTGGTGTTATGGGCAGGTCCTGGGTGCACTGCCTTCAGGTCAGTACTGATGGCAGCAACTGTCCTCTTCTGGGACTTGTACCTCTGCACCTTGTTCTTGGCCACAGCTTGGGGCTCCTGGTGTTCTCCTCCTGGGTTAGGCTAACTGCTGCACAGAGCAATGAGAAGCTGAGAGTAGGAGGCTGATAAAGTGACAGCATCACCTGGTCCTAAGCTGTATGGAAATAGCTGCTTGACAAGGCACCTCCCTGCTAAAGTTAGAAATTTATTCCCAGCGGCAATCACTATTCAATG
The DNA here is from genome assembly GCA_030625065.1 of Alectoris magna. Taxonomy (NCBI): domain Eukaryota; kingdom Metazoa; phylum Chordata; class Aves; order Galliformes; family Phasianidae; genus Alectoris; species Alectoris magna. The sequence continues at coordinate 93,800,092 of CM060563.1, read as the reverse complement.
GGAGGTCATTTCCCTGTGCCTTCCTTGCTTTTTCACAAAGAATGGTCCTTGTTGTCTCATCTTAATTTACTGTGCTAATTAAAGTTTTGGAAGCCTGAAGATAAGGGTTGAAATCTCTCTGAAGTGGTTGGCACCTGAGATTTTTCTTTGGAGCTTCTTTTGCCTTTGTCAGAAAACTTTCAGCCGGTAAAAGCAAATTTCCTTTTGCTGTTGTGGAAACCCAGATCTTAAATGGGAAGGATTCCTTAGGATCGTGGCACTACCATTAAGTGGACAGCATCTGAATGTGGTGGAACAGCTGATAGCCCTGTGGGCTCTGAGAGGTGGGGGGTGGTCCTGAGCAGGTGATGAAAGGCCTCAGAGTCCCATCTTCAGCTTCAGCAAAGGGACACCCAGAGGTGTGGGTGGCTCCTTGAATTTAATGCTGAAAGTTCTCCCATTTGTGAGCACGGTGGCGTATGGCATACATCAATGAATGGGATGGAGGTGAGAGTGGGGCTGATGGAAGGCTGGGTAGACCCCATTGGAAATGGTGGCATGTCCATCAGTGGCCATCAGGTAGGGTAGGACAAGCATCCGTTTCTGCTCCTGTCTCCATCTGTGCCAACCCCAGGTGCTCACCTGTCCCTCTTCCTCGGGGTTATGGCACCCACTCTGCCTTGGCTGCAGAGTGACTCATGGAGACGCTTCCTAGATCTCTCCAGCTGTCAGCCAAGTGATGTGCAAGCTCAGACTTCCCCTCGTTGATGAGTTAATCCTGCCTGCCTGCTTGATGAAGGCTGGGAGCTCTCGTGCGGCACCTTGTTCTGTTGTGTCAGTGGCAGAAATGGAACAGCCTTCCTTGGGAGCTGCCTCCTGGCTGGATGCGAGCAGCACTGCTCAGCTGCAGCTTTGTTTTCCACTGAAAAATGCACAGTGGGTTCAAAGGAAGCATTTCTGGAATCTGTGTTGATTTTGGACAAATTGTTCTGATGGAAAGATCCAACGCTTTAAATAACACTTGGGGGGGGGAGGGTGGGAAGAGCTCGGAATGGCTCATTTCAATCTTTTCAGCCCAAAAGATTTTACTTTGGACTGGAAGCGAAGTGCTGTTCTCAAAATTTATGTTCATTTTTATTTTTAATAAAAGCTTTTAATAAGCTCGAGGAGGAAACGAGACGTTTCATTTTGACTCCGGCGATGGGCCGCGTTCAGCCCTACACTGACACTTTTATGGCTCTTTGGTTTGCTGAAAATCTTCAGATATTTCAGTTTTGGTCCGACCCGAAGCAGATCTCTTTTCCAGTTTTTCAGATCTGCTCTGGGAAATCGGAGATCTGCAGAAAACAGCAGCCCTGGCTCTGCTCAGCGCCAGCGGTGTCACGACGAACCCAAGGCTCTCGCTGGTGTTGGCACCCACTGCTCTGCAGTGAGGCAGCAATTCCTCCTGCATGACACAACCGGGACTAATCCAGCACCCGGAAAGGTCAACTGAGTCACTGCACTTTGCCCTGAGGGACCAGCTCCAAACACCAGCTCTTTGCTAGACTATTCACGTTGTAACTGGATTGGGGTCCAACCCCTTAACTTGGAGAAAAAAATTGGATTTTCCGGCATCCAGGAGTGTTCGGGTTTCATGCATGCTTGAGGCATGGCTTAATCCTACCTCCTTGGCCTACAGGATGAGCATACAGCAGGAAAATGGGGCTCTGAGTATGAAGGTTGTGAGGAATCAGAGGAAACTGAGTCACTTGGCCAACTTTGAGTGGTGCTGTTGGAGGCCTTTGCTTCACTGAGGACCCTGTGGGCTCCAGCTGGGCTGGCTGACTCTCCCAAAGTCATAGGGAGCTGCTTTTTACATGGGCTGCCTTAACCTTGAATGGTTCCCTCTGTTCTCTTGCACTCTGCTGCCCTTCCAGGGTAGCACGTGGTGGGTTTGTACAGTGGGAATCTTTCAGCCAACTTGGTTGGAGGTGGCTGCAAGGTGTGGTAGCTCCATTCGTCCCTCCTTGCTCCCATAGACACTGGGCACAAAATAGTGAGTGGGGAGAGCTGTGAGTGCTCAGTGTGCCCCACTGGGGGGACTGGGATGAGGACAGGGCACACATCCTGCTCTGGATTTGAGTAAGCAGGGACCTTCAGTCCTCTAAAAAGGATTGCCTACTTGAGAAGAGACGTGGAGGCAGGACTGAACAGACACAAGGCTGGAAATCAGCTACGAAGAAAGAGTTCCTCTAAAAAGAAGAAGAAGAAAAAAAGCCCAACAGAAAACTCACAGCCTGAGTTTTCTATGGAAACTGTAAAACTCCAAGGAGTCCCCGAGCAACAATTGTGCTGTCTGCTGTTGCGTTTCAGAAACATGCCCTGGAAAGTCTACTGTCTCCTAATAGCTTACTGGCTACTAAACGTAAATGGCCAAGATTTATTTGGGGCGAGGGAGATGAAAGGGAGTCAAGTTTATTGGTCTCACTTTGCGTTTCGGTTTGTAACAACCTCAGGCAAATGGAGCTGCCTGCACGGCCGTCTTGCTCGGGATAAGCCTGCAAAGCCAGAATCTCAGTGAGGAAGGGCAGCTCTTTGTTCTCTCGATACCATTTACTGACATTCCCAGGTGTTCATCTGTCTGCTGTTACGGCCCTCGGTGCTGCAGTGCTTGAGTGCCTCTCAAGCACTAATTAAGGAATGAATCCTCTCGACATCCCAGCCACTGTGCAGAGCCCTTGGCTACGGCGGATGGATGCTGGTTTGACTCGGGGGATGCTCGTGCTGTTCATTAAGCTGCTGACTGCATCCAGGCTTCAGCCCTTGCTTGGCAATGATCTGTGCTACTGAGGCTCCTGCCCTCCCCTGACACCTTCTTGGAGCGCGCTCGCCAGTCCCCGAGGAGCTGGATGAGACCATTGCTTGAGCTTTCCCGTAAATGCAGCTTGGCCTGCAAACTGTGTGGATGTTCCCAGAACTAGCAGCGGTGGTTCACCTACCTCGGGTTGCCTTTGTGCTGGAAGGTGCGCTGCTGCACTCACGTCTGCTTTCGAGAGCGGGGGAACAGGCCCCCTCTGATTATTGTTGTATTTTTCTTAGCGCTGATGGGGTGTCATTATTGAGGGGCAGCAGTGGCAGACTGGGAGTTCCATGGGATAGGTCAGTGTGGGAATTCTGTGGCCTGTGAGCCATAAACCCCTTACATTAAAACCCTCGTATCAGAGTGGGATCAACAGATCACCAGCTCAAAGGAAGGCATAGGTGCGCCGTGACCTGGCCCAAACACATCCAGCCTGTGGAAATCTCTGATGAACACCTTGAGGCCTCACTAATTGCTGCAACCACTGCCACTGAACCAGCCTGATGCATGAGTTTCACAAAAGCAAGTTTGCTTATACACATCCTGCCTTGTGTCTGGTTCTGGGCACCGAAAAGATGGGGATCTTACAGAAGGAGCACAGCAGAGGGCCGCCAAGATGGTGAAGGGCCTGGAGCATCTCCTGCGTGAGGAAAGGCTGAATAACCTGGGTCTGTTCAGCCTCGGGAAAAGAAGACCAACATATGTAAATATCTGCAGGGAGATGGGAGGCAAATGGATGAGGCCAGGCTCTTCTTGGTGGTGTGTAGCAATAGGACAAGGAGCCATGGCCTGAAACTTGAACAGAGGGAGTTCCGTACTGACATGCAGATGAGCTTCTATACAATCAGGGTGATGGAGCACTGGGATGCCCTGAGAGGTGGTGGAGTCTCCTTCTATGGGATATTCAGCACCCTTCTGGATGCCAACCTGTGTGACCCATTGTAGGGAACTACTTTGCAGGGGGGTTGGACCCATTGGTCTCTTGAGGTCCCTTCCAAACCCTGCAATTCTGTGATCCCACTGGTTTTATATTTTTATTGCTCTCTATAATGTTTATATTGCATATGTGCGTTAACTTAAATACATTCACCAAATCATATATTACATATTTTGTGAAGGCTTCTCTGAATGCCTCCTATTTTATGATGTTGGCCCATGATGTCAGAGGTGGATGCTGGTGGGGTGGCAGTAGAGGTGGAACCTTCCCACCAATATTCCATGACGTTTTGTTGCTGTGTGATGGCAGATGGCAGAAGAGGGGCAGCCTGGCAAATCGGTATCTGAAGCAAAGGGGTGTTGTTGAAAAAATGGCACCCACTGAAACTCGTCAACACTTGGTGAACGTGTACAGAAACCAGAGAGTGGACGTGAGCACAGTGAGGCACCGCGTGGTGCGTTGCAGCAGTAGTGACAGCAGGTCAGCTCTGCTGGTGCAGATTGTTACGAGCAGAACATGCAGGTTGTTCATAAGTGGTGAAAATGCACAGCTAATGGCGTCGATGGTTGAAAAATAGTGCTTTGTAGCTGAGAATTTGCTCTCTTAAATACTGTTACTGTGCTCTTTGCATCGGTTGTATTGTCCATGGAAATAATTAGGAGTCGTTACTTTCGGAGTGACCATCATAGATGTGGCTTTAGACAATCCCTCTTGACTCAGTGTGGCCCAGGCAAGCCAGTAGGTTGGATGCCCATGGCCTAGCTATTGCCTCCTGGGGAGTGGGAAAGACCTACTGATATCCCTCTGCCATTAAACAGTGCAATCTGCAGGAGGGGAAGCCCTGATAGACGCCTGTAACATGGGGCATGCTGACTTCTGGAGATGCCCTTCCCTAGAGATTGTGAGCCCACATTTGGGCTCTGTACCAGCTGCAGAGAGAAAAGGAGGTGATGTGAATCCCACCCAGAGTCCTGAAAGGCAAGATCTCTGATTTAAAGCTCTGAGCAACCAAAAGCCAGGGGTGCCTTGAGGTGCACGGTTTTGGCAGTTAATTCCTCGCACTGTCAGAAAACCTCCATTTCATTTCAGGGCTGACTGTGCCTCCTTTTGGCTTCTGACTCTTGGATTTCATTATTCAGTCATCAGCTGGCTGATTAAGGAGCTGTCTCCTATCAAAAATCTCTTTTCTATGCAGGTACTTGTGGGCTGTGATCAAGTCACCTCTTAACCTTCTCCTGGATAAGCTATTAGCTCGAGATGCTCATGGCAGCTTTCCCAGACCTCAATCTGTACTTATAGTTCTTTCCTGAACCACTTCCAATTTTCCTTCTTTTTTTTCTTTTTTTTTTTCTCCCCCTACCCCAGTGTCTCTTTTGAAATGGGGACAGCAGAATGCGACGGTCTCTGGTCAGGTCTCAAATGCCATAGGTGAAGGAAATGCCACCTTCCTTCCCATGCCATCTTGTTTCATCTACCTGAGGGCTGGCTCCCGTTGGCTGTGACTCCAAGCACGTCTTGAGATTTGATGCTCTCTGGGTATGTTGTCACTGTGACCTACTTTCCTTGTTTGTGGAATTTCAATCCAGTAAGAGGAACGCCAGCCCCGGGTCAGGGCAGATTTGACCCACCTTGGAGCAAGACTGGCTGAGCCCTTCGGGAGCCAAACTTTGAGGTGCTCATGTATTATTAGCAAGCCTGGGTGTGATCAACCCACTGAGATCCTTCCAGCCCAATTAGTGTTAATCTCACCTACTCCCTTGTTTTCTGGCTGTGGAAAAGGTTTCTTGGGATGGCATGAGTGCAGCGGAGCTGTGGTTGAAGGCAGTGGGGCCTGCAGTGTTATCCACAGGTCATAGATACGAAGTGCACAGGTAGATAGTGCTGCAGTAGCCTTTCACTTGTATGCTTTAAGTGGAGATTCCAGAAGAATAATTCAGTATCTCTCTTCACTCCATTTTCTCATCTTTAGATTTCAACAGCAGTACGTTCTTATTATTTTACATTGTGTTGGCTTGGATGGTGAGCAGATTCCCTTTGGAGACGACAGCAAAAGCACGTGTGTATGGCATCGTCACTCCCTGACCGCAGTTATTGAGGGAGGGGGATGGCTTTGCTGGCAGCGTTGTTTGTTTTCAATCAGAAGGGGCGTGCATGCAGGACTGCTCTTCTGGCAAACCTCATGTCGGTGCTATTGGCTCACAGTCTTGTTTGTGGTCCTATAAAAACGGTCAGTGTGTAAATACATACATAAAATGCTATCTAATAGGCAGTAGTTGATGTTGTATGTAATTAATGTAATAAACTTCTGCGCGTTGGACAAGACTTGTGGTCCAGAAGTCTGTTAAGCGTTATGATTTATGCCATGCTGTATACTGCTCTGCACTCTTACACGGGGGCTATGGAATAGTAGGAGAAGGGAAAAGGCTATTGTTTAGCAATTGCTGTCTAGGGGGTAGTTGAGGGAAATGTAAATTATTGTAATTACATATGTGAATGTTTTCAAGGTTGCCTAAAAACCACAGCTTCAGAAGAATAGAGCTGGATAATAATTCTGAAGTGAGCTAAATCCATCCTGAAAAATGCTGTTTTGCAACAGACTAGCATTATTTCAGGTGGAAATCGGGAACGGGAGGAAAGAAACATAGAAGTCAAAGCCCTCTCGTCTTCTCCATGGGCAAGCGGCTCTCTTAAAACAAGCAACCCTTCCCTCCCAACCCTGCGACAAAACAAAAAGCAATACCAAAAACCCACCAACATAACAATACAAACAAAAAGATTAAACCAAGCACCCTACAAGAGAACAAGGAACAACAACAACAACAAAAAACCCCAACATGACCCCAACCCTACAAGAAAAAATGCCCCCCAAAATTCAAAGAACAGCATCAAAGCCCTACTGCAAAACCCTAGGGAAACTAACAGAAAAAAACTAGGGAAACAAACAGAAAAAAAAACACTGAACATTTTGGGCCCACCTAAGGTGACCAGCCAACAAAGTGAAATCGTGGTGTTTTCAGCTGTCTGGTGGGTCAAAGTGAAGTGAATGAGCATTTTTCCTTGGCAGAGGCCACACTACCTTGACCAGAAATCCCTGTGAGGTTGCAGCTAATGGTTGCAGGCTCTTCCCCTCTTCTAGCTTTGTACCGCAGTACGTCTGCATGGATCCGTTGAGTATGCCTGCTCTCCTGTCAATAGGTTATTGTAGGATGGAATCAGCATCAGAGAGTCATAGGACCACCAAGGTTGGAAAAGACCTACAAGATCATCCAATCCAACCGTCCCCCCATCATCAGTAGTTCTCGTTAACCATGTCCCTCAACACAAGGTCTAAACGTTCATCTCTTTTCTCCACTGCTACTAAATATGTACTGCATGTGTCTCATCTGAGATCCCATCCCTTCAGCCTGGACATGGTGAGGGTTGGCTTCTGCTTCCAGGTGACAGCAATAGGATGAAAGGTGGTGGCCTCAATCTGTGCCACGGGAGGGTCAGGCTGGATACTCTTCTCTGAAAGGATGGCACTTGGGGACATGGTCAGCAGGGATGGGTTGGGGGTGGACTTGATGACCTTAGAGGTCTTCTCCAATGATTCTCTGATTCACCATTCCCTACCTGATGTATGACACTGGGGTACACGTTTCCTCTTTGTTTTGGTCCAGCCAAATGAAATGAAGGCTGCTGGACTTTGGAGACTCCAGACTTCTACTCCTTGGGGAGGGATTGGTACTCTTGGGAAAGGCTTGCCACCTTGAAGCTACCTTGGCCTAAAATGGGTTGAATCCTTCAGTAAAAGAGACTTTCTGTGTTTGCTCTTGCTTAACATGTGCCTGGAATCAAACTAGAGTTAAGAGAAGCAGTGGTAAGAGCTCATTTTAAGAGGAAAGATTTAAAGTACAACACTCTGCTCTTGGATCATCTGCTCCAGGGCCTTTGATTAATGGCAGGGAGAGGAGCTGGGACCTGATAATGGTTTAACAATAGCGAAGATGTCAGCACCGAGGAGGGTAATGCATTGCTTAACGTGGTCTAATGAGGCTATAATGATGAGGTAATAGGATGAGATGAAGATGATCATTTAGACCATCAGCAAAATCTACTTGGCTTGGAAGCGCCCTTGGGGTGTGTGCGGAACCCACGTTGGCTGCAGCTTTTAATAGTAAAACAGGGTAATTAAAGCTTTAATTAAAGCTAACGTATCGTCTGAAAGACGGAAGAGGCGGTCCAGCCGGTCGCTGGGCTCTGATTGTTATTATTTTTTAAAGCAGGGAATTACTGCAGGCAATTGGTGGAAATTTATTCTGCGACTCTCAGAGAGAGTTCATTCCGTGTTCTTTTTATTTTCACTCTCAGCTCTTTTCCAGGTGCAAAAGTTTGAGACAATTCTAGCGCAAAAGCAGGCCCTCTTTTTGGATGACAAATGCAATCAAAAATCTAAACTTTGATTTCAGCACCATCCATTGGAGGGGGGGGACCCAAAGAGCCGTCATCTCAGCTCCTCCCAAGACCCAGATGGCAGCATCCCTGAACTCTTGGTGGGGAAGCTGTCGTAAGAGGAACGACCCTGATTCTTTCCTGAAAGACCAACGATGCCAAGGTCAGAGAGAGAACCCGATGGGGTCTGAGGATTGGATGCAGTGAGTGGTTGGGCACCCATACATTTTACATCCCCTTTCTTTTGGCAGTGCCTTTGTGTAATCGGACAGGTGCACCGTATTCCGAACATATTTTTTCCATTATCTGCTGGGGTAGCTTCAACTTATCACTGAGATTCATAGGAATGGGATGGCTTTTGCAAGGGAGTTTCTGGATGGAACGCATTAGCTGCAGACTGGGGTTACTGCCAGTGGCCTCCCCGTGAACTTGTAATCCTGGCCTTTGAGTAACAACTGTGAAAAATCAATGACGAGCGCTTCCATTTTTCATGCTGCTGCTGCTGGCTCACAGGGCCCGTTTTTCTCTTCCCTCTTTCTCTTTTTTTGTTTTCTCAGTGGCAAGGAAAGAAACAAGGCTCAGGAATTAGACAGCAAGCAGTCACTGAGATGACACACAGCTGGGGTTCCCCTCCGAAGGCTCTTTTAAAGTCATGCTAAGCTGGAGGAGTCTCTCTGAGCTCATTCACTACCTGGTGACCATGCAATCCCAAAGTAGTGATAATCTAGCATGATCTGGATTGGAAGTTAATGCAATTGGCCTAGATTTACACCTCCTGAAGGGTGAGTGGAATTTGGGTTGGTCAGCTGAATTTTTGCCAGGTCAGCACTTGGTGTCCCGCGCAATTCCAAAAGCGGCTTCTTGTGCTTGTGCTGGTGGTAGGTGGATGGTTGGACTGCATGACCTTGGAGGTCTATTCCAGCCTTGGTGGCTCTATGACTCTGTGCTCTTAAGGGCCTCAACGGTGGATAGGTCCTGATTTGAGGTTAGATCCAGGCTTAGAACAAAAGACATTCCCAGCATGGGTTAGAAGGTAGCTCACGGAGGGAGGAGCTGGGAGAATTTAAACCCACTTGCTGGTGGAAAATGAACATTTAAAATAGTGCTGGTTTCACATGAGAAGGAAGCAGCCCTTCTTGGAGACTGCTGGCAATCCCAGGGGTAGCTCTGTGTCTCCGTCTGCTGATGGAGAACACCCATGGACGGTGCCTCAAGGCTGTGCCTCCGACAACAGAAGACTCTTGGATGGTGCCTTGAGGCTTTGACAGTTGTAAATGTAAGAAAGTTACCTTGCTCCCCCTGCTTCATGGTCTGGCCCCTTTTTGCCAAGTAACAAGCAAAACAGTCAATGTATTTCAGCCCTTAAAGATGATTGAGGGACTGGCACATAGATTATATAGCTATAAAATGAGATCATCCCATCAAGATTTTCTGTGGTTCAGAAAAGTTCAATGAACTTTTCTTGCTCAGTCTTCCCCTTTCCCCCCCCACCTCCTGTTTTGTGGCTTCTATGGTGTTTCCTGGCTCCAGCTGAGATCAAAAGCAGAAGAGCAGGGTATTGTAAGAATGGCTGTTTTAGCAGAACCCACTGTGCCTGCAGAAAGCAGGATGGGAAAAAAACGGGCTTGGTTTGGTTTTGTAAATGTCAGTCAATCCTTTTCCCAGCTCAAAATCAAAACCAGGAATGTTTTGGAGCAAGTGATCCTTATACTGGACTGTTGTTTGGGGAAGGTACAGAAATGCAACAATATCGTATTGCTCGCTGATGAACTTGTATCAGATGGGGGAACGTTGACTTAATCTGTTCCAGGCAGACTGAAACAACATGCTTGCAGGATAGGGTATCTCTTCTCAGTTCTAGAGGCATTGAGGGACCTGGGAGTACTTGAACAGTTTGGAATGCAGAGTCTGGAACAAAACACCCTGACAGTTTCTCTTCGCAGTTATGTGAAGAGAGTCTGAAAACTGAACTTGGATGCGCAGGCCTCCAGGCTGCTAGTAGGAATCTGCTGACTAAGCAGCAGAGACGAAGCTAAGCTGTGAAGTACGGATCGTGTGGAATGTGAGCTGAATGTCCATCACTACGGAAAGCAGTGCGGATTTTCAAGTAGGGATGTGGCACAGAACCCACCCCCACTTTAATGGCAAAGTCCGTGTTGCTTTCAGTGTGCAACTGGAAGACCACCTCCAGAAGGAGTTCTGTGGGATGGGGAAGAACTGAAATACACACATTTCAAACTCACTTTGGCCTTCGATTTTTATCTGTGTTGGACATTCAACCCTTCTTCGACTGAAGTGATGGTTATGCCAATGTCAGGGGTTGGGCAGGCTGAAGAAGGAGGGAGCCCTTTCTGCAGGGCCGTGTTGCTGGGGCTGATGTCTTCTTGGGATTTATTTATGCTAGAGTTGCTCGGAAATACTCTAATGCACAGTCTGTCTTGTCAGATGATTTAATTCTGTCCTAAATGCTATGTGGAGTTGTTGATTTCTGTGTCTTCTCATCACAAAAATGTTGGACTCAGCTTTTTGAATGGAATGTTGTGCCTTTTTCCCTATGCAGTTATTGTTTTTCATTTTGCTACATATTATGTTAAACACTAATTTAAATATCTTTAGTTTTTGTGTCCTAGAGACACTGTGGAGAAGCACATCTGCTCCAGTGTTTCCTTATCTGTTGCCAAAGTACCTCCTTAGCAATAAGAACTATTGCTATTCACTCGGAGATGAGATTTAGTCCTGCTGGTGGATTCCCCCTTGCCTCCTTCAACCTAAATTGAATGTTTGTAAGTGACATCTTCAGTCTAAACAAATGATAATTTGGGATTTCCATGATGGTCTGGGGGATATATGAATATGACAGAGTTTACAGGGAAGAGGTAGCATTAGTTCAATTTATCGGGATGAATCATTTGCATGGGCTGTTCCCACGGGTGAAGACAAAGCCATACTTCGGAGGAATAGCAGATACCCTGATCGTCCATCTCAGGATGGAATGAGCAGTCCTGGTATGTGCCTTCTGCTCTCCTGGGGGCCATAAAGGGGACAGGCATGGAGACTGGAATCCAGGGGAGGTGGGTATCCCAGAAATGCCAAGCACTCCACCAGACGTGGCATGCAGAGGAACCACTTGTTCCCACTGGCTGCCCATTTTGCCATAGGCTTGAAGGGTTTCTGCTTTGTGTCAGGAGATGGTTTCCTCAGCGCCGTTCCCCATCTCAGGACTGACTGTTACTTGAGGGCTGTCATGCCTGTGGGTCACAGAAGCAAAGAACCATAGAATCATTAAGGTTGGGAAAGACCTCCAAGGTCATCCAGTCCAACCGTCCACCCACCACCAATATTTCCCCACTAAGCCATGTTCCTTAGTACCACATCTACATGTTTCTTGAACACAAGCAGCTGCAGACCATCCTGTTGCACATTCTGGAGGAGGGAGGATGCTACAAGGATGGGAACATGAAGTGTCATCCTAGCAGCACATCACACCCAAACTGTATTTGTTCACGTTGAGTAATTCTTTCCCTTCCTTTTTAATACATTTCCCCTCCCTTCTATGGGTTATTCAGCACCTTGGGCTGGGCAGGGAAGAGCTGAGAGCATGTCCAGCCTTGGCTGCTCTCAGAGCTTTTGAGTCAGCAGTGTCTGCTCTGGTTGAGGAGATGCCTTCGGCTCCACGACTTCCTCCCTCCTGGATTTTCACTTACTCTGTCACTTGCTGGGCCAAGTGGCAGCAAAAGCCACAGCTGGGGTGGGGCTGTCCCTGGAGGAAGAGGTGGGTAGAAAGACTTGGAGAGCCATGAATGCAAAGTCAATGAGCCAAAGCCAATAATGTTCACAGGGGTGAAAGCGCTGGGGCCTGGGAGCCCGACTCCTTCTTTGTGTGCTCCTTGGAGATGGTGATGGCTGAGTTTTCCCATCATAGGGGAATGGTGGTTGTAGACCAGCCCCAGGCTCTACCACGCAGCCTGGTTGTGCTGGTGGCCCAAAGCAAACGCTTCAACAGCAAGACAAGAAACCTCAAAGAAGGCCAGTGAAGGTTAATTTGTAGGTCAGTAAGTTCATGATGTGGTTATGGAGCCGTTTCTGGGATTTCAGGTCCTTTTCCAGAGCTCTTCTGGACAATCAATTAAGCCCTGAAACTTTAAGCATCTCCATCCAGTCTAGATGTCCCTTTCATTGATATCCAGCATCTAACTCATTTCTTTGGGTCTCTTACATTCCTGTCCTTTGTAACACAGGATGATTATTTCCACTGTCTGGTAATGCTTCAGGTAAGAATGCGTATGGAGGGGATCTTTCCCTCCAGTTCTGGGTTAGTTTTAGTTGCAGAGAGATTGAGCAGAACTGCAATGGGTTGCCTACCCTTGGATGTGACCTCTGCGGCAGCCACAGCTGGCTGTGGAACTGGTGGGTTTATTTGTGAAGTTCTGGAACCTCCTGGGCAGCAAACTTTTGATTGATAGAGCCATTGGATTAAGAACTGCTTCGTTGTCTGTGGTGGTATTTTACTCTGTTCATAAGGAGGTACAAGTGAAGTGCTACCTTTTCTGCCCAGAATCTTCCAACTGCCCAAACTTTGGTATCTGTGAGGATACCACAGCTACCCTGAAGCTAAATGTAGATACCATGCAGGGAAGAGTTAAAACATCAGTGGCTCAATGAAATGATGGAGAAGAATTATGGAGACCTTTGCATCTGCTTTGCTTCAGCTGCAGAGTTTGCTGTCAAGTTTCCCACTGCTCTAGACTGTAAAGATGGAGATGTGGGAGTTGTGACTGGTCACCTACTTTCTAGTTCATTTCCAGACTGAAGCGTCTCCAAACTGTTGTGTAGAATGTGGTCAAAGGGAGAAGCTGTATTCACAGCTTCTGGGCTGCTTTTATTTCCAGACTTCTTGTGAAAAGCTTTCTATGCATGATTAGCTAATAGGAATCAACGCACTTCAAGAATATTACAGTTCTGGGCAGGCCACCACCCCAAAGTTCAGCTACCTGCCAGAGGATGTACATGTACTTGGAAATAGGGTGGCTGAGCAGTTATTTGGCAGCACCAGCTTCCATGCGGGACAAGCATGCCAGGACAGCTGTGTTTAATAACTTTATTTGGCCCTTTCCACTTTAATTCCAGACAAAGCTTGGGTTAAAGCAAGGAACAGTCCAAAAAATTGATCAGCCTCTTTTGCATCTATGGCCTCATCCTTGCCAGTCAGAGCTGAGCATCCTCTGGGATTATTGGGCTGAGGTCCCCGTGGCTGAGAGATGCTGGGTTACATGAGGGAGAACTGGTCCAGCTCTCTTATAGCTCTGAGAGTGTTTTGGCCTTTCTCTGCTACTTAAAATGCTGTTTCAGAGCCTTCTTGTCTCAGTGGCTGGAAATTTGCTGGTAATTCTCTTCCTAAAATGACTAACAAGCTATACATCCCTATTCTTTTCTAAACAAGTGTTACTCTTCCATCACTTCCATTACTTGTCCCTTCAACCCGGATGGAGTGTCCTCAGAACCCCATTTTTTCTACAAAAGACATCACAAACTTTGTCTGCATGCCTTATGACATCAAAGCATCCCACAAGCTCTTGGCAGGATGAAGCAGCACCCTGTGACAGAACGGTTGGTGGCATTCTGGGACAAAAGGGATGTGGAGGTCTATTAGCTACAGGTATCTCCTATGGTGGTCTATGCATTTTCTCATATTAAGGTGCATTTGTTTTCCATCTTTTTGCTTGTGTTTTACATGTGTGACTTTACCATCCAATGCTTCCTCAGACTGCTGTTCTGCAGAACTGATGTTATCTCATTCGTGGTATGAAGGTGCACCTGGTCTGGGGTGGCACTGCTGAAAGTACAGCGGTCCTTCTGTGGAACTACCCTGTGTGATCTGCCTGAGGGCATAAGGAAAGCATTTAGTGGAGCAGAGCAGGGTATGGCAGATCGGAAGTTGTATTGCCATTCAACAAGACCTGGGCAGGCTGAGAGTTAGGAGGAGAGGAACTCGATGGGGCTCAATGTGGGCAAATATTGGGCCCTGCGCCTGGGGAGGAACAGCCACAGTGACAGTACAAGTTGGGCTGCTGGAGAGGAGTCCTGTGGAGAAGGACCTGAGGGTCCTGGTGGCCAAGTGTTGACTGATGGTTGACCAGAGATCGACCGCAGGCCAGCAGGGTGCCCTGATGGCCAAGAACCTGCTTTTGGGGAGGTTGGACCGGATGATATCCAGAGGTCCCTTCCAAGCCCAATGATTCTGGGATTCTATCTTGCAAACACCCCTCTCCTCATAACTTTGCCTCCCATAAGAAGGCACGCTCTCCCAAGGCCATGCCTTTTAAGATCTCTGTCCAGAGACCCAAGAGGGGCAAGTGTAAGTGCAAACACTCCCCAAAGTTGCGCGCGGCCAACCTTGCAGCCATCAGTGACTTTCTGCATGTACAGACACTGAGGAATGGTAGAGTGGAAAAAATTAACTGTAGGTTCCACGAGTTTGCAGTTGTCAAAAGCGAGACCGAATCATGTGCCTTGGCTGGGAGACGTTACTCCTTTAAATTCTCCTTCGACGTTAATTAGGAGCCCCTTACATGACCTTGGAGATGATAGTTTTCCCCCTTCCAAACTGTATTTAATGAAAAAGCCTGGCTTGCCAGGTGGGTGACTTTTCCCAGGATCTCGCAGCACTCGGATTCGTACTGATGAAAACCTCTTAAGCTTCACGAGAGTTTAGATCCAAGCCATGCTCTTTTTTTTTTTCTCTTTAATTTCCCATGATTTTCCATTCCGAGAACTATCCTTCTGAACATATTTATTCCAGCTTGCTCAGTTCAAGGGCCCAGAATTTGACACAACCCCTTCTACCTTCCAGATGCTTGTCAGAAAGGGGCTGCTATTCTACCTCCGGAGGGTTGTATTTTACAGCACAGGGTGTGCCTCCCCATACAATTTAAATCAGCAATAATTAGGGGAGACTGAGAGCTCTGGGTATACCAAAGCAGGGCGAAAAGGGCTGTCCTTGCCTTTTACTCTCTGAAATGAGACATTTTCCCTGTCAGCCGTTGCCTGAGTTCTCGGTGCTTCTCTATGCAGCGTTCAGATTCAGGGGGAGAAAGAGGAAATTGAAGTATATGTCGAGTCTCCATGAACGCCAGCCAATGTCTGCATCCTACCTAAAATGAGCAGTCTCGAAAGCGTGACGCCAAATCTGCTCTTTTTCCTGCCTCTGCCACTCTTGCTCTCTAAGATGGCTTGGCTGAGAGACAAATTTTCCTTGCAGTCAGGAAAGAAAAAAGAAAAATCAGCAACAGGAGCAGTTCAGAATGAGCAGCACAGGGCCCTTCTGGGCTTGGGGCAGTGCATCACCGGATGGGTGAGCTCCCATCCTTGGACCCTCCAGCAGTGGGGGTCAGCCCTGGGGAGTGTAGGGCTTCGGTCAGTGCCAGGGCAGAGATCTTTGGGGGTACCTCCGTTTGCTGCAGAGCTCTGATAGCGCTGTTGGCTGTTTGCATGAGCTGGAGAGGTGCCCAGAGATGGGGGAGGGAAACTGGTGGAGAAACAGAGCTGTAAAATACCCCATGCTTCGGATTGCGGCGGTAAAATTATTAATATTTAAGATTTGAGAGGTCTGGCTAGGAGGTTTGTCCTAACGGAAAGAACATTCCTTGCTACTAAAAGCGAGCAGCCTGCGATTGCTTCCAACCCCCACTTCTGAGCTGTGATAGCACTGGAAGTGCCACTGTGGATTCCACCAGAAGCCATCAGTTGATGGAACCATGGCACCAAACTTTGGAGTGACTGTTTTCTTCATCTTTTTCTTCTCTTTTTCACTTTTTTTTTTTTTTTTTAAAATCCTGAAGGTCCAGTCTTTGCAGCCACCAAGCATAGAATCATTAAGGTTGATTAAGATCACTAAGATCATCTAGTCCAACTACTAACCCAGCATCACCACTAAACCATGTCCACATCTCCATCTGAATGTTCTCTAATTGTGATTGTAGTTAGTTAAGTCTTCTACTTGACCTGTCCTAAACTATACTTCCTTCCCTATTGGAGTCCCTGTGCTCTCTGCCATGATCCAACTGGGTCTCCTTTGCTGAGCTGCAGTGATGCCCATGCTCTGTAAGCAAACACATCATCTTCTAAACTATCATAAAATTCTAGCTGGCCAACATCCAGCGTTCTGTTGCGTTCTTCCCTGGGGATTATGTGCAGGTCAAGTGTTAGGTCTGACCTCCTCAAGATGTGAAGCCTAGGTGGGTCAAGCCTTGTGTGTGGGTCATTCTGTCCGATTATGCATTTATGCTGAAATTCGATTTGCCTGGCTAATCTTCATCACAGTGGGTTTTGGGCAGACGTGTCAGTTATGTGGTTTTGGACCATTTTAGGAAAAAAAATAGCCCCCAACAAAGTAGAATTACAAGTTACCTTTATAAACATCTGAACTAAGGAACGTTGCTCCGGTGTAGAAGTAAATGCTATTAATTAGTGGAGAGGCAATTAAAGGGGAGGCTTCATTAAAGAGTGGGCTGGAGATGAGGGCTGCCTGCATGGGGATATGCACTGTGTGATCATAGAACATTGAGCAGCTTGGATTGGAAGGGATCTCAAAGATCATGTAGTGCCAACCTCACTGCTACAGGCTGGTTGCCAAACACTCCGTCCAGCACTAGGTCAGGTTGCTCAGAGCCCCCCATCAAGCCTGGCCTTGAGTTGTCTGCAGTGGTTCTCCAACATGAAGCACCCTTCTGATGTCACACCCAAAAGGGATTCTTCTTGCCTGCACCTTCACTGCCAAGAAAGGAGACCTGGAAGGTACTTCTCTGGTCACTGTTAAGCTCTTGGAAAAGTTGAGTTTGCTTTGGAATGGCACAGAGCTGCTACGGGGGGAGGTTGAGATTGGATATCAGGAAAAGGCTTTGCACTGAGAGAGTGGTCAGGCACTGGAAGAGCCTTCCCGGGGCAGTGGTCATGGCACCATGTTGCTGGAATTTAAGAAGTGTCTGGACAATGCTCTCAGACATAGGGTCTGATTTTTGTGTGGTCCTGTGTGAAGCCAGGAGTTGGACTCCGTGATCCTTTTGGTCCCTTCCAACTCGGGATGTTCTAGGATTCTGTGGTTTCCCTTGCTTCTAGCATAATCCACTAGCCCATTTCACCCATCTGATTATCCTCTATTTTTTTTTTAAGAAAGGAAGCACCTAGAGGTAGCAACAGTGGATGAGCTTATGTCTGTGCCATTAAAAGCAAGGACAGCCTGAGGGCCTTCATACTCATTTGCCACTGATCAGAGTGAAGCCCCTTGAAGCCCACATCCACCCAAATATGATCTTTGTTAGGCCACTGAACCTCATTGTTGGCCAGAGGTCACAGGGCTTGGCTGCCAGCAGGACTGGGTCAGAGTGTGTAGAAGCAGAGCCTAAATAAGCATTAAATAGGAGCAAATGTTAACAGCCTTCCTGGTCTTTTACTTTAGAAAGAATCCTGAAGCAGTCCTTTGAGTTGCAAACATAAGCAACAGAGATTTTCCCTCTCCACATTCTGGCCAGTATTGAGACAAGCCAAAAAGATACCTCCAGGAGAATTAATTCCTGGATTTGCTTAAGACCTTGTGCATCGTGGAAAGAGCCCAGTGGAGAGATTTACGGCGAGCAAGTCACTTTCGTCCTCTCAATGCCAATTTCAGAGCTTTAGTACTGGAGAGTTGTGTTATTTGCAGCTTCCTTGGAGCTCGTTGCTGAATTGCCACTGTAATGGCTTTGCTCCTTTTAACGGCCTATGGCTGGGAGTGTTGCGAGAGTGAGAAGCAGAGATTTCAGGCCCGGAATTATTGCTCTGGCAACAAAGTGACCACCAGCAACAACTGGAATTGCAAAATGAGCATTTCTAGGAAAAAAAAAAAAAAAAATCTGTCACGTTGTCAGCTCAGGTTGTGCTGTTACAATTGAAACTAAAATCCTGTTTGTCTGAACCCCCCAGAAAAAAAACAATACCAACCCACCAACAGCCCCCCGAAACCTTTTGGAAGATGGGCATTTCCAGGCAGGCATGCCTCTTCTGTCTTGTGTACGAGTTGTCTTTTGGAGGCTGGTTTCCTTGTCTTTCTACTGTTTTGCATCTCCCATCTCTTTGAGCTGCTGGAGAGCACCAGCGGAGCACTATTAAGGAGGAGGGACTCTTGGACAGTCATAGACCCTCTGAGGAATCAGACTTGTGGGGAGACTGCAGCACCCATAGAGCACTGCTGCTGCCTCTTTGAATCCAGCGTTGCAAACGTGAGCGAAGAACATTTTGGTTTGCAGACCAGAATCACTTTATGCACCCATAATAAAAGAGACTCCTGACATGTGGAGCTGGGATGTTCAGGACTGGGAGCAGAGGCCTGAGTGGGAATGGGAGGTGCACAACCAGGTGTCATCCACTCTGAGCATCTCTGTGGATGGGGTGATGATGGCCGTGTGGCACAGCGTTCTGCATCAGGGCTACAACATGCTCTATGGAGCAGAGATGTGCTGCAAAAGGGGCTGGGAGCACAGCGTGCTGAGCTATTTACCCCAGTGGGAAAACTTTCTGGAGAAAGAAAGAAAAACAAAAGCAAGATGCTGGCATGCCAAAGCCTCCCAAGTGCCCAGGCTGGGATGGTACCTTGATCTGTCCCTTGCTGTGCTGTCCTGTTCATGGCTGGGTCCAACCATGGGAGGTGGAAACCTGCCACCCCTTGAGTCACTTTCCTATTTGCCTGTCTCCTAATTAGCCAGTAAATTCACGAATGCCTTTCTGTCATCCCAGGGCTGTGTGACAGCCACACGTTGGCAACGTGTCTGCGTGCATGCCGGCACTGCCAGCTGCTGGGCTCAGGGCAGGCGACGGCGCCCAGCCAAAACCACAGAAAGGCTTCAGTGAAAAAGAATGCGCTCCGAGTGCGAACAAATCGGTGTACTCCATTTGAGGTGATGTTAGCTGCTTCCTATGCAGAGGCTGCTGGAAAAAATAAAAAAGGAGTATTTTCTGTGTAAATACTGCTCTTTGTGTCTGTGGGTACGCAGGTTCTGGGGGCTGCTCTGGGGTTTGTGCATCACCCAGAGATGGAAAACTCAAGTCCCGGCTCTTCCTATCCAATGGTTACAGCTCAGGCAAGGTCACTTTTTCAGGAGTCCTTCTCTACTCTGCCAAAATGATGCCGAGTGCCTTGAGTTTGTTGTACCTTGGCTGCTGTAAGCAAGGAGTTAGGGTCATAGAACACTTGGGAGTGTAGCCACAGGGACTGGGTGAAGTATCCCAGCAGCAAATAAGGCACCCAAGTGACTTGTGAGCATTACAGCAGAAAGACAGACATGATTGCAAGGCAGGGAGAGAGTTGCATCCATACTTACAAAGTCTTCACAGAATCATTAAGATTGGAAGAGACCTCTAAGAACATGGAGTCCAACCCATTCCACCATGCTCATTCATAGAATCATGAAGATTGGAGATCTCTAGGATCACTGAGTCCAACCCCAACTCACCCCACCATACCCACTGACCATGATCCTCAGTGCCACATCTCCATGGTTCTTGAATGCCTCCATGGGATGGTGATTCCATCACTGTAGGATGGTGTTTCCTGAACGAAGAAGGTGCTGTGATTGTAGATTTTGTGTATAGGGACCCATCTCCATTAACACAAAAGGAGAGTCCAGGTGCCACCAGCCCCAGAGCCATCCCATCACTTTGTGCCAAGAGGAAGTGGGCTCCAGAGCTCCTCACAGACCCAGGGACTTTCTGTCTAGGGCATGGGGCCCCTGATGAGACACATGGAATAGCATTTCAGGATTGTCAAAACTTCTTGTAGGATTTATTACAGGGTTTATGATATACAGAAAGAAAATAAAGGCAGAGAATGGGAGTGATCAAGGCGGCCTTGAGAGAAACAAGTGTGGAAAATAGAGCAATAAGGGGACAAAAGGGGCAGGGTTTATGCAGATGAGTGGCAGACTGGTCCATATGCCTACCCATGCCCTATGCCTGATCAGTGCAGTCTGTCCTGTCATTAATCTCTGTTTCTCATTCTTACCTGAGTGAGAGGCTCTCTATTCTGGGTGTATGTGTGTGTGTGGAGGTCCAAGCGCCAGCGGATGAAGTGGGACCAGAGGTCACAGCTCAGCTGCTGGAGAGATGTGGGGCCTGGGGTTGGCTGCTAGTTAAGGACGCAGCAGCTGTAAGAGAGAACTATTTGCATGTTTGTGTGTGGCTGCAAGACCAGAGCATCTTGGGCCAGCTACTGGGTAGACTGTTAGACAAGCAGAGGTCCAAGTGTTGTTTGTTTATGTATGTATGTATTTTCACCCATGGGCTTTCATCCTGGTTGCTGAGCAATGCTGAACAGCCTGAGGATCTGGCATCTCTGGGAGATGCATCCTGGAGTCAGGTGTGGGCTGTTCTTGGCCAGCATCACCACAGAGCAAGCTATAAAGGTCAGGAGGTGCTGGATGGAGGTGGGGTGAGGATCTGAAACCCCGGAGCCAAAATGATTTCTGCAACAGGATGCTGGATACCGGACACCCCCCAAAAGGACAGCATGGCCTTCCCACCCCCTCTCCTCTTATGCTTTTATTTCATCTGAAGGCATTTATAGCAGGAACGTTTCTTTTTATAAACACTTCCATCAGCTGGATGTGCTTCTGCGGGGCACGTTGACACATCAAATTAGGCTGTGGTTTGGGTGGCGGCCGCTGTGGGGCCAAGGATATGAAGATGTGAGGGGGAATGGCGCAGAGGGGAAGGAGGGAGGAAGGCTCCTTGCAGCTCAAACCTGCGGTTGAGAGCTGGCACTCAGCAAAAACTGCCTCCATCAAAGCTTGCTGTTGAGCAAGGCGTTGGGATGCTCACAGTCCGCACGTCTCCGTGTTCCTTGGGTGCATGCAGGAGGGCAGTGGGGACACTGAGAAGTGGCCCTGTGCTCCAGCCCACGTCCCATCCTGTCTTTGCGGGTGCTTTGAGATGTTTGCTCGCTTCTCTCCTCTTCCTCCACTATTTTCATGTCTCTGTGTTTCCCCGTTTTGGCTGGAAATGCTGAGGTCTGTGCCAGGAAAGGCTGTTTTCATGGCGTCGTGCGACTGGCTGGCCCGGCCCTGTGAGATTCCCACTTCCATCCAAGAGCTTGTCCTACTTTCAGACTGGGCTGTGGAGATCATGGTGTGAGCTGCCTTCCCCCTCCTCTCCTGCTCTTGGGACCCACTGCAGCTCCCACCTCTCCACCTGCAACGTTCCCAGTGACACCACTTTACTGCTGCTCCCCACATCTCCATCACCTCCTCAGCACATCCTCAGCTGGGGCTTACTGAGATGGTGATGGTTGCAAGATGCATGGCCAGAAAGGGGAATAGGGTGAAAGAGAGGGATCTTGGGACAATGGGGCACAGTGGAGACAAAGGAATGTAATGAGGTCTTAAAAACCTTTTGTCAGTTTTTGGTTACCTCAAAATCCAGCCTTTCAGCACATCTCTTTTGTGGATTGAAGCTTCCTGAAACTCAGCCAGATCATGCACTTAATGTGAGAGATTCATCCCTTTCAGTCCTGTCTCCTCCTCCTCCTCATCTCTGTTTTGCATTTTCTCATCATCCTTGAAGCCAGGGAGCAGCTCATCAGCTTGCAGAACAGTGGTATTGGGGCTGCACTGTCTGGAAATGTGTGTTCTTGAGTCTGGCTGAAGCCTCTTGGGCTATCATCTGGCCTGAGGCATGCTTGGAAACGGAGAATGCAGGTCTCTGCCCCATGGACAGAGTGTGAGCTCTTAAATGCTGCAAATATTGGCAGCTGGACCTGCTGGCTACCTCTCAGCAGCAGCTCAGACATGGGGAGCTGGGGCAAGGAGCACCCAAAGCTTTATCATGGCTTGGCTTCAATCCCATCGCAGCGGTGTGTGATCCAGCCTCTGAAAGAGCACAGATTCAAGGCCAGTAATGGAGATAAAATGGGAATGTCTTACAAACCGATCTGCTGTTCCCACATCTCCCTTCGCTGAGACCTAATTCAGTTGGAGGAAGAAGTGAAATGTTGAATTTTAGATTTGAAACACCCCGGTGCTAAAAGAAAGGCCCCAAACCAACGCTAATGAAAAAAATTGCAATTGTTGACCAGCAATTCGAAAAAAAAAAAATGTTGAGAAAAAGTTGACCTGGCACGGTGAGAAAAGGCGAGAAAAGGGTGTTACTGTCCATTGACAACAGGGAGGGAAGTCTGCGTGGGAGCACTGACCACACTGCCCATACGTTACTGCAGCTGTAGGTGTGGGAGCTGGGTCTTGTGGCAGTGCTGTTGTCTTTGCTCACAAGACCAGCTCTACTGTCAGACCCTGAGGCCACAGCTTCAAACATGTCTCTACCAGACGGCGGACTTGCCTCAAGAAGAACTGGCGGGACTTATTGAAAGGTCTTTAAACTAGGTATGAAAGGGGAAGGGGACAAAATGAGGGCCGCTGGGGTTGAGTGGGTAGTTCGAGGCTCAAAACAGAGATTGATGGGTGAAGAGGGTGGAGTTCAAAGGGATGGAGAGGGGCGGGGGGATGCTGCTTCCCTGAAGTGTCTGTACGTTGTACGCAGCATGGGAAATAAACAGGAAGAGTTGGAGATCTACGTGCAGTCACAAGGCCATGATCTCACTGCGATCACGGAGACGTGGTGGAACAGCTTGCATGACTGGAATGTTGTCATGGAGGGCTGTGTGCTTTTTAGGAAAGATGGGCTGGCAAGGTGGGGTGGTGGAGTTGCTCTTTATGTGAGAGAGCAGCTGGAATGTATTGAACTCCACCTGGGGGAGAGTGATGGAGCAGTGGAGAGCTTGTGGGTGAGAATCAAGGGGCAGGCTGGTAAGGGTGACACTGCTGTGGGTGTGTACTACAGGCCCCCTGATCAGGAGGAAGAGGTTGATGAGGCCTTCCATAAGCAACTGGAAGTAGCGTCGCGATCCCAGGCGCTGGTGCTTATGGGGGACTTTAATTATCCAGATATTTAATGGATGAGCAACATGGCCAGGCACGCGCGGTCCAGACAGTTCTTGCAATGTGTTGAAGACAACTTTCTGATGCAGGTGCTGGAGGAACCGACGAGGGGAGGGGTGTTACTGGACCTTATTCTCACTAACAAGGAAGGACTTGTTAAGGAAGTAAAGGTCGGGGGCAGCTTGGGTTGTAGTGACCACTAGATGGTGGAGTTTGAGATCCTGAGTGGAAGAAGCAAAGCGAAAAGTAGGATTGCTACCCTGGACTTTAAGAGATCCAACTTTGATCTCTTCCAGGACCTACTTGGGGCTATCCCATGGGCCAGGGTGTTAGAAGGTAAGGGGGCCTCTGAGAGCTGGTCAGCATTTAAACGGCTCTTCTTCCAAGCTCAGGATCGGTGCGTCCCTGTGAGCAAGAAATCAGGGAAATGTGGCAGGAGACCCGCGTGGATGAGCAAGGAGCTCATGCACAAACTCAAAGGGAAGAAGAAGGTCCATGAAATGTGGAAAAAGGGTCTGACCTCTTGGGAAGAATATAGAAATGCTGTCAGGGCCTGCAGGGATGCGACGAGGAAGGCTAAAGCCCGCCTGGAATTGAGTCTGGCAAAAGTGATAAAGGATAATAAAAAAGGCTGTTTTAAGTATGTTAACAGTAAAAGGAAGACTAGGGAGAATGTGGGTCCCCTACTAAGTGAGGGGGGTGTTCTGGTAACGGGGGATGCTGAGAAGGCAGAGATACTGAATGCCTTCTTTGCTTCTGTCTTCAGTGGAAAAGCTCTCCCTCAGGAATCCCAGACCCTGGAGGTTACTGAGAGGGTCTGGGGAATGGAAGACTTCCCTTTAGTCAGGGAAGAGGTGGTCCGTGAGCACCTAGGCAACACCAACGTTCATAAATCCATGGGACCCAATGGGGTGCATCCACGGGTGCTGAGGGAGCTGGCAGAGGTGATTGCTGAACCGCTCTCTATCATCTTTGAGATGTCTTGGAGAATGGGGGAGGTGCCTGAAGACTGGAGGATAGCCAATGTTATTCCGGTCTTCAAAAAGGGCAAAAAGGAAGATCTGGGTAATTACAGGCCAGTCAGCCTCACCTCTGTCCCTGGAAAGGTGATGGAACAGCTTGTGCTGGATGCCATCTCCAGACAATTGGAAGGAAAGGAGGTTATCAGTAGTCAGCGTGGGTTCACCAGGGGGAGGTCATGTCGACCAACCTGGTTGCCTTCTATGACGTTGTCACTGGCTGGGTGGATGGGGAGAGAGCAGTAGATGTAGTCTACCTTGATTTCAGCAAGGCATTTGATACTGTCTCCCACGGCATCCTTATAACAGAGCTGAGGAAGTTTGGGATAGATGAGTGGACAGTGAGGTGGGCTGAGAACTGGGTGATCCTCTCCCTCTACTCTGCCCTGGTAAGGCCTCATCTGGAGTACTGTGTCCAGTTCTGGGCTCCCCAGTATAAAAAAGACAGGGATCTCTTGGAAAGAGTCCAGCGGAGGGCCACAAAGATGGTGAAGGGCCTGGAGCATCTCCCCTATGAGGAACGACTAAGTGAACTGGGTCTGTTTAGCCTTGAGAAAAGAAGGCTGAGAGGGGATTTGATCCAGGTTTATAAATACCTGAGGTGTGGGGGCCATAGTGGTGAGGCTGGACTCTTTTCAGCAGTGCGTGGGGACAGGACAAGGGGAAATGGGATGAAGCTGGAGCATAGGAAGTTCCGCACGGATGTGCGCAAGAACTTCTTTATGGTGAGGGTGACGGAGCACTGGAACAGGCTGCCCAGGGGGGTTGTGGAGTCTCCTTCTCTGGAGATATTCAAGACCCACCTGGACGCCTACCTGTGCGACCTGGTGTAGGGAACCTGCTTTGGCAGGGGGGTTGGACTCGATGATCTCTGGAGGTCCCTTCCAACCCCTACGATTCTGTGATGCTGTGAATTCCTTGCTTCTCAGCAAAAGAAAATACAGGAAAGCAGTGAGATCCTATGGCTAAGAATTATGTGGAAGTTGGTGGATCTGCCAAAAAGCAATCGGCAGGTTAGATGTGGGAGATACCTCACTGTGTGTACCTTGTGAGAGGAACCGAGGCACTTCCATGCTGGTGTTTGCTTTGGAGGGTCCAACAGAAAAAAAAAAAAGACGAGAGAATAATCCGTTCCTCCAAGAGAGAAACTTTACACAGTTGCTTCAAAACGGAGCAGGATGAAGGAAAAAGGCAGTGTGATGAGCAGGACATAGGGCTAGTGCTGAAGTCAATGGTGGCATCCTCTGCCTATCAGGAAAGGGTTCAGAAAAGGCAGAAGAAAATTTGAAATGGATTGGTAGACTGAAGGAATCCTGCTGGACATTCATCACTTGAAACACAGCCTTTCAGAGAGGAAAAGGATCCAACTCCTGTAGCAAATGGTACATTCATCGAATGTAAGACAAGAAAAGATCTCTGACCTCCCACGTAAATCCTGCTGCCTGCCCCAGAGTTCCTGCACCATAACTCATGGGGGGAGAGCACTCGTGCTTCAGAAATACATCCTGTCTTCATTTCAAAGGGAAAAACCACACCAGCCTTAGGTAAGTTGTTCCTGTAGTTAATTATCATACTGAAAGAGAAAGAAGTGTGCTTTATTCCAGATTGAATCTGTCTGGCTTCAGTTTCCAGCCATTGGATCTTGTTAAACTGTTGTCTGCTAGATTAAAGAGCCCTCTGCTGAATACAGACAAATTGGCAATCTGGAAGCGAGGAGGTCCAAGGCCAAGTCCTGCTCTTCATTAGGAGGAGGAGCGCAGTGCTCAGGGTCACCCAGGACGTTCTCCTTTGCCATTTCACAGCTGTGCCAGCTGTGAAATCCCCCTTAATGTTTGGCTACCAGCCCAAGACAATGCCCTTGGATTTTAAGGGAGGAGAAAAAGCAGACAAGCCTTCATCCCACACGCCTTTTGTTTGCCATTGGCAAAGTGGGCTCAAAGTAAGACGAGAAATGCTTGGCACCACGGCACACGTTGTGCAGAGCTGAGCTGTGCTGCAGCTCCATTGTGTTGGGTTGGATGCCCGTTGGCTCCATTGTGTTGGGTTGGATGCCTGTTGGCTCCATTGTGTTGGGTTGGATGCCTGAGTCCCATGGTGAAATACATGGGCCATAGAGGATCAGCTTGCACGGACATCACGCCTCTCCTCTGGTGAAGATGCTGGCAGGCCAGGACGTCTCCCAGTGGCTTTGGCAGCACAGTAAAAAAGAAATCGTCATCTTAAAATAATAATAATAATAACATAATATTAATAAAAAGAAATCCAGCTAATCAATGAAGACGAAACCCCATTTAATGTGAAACAGACTGTGCCAGTGCTCCCACGGCTGCTCCTGGCCTGGGTAGAGCAGGAGGCCTTGAGGTCAGCCCGGTCCCCACGTTGTGGTTTCCTATAGAGGTGGGGACTCGGACGTGGTCTCCAGCAGCCTGGCAGCTGACTCTGGAGGGAAAGCAGAGAGGAGACATCCAGGAAGAACCTGGAGCGACAGAGGCCAAGGATGGAGCAAAGGGCCCCAAATTGGACGGCGAAAAGAACAGTCGTCCCTCTCCACCCCCCCTCCCCCCCCCTCCTCCTCCTCCCGGGCTGACGCTAAGCACGAGCTTCCCCTCCCAGAAAATAAAGGCCTTGATGACAGGCTGCCTTCCCCCAAACGGAGTGTCAAGTTGAAATCTGGCCCTGAGGATTTGTGGTGGCTCAGGGCAAAAGTCAAAACAAACACAAACACATTCCCCAGTGCCGACGTCGACGCAGCCCTGAAGAGGAGACGGCAAGGCAGCGTTAATGAGCAGGAGAGATTTTGTTTGGATGTGCCGAGGGGACACGGAGGACAGCCAGGAAAGCAATAGGGCAAAGTGTGCCTTTCCTTCTAGTTTATGGGGCGGGGGGCTCATGCCATCACCTTCTGGAGAACATTGGTTGATCGCCTTCTTTCCGTACGCAACATTGAAGTTTCATTGCTTCTCCCCTTCCCTTGAAGCAGCATTTGCCACGCTGGTTTGGTGGCAGCAAGATCTTGCTGGCTTTGCCAAGAGGTGGCAGTGCTGGAGCTCCACAGCTCAGATAGGCAAGGGCCCCCGCCAAGTGCCTACGTGTGGCTGCGCACAGCGCGTGTGATGCTCCGGGGCTGGGAGTGAAGATTCTGTGTTGCAGCACAACCGGAGCAGTACTTATTTAAGACAGGATGGAGTCGAGTACAAAAGGCTTTTCCTTTAATAAGCGGAGAGGCTGGTCAAGTGTTGGCTCCAAGAGTTCTTGCCAGCATCAGCTGAGGTCTCTGGATTTTTAGACTCTTCTAATATGTAATTCTCTCACTCTGCTTTTCAATCAAAGGGTTTTGCAATGGTAAATGAATGACAGCGTGTTCCCTATTGCATAGAAGGTGGAAACAAAAATATCCCTTCATCCTACTCAGAGAAGTACCCGTGAGCTTTGGGTGCCTGGCCCACGAGGGAAAGTGAAATTCAAGAGAACCTTAAGGAGAGCTCAGAGAAGTTGAAGTCTGGGCAGATGTCAGCTGGGGCTGTGGGCAATGTTTGCTCCGGAGCATCATTACTGTACAAGGATTTGGGGTGAGGACAGGGGCACAAACAGCCTTGGGCATCGCCTGGATAGCTCATATCCCTCCAGCCATGCATGGACTCAAGCTGCGATGGTCACAGACTGCCTTGTGATCTCCAGGAGCGGCAGGCTGAGCGAGGCTGGATGCCACATTGCGTGGGAGCTCAGCTGTGGATGCCAGTGCTTTAAGGACAAATGCATGAATGGGGCAAGAGGGGGATATTAAACTCATTGCTCACAGCAGAACAAGCAGTGAGCCCCCTGAGCAGTCAGTTGTAGTGTGCACACTTCACCTGTCTGCAGAGCCACGTAGATCTCACACAGTTACAGTCAGCCACACTGTTAATGCTCAGAATATCAAACATTTTACCCAAGATTCACCTGGAATATCCGGGTTACCTCTGGAACTCTGTAGGATGGGACAGAGAAGCTGTCTCCTTCCAGCTAACTCCCCGAACATAGACTTTGCAAAGCTCTCTGTTAAAGCACAGCTTGGAAGCAGGCAAAGAGGCTTGTAATATTTTCTGTGTAATCAAGTGATTAATATAAACCATGTGGTCTAATGATCTGTCATCTCTGATGTTACCCTGTGCCACTTAAGATGCTGTGGTTTGACAGAGCACCAAGCAGAGCTCTGCTCTCCCCTTCCTGAAGTTTATGGGGCTTTGCTGGGTAATGCGTTTCAGTGGGTTTGTGCTGTGCTAGCTGTGATGGATGAGAAGCTGTGAGATCTTGTAATAGCAAGCAGTGTTTGCACGCTCATCCAGCTCCTGTGGCAGCTCCCCAGCAAAAGCAAAAAAGGCTTTCCTCATGGTTTCTGTTTGTTCATTGTCAGGATGGCTTCGGCTCCTCTGGCAGTTGGGTTGAGCAAAAGGAACAAAAACACCTTAGATTTTTTTTTATCTATTCCTGCATCTTTAATTAATTAATTAATTAATTTAACTGTCACAGCACCTGGGATTTTGCCAGGCTGTGGATGCCCTATCCCTGCAGGCATTCAAGGCCAGGCTGGATGTGGCTCTGGGCAGCCTGGTCTGCTGGTTGGTGACCCTGCACATAGCAGGCGGTTGGAACCGGATGAGCCTTGTGGTCCTTTTCAACCCAGGCCATTCTAGGCTTCTGTGATCCTCAGTGAATGAATGAAGTGTTTCCCCTCCAAGCACCCCAGGAGGAAAGAAACTACAGCCACGGAGAGGCAGTGTGCCCCAACAGCAAAAACATACAGTCATAGAATGGCTTGTATTGGAGGGGACCTACCTACCTACAGGGTGACCTCGCCTACCAGCCCAGCCCTGCTTTGAGCAAATCTCTTCTTTGGTCACAAGTACTTTTCTTGATGGCTACTGAAAATTAGTTCTCTTCCTCCCCTTGTGAGTGCTTTGGGCCGTGCATTAGGACCATTAGACCCACGGAAGCAAGCAGAGATCTCTGGGAAGGGGGATACTTTGGTGCTCTGAGAGATATTACGAAGCCTTTAGGAATGTTTTAAAGTATTTTTCAGATTTTGAGAAGGAAGAGTGACTGCTTCCAGACTCCTGAGGGCATTTTGATAGGAAATCATAGAATGGCTTGGGCTGGAAGGGACCTCAAGGATCATCAAGCTCCAACCCCCTGGAAATGATTGCTTTTGAAACCATGCATGAAAATGTAACCGTAAACTGGTCCCCAAATTTTCTTTGCTTGAAGAATCAAGATAGCTGTAGAATGATACAGAATATCTGATCTTTGTTCCTCTCTTTGAGACAAACCTTCAGCTTTAAAACTTAACTCTCTGTCTTGCCTTCCCTTTGGGTGAAGCTGTCTGCACATTGGGCAACCTGGGGTTGTGCGCTCATTTAATCTGTCCCCAAACTAACAAGTCTGATAGCACATTTACAAACCAAGTGGATCAAGGGAGGGATTTGTTTCTTTTCAGTTTAAGCCATCTAGCAGTTATTCATCTTGCCCAAATCACCTGGGCTTCCTCCATGAGAAGGAGCCCACCGAAAATTGGGGTCTGGGATAGAAGAGACGAGTCACCCTATGGCAGGATGAGCTCTGCCTGCGGCGGTGATGAGGTTTCCACAGGTCAGATCAACCCTTAACTTTTAGACAGCAATGGTTGTTGAATTAATCTCACATTGTCCTGAAAATCCCAAGGTTAGTCACCTTTAACCAGAACACATGGGTCCTGCCTTTCTTTCTGACCTTAGCTACCAGACCTTGTTCCTGATTTCAGGGCTGTAGTACCTTGGGGAAAAAGAGCTCATCTTGGTCATCTCTGCCATATGGCAAGGTCAACTCTACGCAAATCCTGACAGATGTTCAAAGCAGGGAAGGGTGAAGTAACACATACGCAAGGACTTCCGTTGTCTTCTGCAAAGGGAAAACGTACAGTCTATCTTCTGGGGGAAACTGGAGCTCATGAACAAGTCCGTCCTTCTCCCACCCTTTGTCACCTCAGAGTACAGCTGGAGACCGCTCTCAGCCCAAGCTGTCGTGTGTTGGTGAAAGGCTGTTGTTCCTCTCAATGGGAACACGGAGGTGTGAGCACTTTGCCAGCAGCATAAGGTACTCCTATTTGCATACAGGCTGAGACTGCTCAGAAGTAGGTTATAATGAGATTGTCGATCTCATCACCGCAAGACGCTGCTGAGGCCAAGAGCTTTGCAGAAAGTATTTCAGCTGATGGTTTTGAAAAGTTTTGCAAGGCATAGGAAAGGACCTGCTTTATAAGGGGAGTTGTATGGAGGGATCTCCAGAGGTCCCTTCCAACCCCCGCGGCTCTGTGATTCCGTAGCATTCAAGAATTGCATTTTCAGGGTTTATACCATAAACATATAAGCATAAGTAGAAGGTTTAACATAGAGGGATGATACTCCCACATATCTTTTCTGCATGTGTCCTACAGCTTCCTATCCAAATTGCTGGTGCTTTGCAGCTGTCAGAGACAGGACATCAGTCCGACTGGACCTTGTGACCCATTTGGCTTGACGTCCCCCTTCATCCTTTCCAGTTGAATGATGCACTTGATTCCTCCACCAGCTGTCCCTGGAGCATCTGGCCAAGTAGAGGTCAAGAAGGTTCAGTAGTCTGTGTGTGGGGAAAACCAGGTTCTCCTCCTCTGAGCAGGATGGAAAGTATCCTGTCTGTCTCTGCTCCTCCCCTACCCCAAAGTCAAGAGGACTTCTTGCAGCATTCCTGAGCCCAGTCCCTGCAGCTTATAGTCATATATTTAGTATTTTAAACACTGTGTTTTGCCCTGAACTTTAAATTGTCCTTCTCCTCTCTGCTTCTGTCCTTTCCCATCAGTGACAGTCGTAGTCTATTTGATACGGGCCAGGTTACTGAGCCATGACCGTGTAATTATGGTTGGAGCCGCAGAGCTATTTTTATGCCCTGCCAGAGATTATTCACTTATCAGGAATGTACATTTAAGTGGCAGGCTCTGAACTGGCCGCTATAAATAGGCAAACCCAGCACCCTCTGTGTTTTCTTTCAACTCTGTCATCTATCACGCCTTCAATTTCCTCAACCACATCAACTTCTGCGCAGGGCAGGACGAGTCGGAGTGGAGAGGAGCAGCTGGTGAACTCACTTGGAAAGAAATAGGAGGGCAAAGGGAATGTGTAACGCCACCTCTGCTCAAGTGTGACGGGAGCCTGGGACTGGAAGGGCTACATGGGTTGGCTTCCCTTCCAGGGTGGTTGTTGCTTGACCCCAGGGTCTCTGCTGCTCCAGGTGACAACTTCTGCCCACTGCCATTGGCTGCCTGGGGGTGGCATGGGCACATTGGTGCTGGGATAAATGGGACAGGAGGTGACTGCATCTTGCACAGGGCAACTCTCACAGGGCATTAGTATTATAAAAGGTAACAGGGAGAAGGTAATAAAAATGCATTCTAGCAGGATTCATAGAGTCACAGAATGACTTAGATTGAACCTTAGGATGACCTTAAAGATCACTGAGTTCCAACCCCTGCCATGGGCTTGTTGCCTCCCACCAGCCCATCCATGGCCATGGACACCTTCCTAGACGGGGCACCCATGGCTCTCTGGGCAACCTGAGAAGATGTGAAGTAGGGGAGAGGCTCCCAGGAGGGGGAAATGGGAGCACAGGCAGTGGGCTTCCCCTCTTGGCCCAACTCAACTTTCATTAATTAGAACCATAGGATCATTGCCTGTAGAGGTTGTGGGTGCCCCATGGAGACATTCAAGGTCAGATTGGACAGGGTTCTGAGCACCTGGTGGAGCTATAGGTGTCCCTGCTCATTGCAGGAGAGTGGGGCCAGACAGCCTTTAAGTGTCCCTTCCAAATTATTCTATGGTCCAGACATAAAATGTGTATTTCTTTAATTTAGAGAAGGATTTGGTGTGGGACCATGTCACAGGCCTTACACAAGTCTATGTAGATGACATCAGTTGCCCTTTCCTTGTCCACTGATGCTGCTGCTCCATCATAGAAGGCCATCAGATTGGTCAAGCAAGAGGGAAGGGCTTTCCAGGTTTAATGCTTGCAGCCTACCTGGAGCACTGGCTGCTTCTTTGAAACACAGGTCTGATGTCACCAAGGCTGTTCACAGTCTCTCCAAAGAGTGGCTCTCGGGTACCAATATTTTCCACTAATAGAAGGCTGTCCTGTGGCTGTGTTGCACCTTCTGGGTCATTTCCCCTCGTTAGCAGCTGGCAGCACAGATGCTTCACACTGGCATTTCTTATGCATGTGTCGAGTGCTTCTGTAGGAAGTCTAACACCTTGAGATGGAAATCCCAGATATCTTGGTTCACTTCAGACAGTATCTGATTAGCAAGTTGTATGCTTTTTTTTTTTTTTTGGCTGTTCTCCTGGTTTCTGGGCAAGGCAGGATGTTGGTACGCATGGGAAGTAGCAATTATTTTCCAAGCTTCACAGATTCTGGGGTGCACGCTGCTGTCCATGGCCCAAATGAAGGGTTTGGGCAGCAGTTGCATCTGGGGCAGACTTACTGCAGGAACAAGGATGTGGAAGTTGGCAGTATCCCTTTAAAATAAGCAAAAAAACCCCCAAATCTAAACACTGGCAAGCAGCAGGGTGTCTCTCACAGTTTGTTCAGCATTCAAAGGCCTCCATGACTCCTCAGTGGGTATCACACGAGGAAAGAAAGCCTCCTTGCTTTGCCACCTTGGATTCTCTGCCCAGGAGCGGACATGCAGTCCACTCCTCCAACCTGTGGATGTACTGAAGCTGATAAAGTATGCTGCTCCCTCCTGTCTTGGCACAGCACATCATGTCCGTACTGACTCTTTCTCTGAATTCCTGGCTGCACATTCCTTGGCCTCACCATGCAGTCCCCTTTTAGCACAGCTGATACTGTACAGTAACTCTGGTGTTCTTTCCCTTCCAGAGCTCTCCATGTGCCAGAGGAACTCGTGGTTTTATGCAGGCTGTTGTGACTTTGTTAAAAAATAGGGCTGGCTGTATCATCACTGAGCTGATCTCATTATTCCTGATAATGCATTTCTTGATGCTGGTGAGAGCAATGGCACTGCATGCTCCCACGCATCTCCCTGCGGGTTTGCACTTTGGCTCTGCCCAAGAGAGGAATCACTTGGGAGATTTTGCTTGCATTTTCCACACTTATTTTCCCCAAGGAGCAGTGAGCTCAAACATGGAGCTCACTCGGAGGTGTGAATTTGGGGTTGGTATTGGTTGCTGTGATGCAGCCCTTTGTATGTCATGATGAAATTCATGGCATCCTGGGACAAAGGCAAATCCCTTCCCTTTGCCACGAGACACCTCACTGCCCAAACTCTTCCTCCTTATCACATTGTACTTTCAAATTCTGCACCCTGACACCCTCTGGCAGTGTTATCTCTATTACCCATCCCACATTTCTGCTTTGTTTTGAGGGCTCTGTGGTCTTTTCTGCTTTGAAAGGTCCTATCTGGACAGCAGTCCCAGCACAGCCTGCTGCCTTCTGTCTCCGTTCTCGTCAAGGCCTTGTGACCAATGCTTAGATGTGAAATATCCTTTTCGAATCTGGCAGTTTTATGGGACATGCATTCATTCACCTTGGATTCTGCCCAAAACATCCCTTTCTGGAGATATTTCTAAGCTAAAACTGTTGTTCTGTGTTGCTTGGCTACTTTCCTGTGCTTTTAGGTTACACAGCCTGCCCCTCAGAAATGCCACTATCGGGCTTTTGTCACGACCCTTCTGCTGATATCATGTTTCTGACGGGGATTTCTGACACTTATCAGTCCCACATGCCTTTTTTTTTTTTTTTTCCTGGAAGGGTCTCTTGCACCAATTTTGCATCAAAAAGGATAATTTCTTCACACCGCATTCCAAAGCAGATACCGAAAAGAATGAACTTGTTGATGCTTTTCTTGACCTTGAGATTTTGATATGCAGATGGAGAATGAAGTTTCATCTAAGCTTATACAAGCTGGATGTAAATTCTCATTTCTTGTCCTTACCCATCGTCTTTCGTCTTCTTTGGTCAATGGAAAGAAGTTGGCACCCCAGGAAGGGGCTTCATTCCCTACAAAGGTAGCTGCGTCAGACAGGAGGATGAGGTTGTCTGTAGGCCTATGGCCCTGCACTACATCCATTAAATGAAAAATTAAGGTCTTGTTCTGCATGCAGATTGAGAGCCAGAAATAGAGTATCTGTGCAAGTGGGTTGTCCTGAACACCTGCTGCAGTCAGAGATCTCTTCAGGTCAGACCATGGGCACTAATTAGTGGTCTAAACATAAACATTTATTCTCATCTGAGAGTTCTAGGAAGTCCTTCCCTGTTTGTGCAGGCACTGCAAAAAAGTCTTCGCTTCCTATTAATCCTGTGCCACCTCTGTCAACCCTGTACAGATGTCTTGAATACACCCTTAAATCTCAAACAACGCTAGCCCTCCCCATGCAGGTCACTAAATCATGCTGTTAACAGAATCACAGCCCTGGGAAACCTGATCTGGCTGTGCCTGTCCCTGTTCATTGCAGAGGAGTTGGACTAAGACGACCTTTAAAGGCCCCTTCCAACTCTAAGGATTCTATGATTTCATGTGTATGGGAAACTGTTAATCACAGCCTGAAGCTCTGATTAACCATCTGAGGCAAGTGACGGGTCAGCTGTGGGAGCACAGGTGAAGGTAATTCAGCTGTGCTCCCGGAAGGGGTGGAGCTTGACTCCACCTCTCCTAGATCCCATTTAAGGGCTGACCACCACTAAGGCAGCATCTCTTTCTGGAGATTGTTCCTGTGTGGAGTTCCTTGTGGTGAGCCTCAGCGTTGGTGAGTTATTCCTATATAACCCCTGGTTATCCATCTAGTACGCCTTGTGTAATTACAGCTATACACCATGCTATGTGGATCTTCACTCTCCAGTCTGAGAGGTCAGTGGGTGCCTCACCTGTAGGCACCCACTAAAGTGTCTCAGTCTACATGTCTGTGGTGTCCCTTGCTTATTAAGTAATCAAGAGTGAGATGATGTCAATATGTACATGGAGGCAAGCACATGGGAGCAAAGGGAGAGATGGATCAGTGTGATAGATCAGTAGATCTACTGTGACAGGTGGACAGAAGGGTTCTGGGCCATGCGGGCAGTCTTTGTGTTCTGCAGATATTACAGATTTGTACAAATTCCATTTCCTTGGTGGTTTTTTTTTTGTGGCAGAGGTGTGATTTTCTTTCTCACCAATGGCAATACTTCACCAGTTGCAGTGAGTTACTGAAGCCATAGGGTGCTGCCAAGGGGAGGGGGAGATCACGGCTGCTGTGCCCTTCCCTCCACAAATCTCCCTCCCTGCAGGGGCTGTGTGGATCTCTTAAGTGAAGTGTTAGCATGAAGAGCAGCTGGTATCTGGCTAGCAGGCTGCCATGCCTACAGGAACCACATCTGCATCTCAGCATGGCCACTGCTGGGGGAAATTCAAAGGGAGGTGGCACAGCCAGGAAGGACCATGGGAATCTCATTCTTGTGTTGTCTGAACTTCATGTCCTCTCCCTTTTGCAAAGGAAACTTCACCCCATTTGACCGATGTTCCTACTGCCATATGCTTCTGTGGGGAGCTTGCAGCATCTCATTGTGTTTTGCAGAGAATGGAGCCTCTGATGTTATAGTGAGGTGATGAGAGCATAACTGTAGTTGGTCCCGTATCTCCCAGGAAGTCAGGGAAGTTCTCTTTCTGTCTGGTTGATCTCTCCTCTTTTTCTCACCCAGAAAGCACTTCCTATAAAAGCAGACCACTGAGAGCTGCCCTAAACTTTACCAGACAGTCATTAATTAGGAGCCTAACTGGGGTTATATGTCTTGAGCACGTTCCAGGAGGTTCTGTGAGAAGGAAGGTTCAGGATGATGACATAAGAGCCACTGTAGCTCTTTTTCCCCCTGCTAAAAGAAAGCAGCAGCTTTGCAGGGTTTTTCTCAAACTCACGACTGCTTCCTTGCAATGAAAGATTTTCCCTCTTGACAAATAGCAGCGTGACCCACTGGCAAGGGGGGTGAGTAAGGAGGTAACATCCAAACTCTCTGTAACACATGATGCCTTTAACCAGCACTGTCAAAACCTTTCCACCAAAACATATATTCACTCACTTAAGAAAATAGCAGGGCCATGGGAACAATAAACTCTCTGTTGTCCAGATGCATTTATGTTGGCTCACTTAAGCCTGAGCACTGACATTGAGAGGAGCATAGCTTTTTTTCTTTCTTCTGTTCCTAAAATGCACAATCTTTTCCCATTGGAGTTACAGGAAAGAGCCCCATTAGCACAGGACTAAGGTTTTGTTTAGGGGCCTCCAAGCAGTATAGAAAAGCTCACTGGAAAGCACTTCCCTCCAGTAGGAATTGGCACCTACCAGCACAACATGTCTTCTGCCTCCAGCTCCTCTCCACTGATGGAGGAATCAGCAACATTTGGGTCTGTCTTCATCCCTGCCACTAACGTACTGTGATTCACATGGCTATGCCTCGTCTCCCCTCTTTGTGTGCTTCAGTTTCTCTTCTTGCTGGTGGAATTTCATTTATTTCTGATAGAAATGGTGCTTGGTGACACGGTTGCCTGACTCCTAGGGCTTG
The DNA here is from genome assembly GCA_030625065.1 of Alectoris magna. Classification (NCBI taxonomy): domain Eukaryota; kingdom Metazoa; phylum Chordata; class Aves; order Galliformes; family Phasianidae; genus Alectoris; species Alectoris magna. The sequence goes on along the minus strand of CM060563.1, from coordinate 93,763,336 downwards.
GGAGCCTTTGCTGCCCATGGACTTATGGAACCATCTGCTTTGTTTGATAGAAAGGGGCGAAGATTCATTAAATGTGTCATAATTGCTTGGAAAGACTGAGATGAAAACAAGCATCTTTCAATAGCTGAAGCTTGTTGAGAAATGACTTTTATGCTTTTTGTCATATGAGTGGAAAACCAAAACTTTTCTGCTTTCCTTTGAAAGATTGCTTGCATCAAAAGAGAAAAAAGGGGAAAAAAAAACCCTCTTTCTTCATAAATCTTCTTCATTAATATCAATAGGCAGATGGAAATATTTCACAAAGAAGCAAAGAGGCAATGTTAGATGGAATCATCATTAACTGTGTTTAGAGTTGAAAGATCAGACAAAGGTCTGGAATTTCTTTTTCTTAAAGCTCAGGAGATCTGTAAATAGGAAGAGATATATGAAAGAATGAAAGCTCCCAAAAAGGCCGGGCCAAGTTTTGATTCATTTGCAGATGAACCATGTCTCAATCAGGGGAAAAAAAAACAGAAAAAAGGACATATTAATCTAAGGGGAATATCATAAAAATGTCATGCCTAAGATGTGTCAACTAGCAAAAGTTGTTCTGGCAGTTCCATTTCCAGCAGCACCAGCGTGTGCTGAAAGAACATTTTCAGTCCCCAGATTTATCATGTTTGTTGCAGACATCCAGTGTGACAGAGGATATATTAGATGTTATTTTATTTCACCCAAACAAAGGGCTCTTAAAAAAAGCTGTGTTTATTTGACAACAGAAAAAGTCCTCGGAAAAAGAAAATTTACTGCTGAAGTCAGAAAATAAACGCATGGTCAAAAAACAATGGTTTCAATTTTGAGTTTCAGCACCCTGTTTTGAACTTAGAGTTGAGTTTGAGGGGCGTGGGTTCTGACTGGTTTCTTCTGGTAATCGAACATCAGTTTTATTGTTGTGTTGTCTTGAACTGAACCTGAACCCGGACTGGCTGCAACCATACCCAACTCTGAAATCAGAAATTGCCGCCCGTCTTTAAAAGGCCTTCCCAATTCGAGATTTAGTATTCTCTTATTCCATGAAACCAGATTCTGGACCAACGTCTCATCCAACAGGCCCCTCCACTGCAAGTGGTCAAGGTCAAGTTCAGAGGCGGGTGTAACTGAGCTCAGACTCTCGTCTTTGAAATGACTGACAGGACAAGAGCGAATGGCCCCATGTTGCAGCAGGGGAGGGTTAGGTTGGGTATTAAAAAGAATTTCTTCCTAAGAAGAGTGGTCAGGCGCTGGCACAGCTGCCCGGGAAGTGGTGGGGTCACCGTCCCTGGAGGTGTTCAGAGCCATGGAGGTGTAGTGCTCAGGTACATGGTTAGTGGGCAATAGTGGTGGTAGGATGGTTGGACTGAATGGTCTTAGAGGTCTCTTCCAACCATAATGATCCTATGACTGTCCAGGCTGACATCTTGGTTACATACATCACAGTCCCAGAATCTGCATCTATATTAAGAAGTAAAATGGATTAAGGCTTCTGTTTAGCTCCTAACACCAGTTTGCTTAGCCACGATAAAGTTTCTCATGGCTAAAACTCTTCTTCCTCTGAAGATGGTGGCCTCACCCGTCCTATGAATTAGAAGCCGTTGTTCTGTCCTGTCAGGGGTGCAGCCCAGGGGCCATGTTGGTGTCGATGCACTCCTTGTTCAGGGGCTCAGGGAGTTTTGAACAACTCGCTTTTCTGGGAAGAGGCAGCGGTGGAAAGGGCCAGGCATCCCAGCTAGGCAGGGAGTTTTCCCTGCAGGCAAAATCCTTGGCAGCCGTTTTGCAGAAGGTGGCAGGTCTGCAAATGAATTTACCCCAGCGCGACTCTATCAAAGTCAAAGCAAAATAACCCCTCTGAGGTCAACTGAGGAACATCTGGGATGAATTTGGCTTACTGAAGCTGTCTGTGTTAAAAATAAGCAAACAAACAAACGTGCCAATTAACCCTGCTCCCCTCCACAGAAGTACGTGTTGCAGGGTTAACTTTATGGGTTATTTTATTTAAGGCTAGAAAATCAGCTTACTAGCCCCAAGCACAGGCTGGTTCTGCATTTAAGATCCAAGCCAGGAAGAAGACGATTGGCTTTGATTCCTCCTGATCCCTGTCCAGAAGAAGTTGTGTCTTAGTTTATTAAGATTTAAGGGTCTGGGCTTGACTGCTAGCCCAGACTCAGGAGTTTTCCTTAGAGATTCTTTATGTACACTCATTTTCACATATAGCTAATAAAGAGCTGTCCCCATATTTTATGCTGACTGCTCCTGATTTTATGAACAGGAGAGAAAAACATCAGAGGCTGCCTGGAACATGCTAAAATAATTTAATCTAAATTACAGTTCATGTTTTTTTTTTTTTCTTTGTTTTAGGTTTCATGGGATGATGAATTAGATATCACTTCCTTACCAGCATCCCCTTCTCCTTTATCTTTACCTCCTCATTGGATGCTCCTGGTTTAAATATCTCTACTTTCTATCAGGCCTTCTTTCAATCAGGTGACTTATTTAGGATTTGGAAATTAAATCGTTATTTCTGCCTATGAATGCACACATAAGTGGAGCAATTTACCTACAAAATAACATATTATTTCCCATGTTACTTTCCCTACATCGTTACCTGCCTTGACAAGAGACAATGTGATATGAGCACTTTTGTGCTAGTGTGCTGTAAAACTCTTCTTCCAAAGAGGATTGACCCAAAACGTGCACACGCATTTATGGTGTTGAAGAAATTCTTCTGTTTTGATGGGAGAAAGGTAGAATCAATGATGTTCTGATCAAAAAAGGTCTGCCTCTAGGAGGCATGAAGCACCAGGAAGCAAAAATCAGCATCCAAATAGTGGGTGAGGTGGTGGTGGGTTGACAGTTGGACTTGATGATCTTGGAGGTCTGTTCCAGCCTTAATGGTTCTATGGTTGGTTAACTATCTAAACTGAACACGCGACAGTCTTCACTGGTTGAAGTGCCATTCACTGAACTGTGATAGAAGGGATAAAAGGGGAAGTTTAACACATGAATGAAAAATAACATGAGATAGCAATATTTCCCCCCATGAACTATAAGACAGAAAGAATCAGGAGTTTGTTTGGATTATTTTAACATAATCCCAGTCCACTGAGTTTGAATGATGTTAGATAAATTAGGGAGAATAAATCCAACCATGGCTATTAAGCATGATATTGCAGATGTAAATTTAGGAAGGAGCTTAAATTTAGGGTTGGACCGGAGTGTCTCCAGAGGTCCCTTCCAGCTCCTATGGTTCTGTGATCTCTCGTGGTCTCAGTCTGTACCGTAGCCATATGCAAAGCAACAGCAGCACGCTAAGAAAATCAGGCATTTTTCTGGCATCAATTGTTTCCTTTTAACAATTAGGCGAGGCTTGGAGGAAGAAGTCGTGCTTTTTATTAAGCCAATGATGTATTAAAAAATCAGACCAGCTTTCAGGCATGGCTTCTTTTTTCAGGTTTGAAATAAAAGCAACAATTGTCTCCGCTACATGGAAGCTGGAGAACGATTGCTTGCAGTTGAGTTGCTCAGGTCAACCAGGGCATCTGAAAGTGCTGATGGTTGGTACAAAAGGGGGAGTGTTGGGAAGGTGAAATGTATCTATAAAAAGATATGTTGGTTACGGAGGGGAAACATTAAAAAACCTGTAAATCTATATTTGAATCCATTCCTTTCACACCATTTTTACTGGCTGGACAATCATTTTTAATAACAGGTTTTAAAACGTCTCCCTCTAACCCAGACTGTTACTAAAACTTTTTGGAAAATCAGATTTCCATCCCAGGGGAAATGCCAACATTTCTACTTTTTTGTTTTCCTTCCAAATTGGAGCACAGAAGTGAAAATCTGAAACTTCTTGTGAAACGGCGTTTCCAAAAGAGCCCTACTTGGAAATACTGGAATGTTTCTTGTCCATTACATTGACTCGGTGCGTCTCAGCACTGTAGGATTGTTTCTAGCTGATGGTCGGTGATTGCTCTGTTTTGACAATGCCGAAGATTTCACTTCGATACTTCAGAAATGCTTTGTGTAAAAAAAAATAAGAGCATGTAGGGAGATACAAAAGCCGCAAAAAAAAAGTGGCGTTAAAAGTCAAAACGCAATCAAACAGAGCAGCGGTGAATACTACAGCAGGCTTTGTCTTACCGGATATACGCACTCGCAATTCTAAGGGAAAGGAGAAAACTGAAATGAGGAAATTCAAAGTTGCAGTGATGCTTTTTTGTCTTTCTTTGTTCTTCGCAATTTTGTCAAGGATTTCACGGAAATTGAGCTACACCCACCGAATATTTGGTTTTCTTTGATGTTGCGTTTGCCAACAGAAGATGGTCCCAAACAAAGTTTTCCACCAGCCCTGCTCAGAACGTGCCTTGGCTCAGCAGCGCAGGTAGGCACGGAGCCAGCTCTGAGAAACCTGCAGACCAATGCTGGCCTGGCATGGATATCCAAAGAACGGACCAAAGAAGGAAGCATTGTTAGTATAAAACCCTTCGGTCAGCCAATCTGTGTTCAAAACCACCAAGTGGGCAGAGGCTGCTCTTCTCGTTGTGGAGCGGAGCGGCCTGGTGGATGTGCTTGGTTGGATGAGAAGATGGCAGTGATGTCCCATGGCACACAGTGTGCAATAGGAAGCAACATAGCATCTTTGTGCACCGTTAGAGTATGAGGGTGAAGAGTAGTTTCCAGGTGTTGCTTAGAGTGGTGTAAGCGTAGTCCTTAGCAGAGCTGTACCCTACATGTTGAAGGTCTAAATCTAACTTTTTTTAGGTTTTTTGTTTTTCTTGGAGGAAAAAGTACTTGCAAAACTTTTCCTAGCACATTGTCCCAAGTAAGTTCATAGATGTGTGGAATAGCAAAGTGACCACTTCCAACCCCTGCACTTGTTTGGATGATCACAATTTGCTCCGACAGGTTTCCTGCAGCTTTCATGGTGTTTGGGAAGGGAGAAGAAGTGGGACAGAGGATGGGGCACACCATTTCTGTGAGCTTTCCTCTTTTATTCCCACGTGGAAAGAAGGATTTGGCTGAGGAGGTGAGAACTTTGTTCTCACACTCTGCAGGCTCTTCTGTCCCATGTCTTCACACATGGCTGCAGCCAAGCTGTCCCGAGGATAGGGAGGAGAGCAAGCTGCAGCCCTCCAGTGGGGGTGAGACACTTATTCCAGGAGAACCACAGGAGAAATTCCACCAAAAAGACATCCAGATGGCCCTGTTTGCTGCTGACAGATCTTCAGGATGGCCAAAAACCAGAGTCCATCTGTCTGCTCCATTCCTGGAGTCCCCATGAGCCAACACTACGGAGCCATTCCCAGCAGGTTCTGTGCTCCCGCTAAACCACTTCACAGGGCTTGTAAGACCTGGTAAAGCCATTGTTGCACCCATTCTGTGGTCATAGGGCAGAATTAGCTGCTTCTAGATGATGACTGCTAACGATGTGGCCCTGCTTGCACTGTGAATCTGGCTGGTAGGCTTTGGGGGAGCAGCTCGGTAGGGCGCTGTGCCCTGAAGTTGGCTAGAGCCTCATGCAGCATGATCTGGAGATCAATATCATCCAAGGCCCAAAAATGAGAATAGAGAGAAGCATGAGGTGCCCCAAAACCTGGGCTCAGCCTTCCTCCCCGAGGAGGCTGTGTTCAATAACACCACTGATTCCCCCCCCACAAGAGCCATGCATCCCAGGCCTCCTCATTGAGTGAAACCTCCTGAAGCTGTGCCAAAACTCCAAGTCCTGCATGGCACTGGATTTACATTTCTTCGAGGGCCTAACACATTTTCCTTCCCTCCCCCTGTCCCTGGAGAAATCGCTGTTTGGATCATTACTGTCCTTAATTGTTGATATATGAGAGCACGTTGCAAAGGTTTGTTATTCTTGGACTGGGTGGGAGGTGGACCTTTCCAGCAATGTGTCAGGGCTCGGTGCATGGAGCTGTGCTTTTCGGGGCCCTTTGTCAGAGACTGAGCTATATTTCAGCTGGAGGCCATTTGGGATGCTAGGATGGGTTTGCTGGAGGTGCCGGAGGGTGATCACTTGCACCCCTTAATGAGGAATGGCTAATTTGCTGTTTCAGGGGTGGACGCAGGCATCTACCTTTTGTGGGGAGGGGAAATTGTGGATGTAGGTAACAACAGGTGCAAGCCATCGGTCCTCATCTTCCCTCCCTCCCTCTATGTGCATTTCTCCCTAAATGAAGGTGTAAATATAAGCAAGATGAAAATGTGGCCCCTCTTTTTGGGGGGAGGTGTTGTCTTCGGTGTCTCCTCTGTCCTTCAGCTGTTTGGGGATATAGGCTGGTGGTGGACTGGTGCATCTTTAGGGCCAAACACATCTTCCCTCCTTCTTTTCTGTCTTGCTTGCCTAATTCATGCCTAGAGCAGACTTCTTTTGTAGCTCCTTCTGTGAAACAATCTTCTACTCCAAATAGAGATGTGGAGGTACATTTGTTGGCAACCCTGCCCACAACAGGGGGTTTGGAGCTTGACGATCTTTAAGCTCCCTTCCAACCTAAGCCATTATATGACTCTATGATTTAGAACAACAGCCGGTTTCACATCCTTCTCTTTTTCTATGTGCCTTGTAGGAAGGCAGCAGTGCGTTCCACTGATGGCAGCTTCAAAGATTGTCTGCATTGTTTTGAATATTTTAGATGACATCAAATCAAAGTGCTGTGAGACTGCTCTGACGGGGGCATGTAGGCAAGTATATATTTGTGCACGTCATCCATACCTACAGTGATAAATACACACTGATCACAGGTAATGTGCGTAAGGGGATGGATGAATGAATAAACAAGTGGACAGATGAGAATAAAAGAGAAAGGAAGGCAGAATCTGAGTGGGTATGCAGCTAGATCAATGTCCCATTATTTAGTCTCCAGTTTATACTACATTATAAATACTGTCTTTGTTTCACTGGATCTTGGAATGATGATGAGAAGCTAATTCACAATTTTCTGGAGGGTGGGAACGTTTGAAGGAAATATCCCCGTAGGGAACATCATGACTGTGTATTGAGAACAGCATGGCAGGGCACTTTAAGGAGCTGAGCTACTTAAATAACTCTTGGAGCCAGGTTCTCAGCTGCATGCCCATGATACAGCCTCTTCTCACAATGTCTGTCACTCCCTGGATGCACTATAGACATCTCAGCACTGCTGAAAACCAAGGTTTTGGTGATGATTAATAACTAACAGATTTTTTTCCACCAGGGGAAAGAAACAAAACAACTCACAACAATTAGGATGGGTTTCCAGCCTGTGGGCGTTTGCTGGGTCTGATGATCAGAAGTGTAAACAATACTAAAATAATGTCCTGCTGCCCCCCAGGGCTTTCTGGGGAACAGAGTGTCCAACTTGATTCCATTTCAGGGTAGGGGAGAGGCGGTGCTGTTCCATACGGTGAGGACAAACATGCATGGAAAATAACAAAGGGAATCGTATTAAGGAAAAAAGCTGTAGAGACAAAGGGAAGTGCAACTAGAAAATGGGCAGATCTGGGGCAGAAAGTGGCCTTTTGCTTCCAGCAGGGTATGTCTTGGATTAGTGAAAGGCAACAGGATGCCCAGCAGCACTTTCCCCAGTGGTCCCTGCCATGGTCCCTGCCACCATGAAAGTGGTGCTCTACAAGGGCCACGGGATCACCAAGGTTGGAAAGGACTTCCAGGATCATTCAGTCCAACTGTCTACCTACCACCAATATTTCCCCACTAAACCATGTCCCTTAGTACAGCACCAAAATGTTTCTTGAGCACAACGCAAGATGGGATGACCTGTCATTGTGAAAGGGCATCAACCTGGTACAAGAGGGTCTTAGAATCATAGAATCATGGAATCTTTTGAGTTGGAAGGGAACTTTAAAGGTCATCTAGTCCAACTGCCCCACAGTGCCCTGTTTGCTATGTTCTTCCCAAACAGCTCTGAGGGTAGGTGGCCCTCAGAATCAGTTCAATGATTTGTTAACTGACCAGTTCAGTAAAGAGAATTCTCTGTGTGTCTGCAAATGAATGCTTGAGTGAAATGTGAGCAGTGGGTCACCAAGCTCAGGAAGGGAATACTGGATGCGTATGCAGAGGAGAGAACAGGGACAGCATGTAAATAAAGAATCAAAACAAATCCTGCAGTGAAAGCTCATGAATTTACTGATCTGAAGGTGTGAAAGCCCACGTCTTCCATCTGTCTCTCCCTCTGTTTTTGAAAACTCAGTGTATTCTTTCCAGCTTCCACACACATAATAATATATTCTCTATATTATGTTTTTATTCATCTGCCGAACTGCATGTTTCCATTTTATCTTATTTGCTTCCATGGCAATTTTCAATCCCAATATTTCTCAGTGGATTTTAACTTGCTGAGCCCTAGCCCTCCTCCATCCTAACAGTTAAGAGTCACGTACTCCAGAACAAGCCCCTCACTTCAGCAAAGCATGTGTAGCAGGATGGTAAAATAGAAAACCCCGTAACTGCACAGTGATTGTGTTTACACCAACGCATCCTACAGAGTCATTGGGCCAGTTCTGCAGCACTGAATGGCTGCTATGTGCTCTCCCTGGCCATACTGTGTCTGTTTGTGGGCAGTACTTTGGAATGGTTTTAATCAGATCCTCTAGCTTCAATGTCCATCAGTCAGCAGCTCTGCTCTGGTAGGCCACTGGTATCTTATGGGTGCATCAAGGAAACATGTCAGATGTTAGACACTGAGTTCCATGTTTTTCATGCTTGACCTGGGATCGATACTGGTGATTCCTGAAGCCAGGCTGTCTGCTCCAGATGTGACAGTCACCAGCTCCGACAGCAGTGTCTCTATCAAGGAAGCTGCCCTCCACAGCAACTTCCAATTAGTGATACACATCAGATAGGACAGGAAGGACTTGCTCCACCCGGCTTTAGATATTTAGGGACCTTGTGTTTTAGAAATACCCTCTTTTAGCATTAATGGGCCTAGAACAATGACTTGTTACCACCCTAACACCAACCACAGCCCATAATGTAGGTTTTTACCTTTCAAGTCAGATCCATGCTTGTTTATATAAAATAAGGAGCAAAACTGCATATTTCCAGGAACAAGGGCAATTTAACGGGATTTAATTTAGGTAATCATCTGGAAAGAAATGGGAAGATGAACTTGTCCATTGTGTTCATTTCTGGGCTTTGGCAAACAACCAATCAAACAAGAACCTGAGTGTTGTTTGTTTAACCTCCTGGGTCTGTAGTTTTTCATCCCCCGTGAAATTGTTAGTATTTCCAGCTTCCAGCTGGTCCAGGAATACCCAGGAGAGGAGCGGGGTTGTTTGGGGAGGTTTTGTTGTCTTTCTTTTTTTTTTTTTTTTTTACCAGAATTTTGGCACATCTACTCCCAGTGTTGGCCTGAACTGAAAAACATTGAGGTACAATGAATGTTAGGGAGCAAAAGAAGGTTACTCAAACCTTTTCAGGCCTCTGATAAGGTTTACTGTTGGTTCATTTCATCTTATATGCAAGTTTGGCCAAGAGATGCCTCTTCTTTTGTAACAAAAATACTCAATTCTTATGGTCATGTTCTTATCTGAAGAAGCTGGGGTATTATTCTCAGCTTTGAGATTGCATTTTCAGTCTAGAGGAATCCTTCCTGTTCTTGAAGACTACTTTGTGGCTGAAGAGCTCTTCAGGAATTAACAGAGAATTACTCATCTGTACGGAGATTGAAATGTCTATGAGCTAAAGTACCAAAGGAAATAGGCAACAATTTTGGAGTAACACAGGATACATTTTATATTGGAGCCTCAAAGCGACACTTGGCTAAGATTTGTTGAGAGTGGGAAAAGGAATAATTGAGAATGTAGCCTGTAAACAGGTGCAATGATGGTTTTTGTGGTGAGTTTTCACAGTTGCCTAACCCTAACCCTGACCCTAAATGTAACCATAACCATAACCCTAACCATAACCCTAACCCTACCCTTACCCCTGCCCCTAACCTAACCCTAACTCCAACCCTAGCTCCAACCATCAGCATCTCTATGAGCAGATGTTCTTGTGAGATGGGTGGCTGGTCTGACCCAACAGGGATCAGTGGTCTTCCCATATGATAGGCACTCAGAAAATGATCCATTTTGGGCCAAAAAACCAAAACAAAACAAAAAGTAATTTTTGCATAGATTTTATTTAGAGGTTTATTTTTCATCATTAAGTTCCAACAAAACGGTAGATTCTAAAATGCGTGCTAATCTTTTCATTAAAATTCCAGATTTTATAAACAAATGGGATTCTTTTTTCTCTTTTTTATTTCTTTTTTTTCCTCTTTCTTTTCTTGTATTCAGTGACAATTTTCATCCACCTCCTCTCCTTTCCCCTTCCTCACATTCAGGCTGTGCGGTTCCAATAGCGAGTTCCAACAAACTTGAGAGCCACCTAAAGCATTTGTATGACCACACCTGCATTTCTCTGAAATCATTTTCTTGTTTTTCTTATTTTCTAGAAGTTTTTCTTTTTATGCGTTTTACCTTTTCCTCTGCTACACCTGAAGTCCATTAAACTCACCCAACCCCTTTACTTCTTCCATTCTCCAGAGGTGTCTGTGGTCCTCTCCTTCCTTCTGGTTTCCCAACTGACTATTAACTGACATAACCAAAGAGGCGGCCTACAGTTAAAATGTGTTGGTATGTTGTGTGTATTTTACCTATTGGCTTTCCTTTAAATGAAAAGAGTAAGAAAAGAACTTTGACCAAACCTCAAATTTACAGTAAGAATTGCAGATTTCACTGGGAAAAGAACATTATTCTCTCTCTGTTTGATCCAGGACTACACTGGTCTGCTGCTCTTTGACAGCAATTAACTATTCCCAGCGATTAATTTATATAGTGCCCTGACAAGCTTTAATATTCCCTTGCCTCCTGCTCCAAGGTTGCATTTTAATTGGTAGCCAAGGCAGAACAGTCTTTTCTCGGTACTACAGGTAAGGAATAAATTGCTCTGGAGGAGGTGATGTTAGGTGATCTGGTGGTTTCTTCCTTGTTAAAATCTGTGGATCTGCACAGGCAAGGTTTATTCCACCTTTTTGGATAGTCAGCATAGGTTTGCAGTGCTCGCAGGTCTGTAAGTTGCATTTTGACCCCCTGAATTATCTCAAAACTTCTGGTCTTCTGCTTTCTGCTTATAAATATCACATAGCCCAACGTGTTTTGGTCCCAGTGAGAAGAAACAACAGCAAGGAAACAGAACTAGCTGTAGAAAATTAAATAGAGTGCAGCTTTCCCAGATTCCATCAGATTTTCCTTGCTGCAAAGACAACTCTCTACCTGTGAGCTTCACTTTCCTATATGCCAGAAAAGTTGGTACTGGGATCAAATTCCCAAATCAGGCTGACTCTTTGATTTGAAATGGTCTCATGGACTCAGATGTGTGCAAGCAGTGGTGAAATCCGCATCCAGATTTTCCTAATTCCCTCGTCCTAATTAGCAGGTCAATACTACGTCCCTTGAGGCATTCTCATGGTGTAAAAACCAGGCTCCAGAAGTTGCTCAGCTAGGTGAACCATCACATCAGAATGAGATGGAGAGGGAAAATGTAATTAACTGAGACAGGGGAGATTTAGGTTGGATCTTAGGAGGAAGTTTTTTGCCTGGAGGGTGGTGACGCACTGGAACAGGTTGCCCAAGGAGGCTGTGGATGCCCCATCCCTGCAGGCATTCAAGGCCAGGCTGGATGTGGCTCTGGGCAGCCTGGTCTGCTGGTTGGCGACCCTGCACATAGCAGGGGGTTGGAACTGGATGAGCATTGTGGGCCTTTGCAACCCAGGCCATCCTATGATCCCATGATTCTATGAATGAGCTGCTGGATGGATGTTGCTCATACACACTTTCATAATTCAGGGAAATTTGCCCCTCAGATGATTTGTGTCCACCATGTGCTGTCACATCTTCTCATGAAAATGATGTTTTGAAGCCCTTGGCAACCTCACACCACCATGTAGGCATAAGTGCAAAGGTCTTCTCTAATTTCTTGGAGACCCTGAGTTTGCCAGGATACGGAAGGCAGGAGGGCTCTGTTAGAAGGAAATATTTCATCCTGTAAAGGGGTTGGCTGTAAGGAAAACAAAATGCATTTACCTTATTAAATAAAAGTGTAATTAGCTGGAAGGAAATGTGAAAGGCGTTGAGAACAAAAAAAGAAACCCTTTTTCCTGAAGTGGGAAGACCACCAATAGTCACCAAAGGGAAGAGAATTTATGGTAGTGTGGGGGAGAGTCTGTTTGGAGATACTTTAATGGTAATTTTTAGGAAGAATTTACAAGCATACTCTGCTACTGAGTGGAAAAATACATTGGCCACAAAGAAATTGCTGTTTGCCAAGCCTAATGATTCATTTCTGAGTCATAAATAATAGGTCCCTAATGACAAAGGGTATAAGAGTGGTCGTCTCTTGCCAACTATTTATTAGAAAATAGAGCTAAATCATTAGCTGGGAGCTCTCTTACCGGAAAGCTGAAACCACATTTCTCTATGAAAGGTCATAAGCTATTTCCACAAGAATTTAGACAAAACATTATTGCATTTTAAATCTTTCATCTTTAGCACCAAAAAAAAAAGCAGGGAAAAAAAAAAGAGATTGGTGCACCAGAGAACTCCAATTTGTCATGGGGCATCCCTTGAGACCCAAAGGGGTAAGTAAAGAACAGGGGGAGTTCGGAAACACCAACAGCAGTGTCTTTGAGGGAATGGAAATTAATTAGCTTCACCTCCTTTGGAGACCCTCCCCACCCCAGCCTGCAACCTACTAGCATGCTGCTGCTTGGTAGGAAGGTGCAGTTATCAGCAGACCATGGGGAGTGCACACAGCCCATGACCTCGTGGCCAATAAGGGTTGATTTTAACCATTTGATGTCCATTCAGGTTGGATATTAGGAAGAGTTTTGTCTCAGAAATAACGGCAATGCACTGGAACGGGCTGCTCGGGGAGGTGGTGGGGTCACCATCTGGAGGTGTTCCAGACCCATGGAGATTTGGCACTGAGGGCCATGGTCCGTGGGCATGGTGGGTTGGGGTTGGGGTTGGGAACCTTACAGCTCTTCTCCGACCTGAATGATTCTTTGATTCTATGGTAAATTTGCATTCAAAATTGAAGAGGAGCCAAGAAATGAGGACACGGGCTAAGCCACTTGTATGGCTGAAACAAGGTGTTCACAATATCTCACTCTGGAAAGGAGGCTGCCCAAAGAGATGAGCTGCTTGCTCACTGCTCTGCGTGCAGACCTGATGTCCTGCAGGTGACTGGAGGAAATCTAGGAGTCTGTGACAGAGACTGGGAGAGCAGCTTGGAGGACTTATTTCGCCTCCCTTCCCCTCTGCAGGTGTAACACATGGGCACTGCCCATCCCAGCTCCTGAACATTGTGAGCAACACCTGGCTAGAGCAAATGCATCTGAAAGGACGTCTCCATCTTCAGACTGATCACTTCCTAGAGCTAATCAACAGCGGCATTTAATTGTTTCCCATATGGCACATTTGTTGTCTGTGACTCAAAGGTATTGTCAGTTTCCACCAAGAGAAAAGAGAGAAGTTTGCCATGCTGTGTCAGTGACACCATTTTAAGTTCAACAGGGTTCTGTCCATAGGTGAGAGAAATTTTAATTAAAACGTCAAATAAAATCGAGGTAAGATCCTACTTGCCAGAATAGGAAAATGAATGCATAGTTAGGTTTGGCATGGTCTCACCACCCTTCATTTTGGGGAAGAGGGTTTCTATAATCACAGTTGCTGGAATGTTGTGATTATGTGTGAAACAGAGGTTTAATTTTTAGAGAAAAATTCTTCAGCTGCCCTGTCAAGAAAGATTCATTAAAAATGTAAATCATAAACCTATAAACTAAACACATATGTGGCTCTGGGCAGCCTGGTCTGGTGGTTGGTGACCCTGCACATAGCAGGGGGGTTGAAACCGGGTCATCATTGAGGTCCTTTTCAACCCAGGCCGTTCTATGATATTCTATGATATGTCTAATTTTTAGAATATCATACAATCTTTGAATTATAGAATCGTTTAGAGGAACCTTTAAAGGCCATCTGGTCCCACCCCTTGCACTGAACAGGGACTCCCACAGCTCCATCAGTGCTCACAGCCCCATCCAGCGTGCCCTGATGTCTCCAGGGGTGGCGCACCCACCACCTCTCTGAGCAACCTGAGCCGGTGCCTCACCTTATCGTAAATAACTCCTTCCTTATATCCAGTCTACATCTCCCCTATATTAGCTTTCAATGCTTTCCCATAGGAAGATGATGGAAGGTTGGAAAAGACCTCTAAGGTCCCCAAGTCCAACCCCGGCCCACCCCGCCATGCCCACAGACTATGTCCCCCAGTGCTGCATCTCCATTGGTTCTGGAGCAGTCCAGTGACTCCACCACCCCCCGAGCAGCTGCGCCACTGCCTGACCACTCTTTGGAGATGCCATTTTTCCTTAATAACCAACCTGACTCTCTCCAGCGCAATACGAGGCCATCACCTCTCATCCTATTGCTGTTTCCTGGGAACAGAGGCCAACCCCCACCTCACTCCAACTTCCTTTGATGTCGCTGTAGAGAGCACCTTCCTTTCCCAAGCGCACGTGCTCACACACGCATCCCAAACCCTCATGTTTACACCTTTAGAGCAAAGTGCAAACTGTGTGGAATGAAATGTAATTGCCGCATTCAAAAACCGCAGGAAACCTTGTAAATCTTGGAGGAACATTTCTCTGTTGATGGAGCTGCTTTTTTTCTGGTTAGCCCTGAAAGCGCTGCATGGAGCTGAGAGATCTGCTAGAGGTTTATGGTCATTCCCAAGGAAAAAAGCTGAGTGTGGCCCTGGTGTTGGGTGATGCTCAGCTTTCTCCTTGCAGAATAAATTGTTCTGCCCCTGCCTTGATAAGCCAGCTTGATTCAGCCCAGCACTGTGTCTGCCTCGTGATCACAGCTGGAGCCAAATGCATTTGCCACGGTAAATGCACCGTATGGAGACACTAAACTCCGCTTGAACTCTGAGGCTTCAACCTTTAAAGAGCAAAAAGCATAGGGCCATAATTCACTGGGAAGGTAAAAAGTGGAAGCTGGTGAGCATTACTGCAGGCTTCTGCAGAACATCTGGGCATGGAGAACAGGAAAGTGAGATGAATGGAGGACTGTGAAGATGCCAACGGGACTTCCAGGGAGAATGATGTTATCACAGGATCATAGAATCATAGAATCCTAGAATGGCCTGCGTTGAAAAGGACCACAGTGATCGTCTGGTTTCAACCCCCTGCTATGCGCAGGGTTGCCAACCAGCAGACCAGGCTGCCCAGAGCCACATCCAGCCTGGCCTTGAATGATTATTGACTGGAATCGTTCTATGATTCATTAGAATAATTCTATGATTCTATGATTCTAGCCTGTGATAATGCCATCCCCACAATCAGTAAGAAGGTGTGGGACTTACTGAGCCTTCTTCCCATCTGTTCTTGGCCACTGTGGGACATGGAGTGCTGTGTTGGGTGCTCCGGCTCCACGCACTCCTCACTCATCTCTTACCTTGATGTCCCAATACTTGCAGATTCCCAGTATTCCCATCTACGTTAATGCCTGATGTCTGTGCATCTACCTATCCCTCCCCCTTTGCATGGCAGCAGGTGTTTCTGCTATTTCAATTACCATCAAATCTTTATCTTTCTCCATTAAAACCACTTGTTATCCTGAATGCTGCAGAAGGAGTAGGAAGAAATGCAGTCCAGAACTGACCCAGCAGAGAAATGTTGCTGTTAATATGGGCATGTGGAATTCAACTGCCACCGTTCCCTAAGTGGAAGGAGCAGTCTCAGAAGGGACTGGCTAAATGGGAGTCAGCTCAGATTGAAATGCCTGTTCTTACCTCTGGACTCAAGTGGGAACCCCCAGGCCGACTGTTGTACTTTTGAACCTTTTGAACATTTGAGATGCTGTGGGTAAATGAGCATCTGTCTTCCTCTGCTCCTCTGAGAGCGCAACTGAAACACAGCATCTTCCTGTCTGTGGTCACGCAAGGCAAGTGATAAAACTCCAACTGATAAGAATAGAATGCAAAACCATCTTCCATTCTTTTTCACAGCACAAGGTTGCCTCGTTCTTCCTTCAGAGCCGTAGGCAAAATCAAAGGCCTTAATTTACACCAGAGGAAAAAACACACAAGGGTTTTATATGATTGCATTCCAGTCCCAAAATAGATGCATTCTGATTTTCCGAGGTTTCTGTGCCATTGCCTCACTGAAGTGAATGTGATCTTCCCAAGCTCAGCATCTTTTAGCCACTATCTCACATCTATTTGAAAGTTAAACACGATCCTTTGGGATATCATGTTTAGTAGTCCATATTTGAGAATTTCTGTCTGACACGTGTCAGGAAAACAGAGCTGGAAGGAGAGCCTTGGCTCGTGCAGGGAACCATGTCATATCATCTCCTTCATAAGTATATAATGTGCCAGGAAAGCACTTAAACACATGCTTAATTCCCACATACGTCAATGGGACACACTCATGTCCTCCCCTGACTCATGCTGTAGTTAGATGTGTGCTTAACTGCTTTTCTGAACTGGGGCCATAGGTTTCCTGGGAGCCCTGCTCCATCAGAAGCCATGCAGCCAGGTGCCGTGTTAGGTAACAGCATAGGACAGAACCAAACAGCCTCCACTTCCCACAAAAACAAAACTGCTGCATTGCTGCTTGTGGCTTAGCAAAGCAGAGAGGCAGGAGGATAAACATCAGTGTCAAAGCTGGCCAAAACTGATGTGCAACGGTTTTTGCTTTGCAAAGCGGGGGGTTGTGCCAAGACCGGAGGGGTTTGTCTGGACTTCCACACAGCAGGAGGATGGCTGTGGTTTCCTGGTATGGGGACAAGCATGATTCCCAGTTACTAAGCAGGAATTGTCATTCTGCCCTCCACATGTGGTTCTCAAAGCCATTGGGGAGGGTGAAGAAGTGCAGGTGGGAATGGTGGCAAGAGAACAACTCGTGCATAGTGTGAGTACCCCTCAGTCACAAAATAGGATGAGCTGGTGCAAGACCAACGAGCTGTCACCAGTCTGATCCTCATTAGAACCAAGGAAACACCTTCTCATGGAATCATAGAACCGTGGAACCATCGGATGGTTTGAGTTGGAAGGAGCCTTTGAAGGCCATCTGGTCCCACTCTCCTGCAGTGACCAGGTGGGACATCTACAGCTCCATCAGGTGAAGCATCTTCAGCTGTTTGATCTCCCTTCCAAGATGTTGTTCTGGAAAGCTGAGTTTTACTTTCTCAGGTAGAAGTAACAGACGTGTTTCACAGACACTTCGTTTTGGAAGAAATCCTTGAGAAAAGATTCGGCCCTGCTGAAATGTCCCTTGTTAATGTTTTCTGACCGAAGTATTCCAGTCTTTCACTGCAAAATGGGATACTTTAATTTGATTTTAGATTTTAGCATAGAAATGTTTTATTTTTTGTGACATGAGATACCTATACCCACATCTAAAATAATCAACAAAAAGACAGAAATCAGAAGAAAATGCCTTATTCGAGACGCTTGAATTAAACCAATGTTTTCTCCTGTTTCTTTGCAAGCATTTATAAAATTCTTCATTTTTCTTCCCCTATTTGTTTCCAAACCACATCTCAGACACTCCAGTCCCAGCCAGAACAAAACTTATCCTCTCCACACAACCCTTTCGACTTCTCCAAAGCCATCTGGCCTGCAGGAATATGGATGTACTGACCGATTCCCTTTCAGTCTTGGTGTATTTTACGGATTACTCATGTGATGGCAATTAGGAGCTCTTCAATACCTTAAAAATATGAAAACATACTGAGTTGCATTGTTCTATGCACACTAGGGAGTGGAAGCATACAATTTTGTCAGCATATTGGTCCTGAAATCCAGGAAAAGCTGCCATTGCCTCTGCTACAGCAGAGGTCCACCTGTTTCAGCCCAGATATTGTGGATGCGGTACCATGGGATGGATCAAAGTCCTGACAAAGCCCCTGTCAGGGGAGCTGAATGCAGTGGGAGAGACTGTTTAGTCCTTTCATCATAGCTGAGATGGTAATAGAAGAACAGAGAACAAAAGGAATTGCTGAATTCAAGGTCCTGTCTATTAGACACCTGAGATTTAACACCTTCAGCTGTGGTCGGGATTGCTTTGTGCTGGGCTTTCTGCTGTCACTGGGGGACTTGGGCTGAAGGAGGAGCAGCCCTGGGCCTGTGATGAGCATCTGAATGAACTTCCTGGTGTGAGCAGATGTGATGTAAATGGAGGAAACCACTACATTGCTGTTGGTGTCACCCTTTAGCTAAGGACTTGAATATAGAGATGGGATTTTACTGCTGGATGGAGAAACAAAGGGAAGAAGTTTTTTCAGCTTCTTTATTCTTCAAGAAAATGCAGGCTAAAGTTCTTAGGTATACAGGCAGGACCTGGGAAGAGCCACATGTCCATCTGCTCCTGCTGGGCTAAGGAGAAGGCTGCTGCCAGTCCAGAAACTGGCCTTCAGCATCTGTGTCACCACCAAAGCAACTGCTGGGCTGAGGCATCACCTCTCTGCTGACCCAGCAGGGAGCTCTGCTCCTCTTAGCTGAGCAAGAAAGAAGAGATTGATTGAAACAACCATGTGTGAAAAGGTAAAAAAATGTATCTATATGTTTTCAACAGTGTGAGATGAGCCCCAGACCCAGAAGGCTTGGGGAAATGTTGCAGAGACTCTCTAAGACTATTTCTGATTGCCCTCACAAGGCAGGTAAGAAAGAGGAAATTACACTTATAGAGATGGGAGGGCTTGGGTCAAGACAGAAGGAACTTCCTCATAAATCCTCTTTTATTCAGAGACCTTGGGGAGTAGGTAGAAGAAACCCTGCAAGTCCCACTGCTTATGATAGGGAGGTAGGACCATGGGGCCAGTTGGGTGGCTTGGGTTTGCCAGAAGGTTTTTAAGAGGCGTGGAGGTGTGGGACTTGGAAACGTGGTTAGTGGGTATGGTGGGGATGGGTTGGGGTTGGATTTGGAGATTTTAGAGGTCTTTCCCAACCTGAATGAGTCTATGGTTCCACAATTCTTTGATTTCACGTGGCCGTATTGTGGGTGAAGGGATGGCTGTAATGCTGATGATGCTGCTGGGTGTGGGAAGGATAAGTGCATATGGGTCAGTGTTAAAAGTAGGCTCAATGGGACCCCATATGGTCCTTTCATGGATCTTCTGCTCCCATCTCCTGTCCTGGTGTGTCTTTGTGTCACCTCATTCAGCTCCAGCCACCATTGCTGCCACCTCAATGGGGATGAGATGCAGCAGATGGGGCTGCTTGCAGGTGGGTGGGAAGGAAGGAAATATTGATGGTAGGTGGACGTTTCGACTAGATGATCTTGGAGGTCTTTTCCAACCCTGGCAATTCCAGAATTCTACAATTCTATGAAAGTAAGGCAGTGATTTTGCTAGCCAATTCCTTAAGCCCAATGCAACACTTCTACCCAGCTACTCTGTACACTTCTATTTAAGCAAAACCAACGGGCTCCAATGCTGTGGCACAGCAATCCGGACACCATGCCTCTCCCCATGAAAGCAGCCCCCTCAGAGGCAGCATCTGCTTTTTCTTATCAGGGTTTCTGCTTTTCACAGTTTTCTGTGTGGGACTGAGACTGAGGGACTGGGGAAGGGCAGGCAGGGTGGTATGAAATCTTTGAATGGCAGAATCATCATAGAATCATTAAGGTTGGAAAAGTCCTCTAAGACCACAAAGTCAACCCTCAACCCATCACCCTGTACACCAGTGTGGGGCTACGTGACGTTTTGCTGCAGGTGAGGGCTGCTGTCCCCCATCACACATCACAGCAGCTCACAGCAGCACTGTAAGAGATAGCCCAGCCGCAACCACAGGAGTGGCTTTTGCACGAGTCCTGGCCAAATGCCAGCCGCTGGTTTCAAGTTAAATCTTCTGCTTTCATTCCTCCATGCATGTTAAGCCAGTTCTTGTGCACCAAGAAATGCAGTGCTGGTGGGACTACCTTCATTTTTGTGCACCAAGATAAGAGGTATAGAACACACATGGCGTGTAAAGCACTCTGGCAGTGCATGGGTCTGTATTTTTTATGCCCACAACAAATGCAATATTCTTTATGCTGGAATTTCAACCAGGTTGTGCAGAGCACAGACAGAAACTCATCACGCACATCTCCAACTTTCTGCAGTTCTCCCAGCTTGCAGTGCAGAGGTGCAGACACCTGCAGCCCACAGCTGCCCTGTGAGCTTCTGATGCTGAGATGCAGTGAAGGGCTTAGCACTTTTGGGGCTCCCATGATATTGAGAGGAAAGGCGGAGCTGTTAGCAGCTGGCAGAGCCAGTGCCAGTGCTTGGTTTTCATAGCTTACACAAGACAGGAGAAAATGCATTAGGCTCTCAAAACCCCTCTCTCTTCTAACCCTGTGCTTTGAAGGTTCTTTTGCAAAGGGGAAACTGAGGCAGGCAGCGGTGGAGAGATTTGCTTGGGTCTGACAGTGCAGCTGTGGAAAAGCCAAGCAGAGAAGTTCCCTTCTGCATCCTTCTTCAGGGCAATCCCACCTGCTTGGTGACCCAAAGGGACTTCCCAGAAAGCTAAAAACGAGACTCGGCCATGGGTTCTTCGTGGCCATCGTGTAACGAGTGATAGGGCGAGAGGTGATGGCCTCAAGTCATGCCAGGGGACATTCAGGTTGGATATTAGGAAACATTTATTCCCCAAAGAGTCATCAGGCACTGGCACGGCTGCCCAGGCAGTGCAGGAGTCACCGTCCCTGGAGGTATCCAAGAACCATGGAGATGTGGCACTGAGGGACATGGTCAGTGGGCACGGTGGGATGGGTTGGAGTTGGGCTTGGAGATCTTAGAGGCCTTTTTCAACTGTAATGATTCCATGATTCTACGACATACCCAGATGTTAAAAACCCTTTCTCTGTCTCAGTGTGGCCATCTTTGTTTCCTTGCTGTGAGCCCTGGGGAACCTGCCTCCCTGCCACCTCCCATCTGATGACAGTGACCTCCAACAAAATGCACTTTGAGCAGCAAATATATATATATAAACGAAGTGTCTAAATGATCATGCTGTTATCAATCCTTCTTTTTCCAGATTATGCCACAGACTCTCTGAGGCTGAAGCTGCCTTTTAGGCACTGATCTCAGCAGGAGCTTCTGCGTGCTCCAGAAAATCAGACATCTTGCAGAGTGCTGGGATCCGGGCAAGGAAATCTGCAGCCAGCCCAGAATTCAGGGCAAAAGTAATGTTCTCAAATGTTACAGCAAACAGACTCCAATTCTGCCTACTTTTCCCACTATTATTTAAATTTTGATGGAGTTTACTCTTTCCAACCTGGACTTTACAGCAATTGACACTTAATTGGAAGAGCATCCAGGGTGGTGAAAAACTCTCGAGCCAAACATTCCCTGGACCAGCATCCACAGCCCTGGCTGTGTTCTTTTATCACACCCACACTTGCATTACCTAAGAGGACAGTTAGGCTTGTGGTGTACCAAAGCCACAAAAAGCAGTCAATTAACTTGTTAGCTTGAGTCAATAGAGCAGATTGTAATGAGTTTGGCACACGGGACAAGTTAACATAACAGCACATCGCCTCTGCTGTAAGCCTTCAGACAGAGCTGGAAGAGAGGGGGGACCTGTCTGTCCGTCTCTGTTACTTTGTCCACCACATCCCATGGCTTTCCCACTCACTGCTCGCATCTCTTTGAAGATTAAATTTCCATTTAAGCCCCTGTCCTGACCTATGAGGCATTTTGGTGTGAATGCTGTCTGTGGGATGGCTGGGCCTCAGTGACCTCCTCTGCCCAACGGCTGTGACCACAGGATGCAGGCAAAGCCACAGCCACCAGCCTGAGTGGTACAGACCATGTTAAGCACAAATCTGCATTCTGAAGTTTTTTTTTTTTAATATATATATTTTTTTTCTTCCCAAGATTTTCTTGATATGCAAACTGGAGGATGCAGAGTCTGAGGATGAGAGGTGATGGCCTCACGATGCAACAGGGGACGTTCAGGTTGCATATTAGGAACATTTCCTCTCCAAAAGAGCGGACAGGCACTGGCACAGCTGCCCAGGGAGGTGGTGGGATCACCATCCTTAGAGGTGCTCAAGAACCACGGAGATGTGGCACTGAGGGACGTGGTCAATGGGCATGGTGGGATGGGTTGGGGTTGGACTTGGTGATCTCAGAGGTCTTCTGCAACCTTAATGGTTCAATAACTCTATGAAACTAAAACTATACAAAGCCAGGCCAAAATTACTCTGGGGAGCACCCCGTGGAACAGCCATTGCATGCCAATGCCTAGCCCCCACTGCAGTGCTGTTCTGTGAGACAAGAGGGAAGGAGTGAACTGGCATTACCATGGCCATGGAATTCAATACTCAGAACCTTCACTCATCCGTAGCATCTTCCGCTGGATGATCTCAACCCTTTCTGGTGTCAAAACCAGATGGAGTGGGATTGGTTTCTGATGAAATGTTTCTTTCTTCTGGAGACAAAAAAAAAAAAACAAAAGAGGAAAACAAGTCCTTGGTGTGCTTTAGAGAATTGGTTTAATTTAATGAAACTTTGTGGAGTGGGAGGCAGCCATCTTTCATATTAAATATTGTACTTTTTTTCCCCCAGAATTTTCTGTCTTTTTTAGCTGCCACCAGCGGAAAGCAATTCCAAGGCTGTGGACAACAGGAAGAGGGAAATCTATCCTTGTAGGTACAATCCATGTTTTTAAGGAAACGACTGCTGTGTCCTTCACCTTTTCTTTGTTTTGTTTTGTTGTTTTTTTTTTTCAAGAGAAATGAGAAGTTCTATGGAGACTCAAATTCCATATAGGAGATGTTAGTGATATGCTACTTTTCCACACCATTGCAGTGGAAGTTATGAGTAAAGCTGAACCATTGCCATTGCATGTGTGACAAAGGGGATGAGTTGTTTGTCCATGGGACTCAGTCAACCAATGCAGAACCAGAAGGTTACCCACGACAGCAAGACATCATTCACCTCTTCCAGCTGAGGAGTCTCTTGTTCTCATCACTAAACCTCATGCATTTATTTCAATGCTATGGGCTGATCTGCCTTTTACCTGTGATAATTTTAAGACAATGAAATAAAGAAGTCTGTCTGAAATGAACCAAATATATATTGCCCCTGGGTACCTGTGGGCCCGTCGTGGTGAAGGTCGTTGCAACTTTGGATGGCAAAGGAGCAGTTATTGCTCCAAAGTGAAGAATGAGTCCAGAGAAGCAAGACTGAATCCTAAACACAAAGTTTGAGGGGAAGAATGGAGTAATCAACCCCCTTCCAAAAAAGGCATGCAGAATCACACTGACCTTTCAGCTGAAGGTCTCCCATGAGAGCTGTGCTGTGGTTTTCATGGAGACAGCATCAAGGTCTCGTTTCCATCCTTCAAGTGGGATTGAACTTCTAAGTAAGTTTTAGCCCTTGGAAACTGGGTTACCCATCCAACCTGCTCTTCTAAGCTCCTTCACAGAACCCCAGCTTGGACTTGAAGCCCAGTTAATGGAGAATTTGGCTGCCCACCTGCAACACAGAACCCCTCAATCAGCAGGAAACCACTGAGGACTGTTTTCTGTGTTATCCGAGGGACAGACCATTGCCTGCTCCATCTCTGCTGACAAAGGGGCACAGATCTCCTGCAGATGTCTTTGCTCTGGACAAGTGTAGTCAAAGGTTTTACATCCTGCCTCTGATCAGATCCAAAGGGTAATGGATTAGAGGGAACTCCCATCTCCTTGCACTGTCCTCATCTGTCTCCAATGCTCCTAACTGATCTTACTCCATCACAACTTGCCTCCTCAGTTAGTGACTTTCGTTGCCCTTTCTGCACTGTTCTGCTGATGTGAAAGACACCTTAATTTCACTGTATTTGTCCTACTCCTCCTACTCAAACCTTCCTGTTGTACAGCCAATGAGGCAAGAGCCAAGGGGTACATTGCATCAGGAGGGCTTAGTGCATGGCTCTAAACATGTAACCTTGGTTGCTTTCAAGAATACAGTGAGCTCTTGAAAAAATGTCTTTTATTCAAAATAATATGGGAGGCAATAGGGTTAGTTCTATGGAGAGCTCTGAACGTGGAGTTTATTTGCATTCAAAACTCATAGTGTGGTTTACTCCAAGTACACTCGTAAGATTTCTGAAAGTAAAAGAGAAGGGATGGAGGTGTTTTTCCACCTTAGTTGGAAAGGGAATATGCCACATATGACCTGGACTTCAGTATTTTGCTGATCTGCCAATGTACGTGTCATCCATGCAGGCCAAATCATCTGGGAATGGACCTGGGGATGCCCATTGCCTGCAGGCAGAAATTAATTTCAGGTGGTCTCTTCATCTCAGTAAGATGTTGCCTGTGTGCTGTGATGCTGAAAGCAATGGGGACAAGTTTGACTTTAATTTTCCAAGTTGCCATAAGCACCGGAGCCCACATTAGTGAGTGGTGTGTGGGGAGTATGGGGAGATTTGGTGACCACTCTGACCCCTCTGTGGTGTGTTCCATCTCCAGAGCGGGAGCCGGCGGCTGTGAGCAGAGCTATTATCACTTGCTCCTAATTTATAGCTAAGGGCAGATCCCTAAATTCCTAAAAGCAAGGGGTTAAGATGATTTATTCTCTGGAAACACTCAGAGGCTTGCGCTGAGAGCTTTTATCATAATTACAGATGTAAAGTGTCAGTGTCCATAATTTTTCAAAGAAATTGCACAGGTTACATTTCTCTTCAAAACATGCCAAGCATTTTATGTGTGAATTTAGTTCTTTAAAAATGGAGATGACTGACAGTCCTGAAAGCCTGAATTTTCTCTGTCTCCCCCCCAAAAAAACATGCTTACCAGGCCAGGCCACTTGCAACGAAGGAGTTCTGTTGCCACAGTTTCTGAATGACTCCATCTGACCCTCCCCAAACACTGCCCATCAGCCCTGGAGGTTTTTCCTTTTGGGGAAACCAAGCAGCAGATCTCTTAGCTCAGTTCTGGGGTGTACGATGGGTAGACCAGCTGCTTTCTGGCCGTGGGCTGCTTTGTCAGCTGGCAGTGACCCATCGTGCGTGGCTCATTTTCCCATGCCAGAGAAGGGCTCCAGCTGAAGTTGACAGCTCCTCCAGAGACCTCAAAGTCACTCCTATTCCAGTTGCATGCGCTGTTGGATGTATGGTAGGGTGATACTGGGGAGGAAGGAAGAAGCAGTTCAGGTTTCTTCTAGGTGTTACTGGCTATGGAAA
This sequence comes from Alectoris magna, assembly GCA_030625065.1. Classification (NCBI taxonomy): domain Eukaryota; kingdom Metazoa; phylum Chordata; class Aves; order Galliformes; family Phasianidae; genus Alectoris; species Alectoris magna. Next base: position 93,738,114 of record CM060563.1, on the reverse strand, counting down.
ACTGATGAGGTGTACTGCAAGTGGGGATTTGGGTCTCCATCCGGGAGTGGCGGTCTCTACTGCCAGAGCCATGGCAAAATCTACCATGAGAGTAGAGCAGCGTGCATGTAGAAATTAAGAAGCCCTGCAGTGAGAATCATCACTGGGCTTTCCTGGTGAAAGAAGAGAAAAAAAAAAAAAGCAGTGATTTTTCTCACTGTTTAGTGCTTGCAAAGTACTCATCCGGCACAGCTGTACCACATCTGTTTACTCTCCAGGCCACCTTAATATCTCTAAAAATCCAAGAGCCTGTGGTATTTTCTTTCTTAGATAATCTCCCAGTCAAAGAGCAGTGTTTGGAGTATCAGGAACTCTGCCCTATCCTACCACTTTTCTTAACTCTGCAATGACACACCTTGCAGAGCTTAATGTCCTCTGGTTTGATGCAGTGGTTCACCCATGGATCTCAGCAGAGATTAAGAGTTTAGACATTTTCTTGAGGACCAATCTGCACTCCTCCTGCTCCAACCCATCCCTCTTACATCCCTGCTTCTCCTTGTTTTCATCCTGTGGAGCCCTAGAAAGGAAGTGGCCAATAAAGCAAAAATCAGAGAGCTTAGAAAAGAAGCCCAGGAGACTCTACTGGGGTAGGGGTCAGGCTGTGGTGCAGAGAGGCTGGTACAGGCCAGGAGTTGCATTTGGAGGATGCTAGTCCCTTTCCAAACTATATTAAGGATTTGGGGACCATACAGCCAGGGAAAGACTTAGATGGCACCAGCTGCACAGTGAGTCAATGGAGAGGTGTTGGCCACCGGACCATGTGGAGTCTTGGGTAATGTCTTGGTTGAGAGATGCTATGGAAGGCCAAGGAAATTGGTTTTACTGTTTATGCCCATGTGGGAGGATTGGAGAGCTCGCAGTTTGCTTGGGTTTTGGATAGTCCTGTTCTCTGCATCTCAGCAGCTCCCTTGCTGCAGTGCTGTTGACCATGCCCGCTCATTTTCCCACGTCTCAGCTCGCCCGCTATCCGAGAAAACAGGGCAGAAATAACAAACCACTTCCAGGGATCTGATTAATTCAGCCCAGTCTGCAAAGGGCTCTGAAACCCTCAGGAGTGGGTGGTTAAAGATGCGATGTTAGATGAGAGATGATTTTCATCACAAGTTTCCTCTGGGAAAATGGTGAAGTTCCTTATCCTCTTTTGCTACTGTTTCCTTTTGAAAGAGGGTATTTCTCCACTTCATGGAATAAATATGTGAAGAACTTTGATATCCTGGAGCCGAGGACCACGTCTACGCTCACAGAAGACAGCTTTTGCACTCCTGGCTCTGTTGGCAGGGATTACAGCCTCATTTGGAGCTGTGCTGAAGTCATATAAAACCTCATAAAATAAAAATGTTAAAAGCCCCAAACAAAGCTCTTTATTTATTGTTTGTGTGCAATTAAGACCCTGGCAGAGAAAAAAGCATCACTCCTCAGGAAATTACCTTCTTAAATTCAGGTTAAGACCGGACATCTTGCTGAGAGCTTGTGAATGGACAGTTTCCAAATTCCATCTTCCGTGCCAAAGTATTTCATTCCTGACATGTGAGAGAACAGCCTGGTTGATGGAGCTGAGGGGTGGGGAGGAGATATCCATCAATCAATATTATGACACTGGTGCATTATCTCAGTGACTGTGGAGGCCTCTGGAGTGATAAACAGTGATTTATGGATCACTGAGGGACGTTTTCCATTAAAGTGCTGTTAGGTCTTGAATAGGGAACCTGTAAAAATGACATTGTGGCCATCCATAGCTATCCTTCCTGGGAGGCTTTTATAGGAGCTCGCAGGTAAGGAGACAGAATTTCTGCCACCCAACCCCATTGGCTTGGTCTGAAATTAGGCATCATGGCCACCAATCCAGGTTTGTGCGTTTCAGTTCAAGGAGGGCAGTAGCAGCTGGAGCAAGAAGACAGTTCATTTACCTGGAGCTGGCCTTGTGAATTCATGTTCTTCCATAAGAAAGGGGAAAGTCCTGAGGCTCAGTTAATTAATCGTGTCTGGTTCTAAATGAGTATTCTCTTTTCTGTGTTCTCCAAAGCTCCACGAAAGATGAACTGTATTCTTAGGTTGGATATTAGGAGGAATGTTTTCACGCAGAGGGCGGTGACGCACTGGAACAGGTTGCCCAAGGAGGCTGTGGATGCCCCATCCCTGCAGGCATTCAAGGCCAGGCTGGATGTGGCTCTGGGGAGCCTGGTCTGCTGGTTGGTGACCCTGCACATAGCAGGGGGTTGGAACTGGATGAGCATTGTGGTCCTTTTCAACCCAGGTCATTCTATGATCCTATGATTCTATGATTTCCTATTAGTTGAGCAGCAAGTTGTCTTTGTTGTCACCCACTGCTTCTTTTCAGGAAACTCATACAAACAGCACAGGAGAAATGGATGGGATCAGATGAGAAATACATGAGAGACCTTTGAGGAAGACAAGAAAATGACAAACACATGACAGCATGATCACATAATCTCTGCTTCCCTGCAAGACTTGGCAAAAGACCTACTAAATCATATCATGGAAATTTCAGCCTAGATCTGCCCTTCTAAACCAGATCCACTGGGATCTGAAATATCTAACCTTTCTTTTCCTCTATTTTAAGCAACTTTTCTATCTTGGTCTTCTTGGTGCATTTAGTATTTGATGGTTCAGCAGCATTCCTCCTACACTCATACCTTTTTATCAATGCAAAGAAGCCAATTTTTATCTTTTGACGTGCTTCCCTTTTACCTTCTCACTGATAATCACAGAATCATTAAGGTTGGAAAAGACCTCTAAGATCCCCAAGTCCAACTCCAGCCCATCCCACCATGCCCACTGGCCATGTCCCTCAGTACCACATCTCTATGTTTCTTGAACACCTCCAGGAATGGTGACTCCACCACTCCCTGGACAGCCTGTTCTGCAGCCTGTTTCACATACAAAGGGTACCTTTTCCAAAATTTGTCCATAATGGCTGAGCTTAATTTACCCAATCTTTAACTGTATTTGCTGTTTCTTCATGGACATCCTCAATGCCATGTACTGCAGATGGCAGCCTCCCCAGATGACACACCGTGGTGAGTTGATGGTGGTGTAGCTCATGGGTGGGTGCAGGTGACTGATCCCAGCGTGGTTCTGGGACACTGTGACCCATGCCAACTCCACAGGACTGGTCGTGGTGGTCACAGGACTTGCTGCTTCCTCCACTGGGGATGCAGCCAACCCCAGTGTCTGCATGTCTGCATGATGTCTGCATAGCTCTGCTCTGACCACCCCACCATGCAAAACACAGCTGGGCCACCTGAGGAAGAGCAGCACCAGCTGCACTGGTTGGACACCATCAACAGCACCTGGCTTTTGTGGCTAAGGCAGCCTGCTGTCTGTCCAGCCCAAAGAAGGACCAGATCCAACTGCAGAGATGTGGTCTATTCCATTTTCTTCCCAGCTACTGTGTGACCTTGGGTTTGTTTTCCTACTCTGCATATCCCTCCAGTTTTCATTCCTATCATTGTAGATGTCAGCAAAGATCATCCCTAAAATCTGCAGAATATCAGGCTCTGGCTCCTGGATTGTGCCTGATGCATTTAAGTCCTATTTAAATATACTAAAGCTACTCACATAAATGCCCTCAGGATTCACAGTAGCTATGCACTGTTGATTTAATTATTAGACTCTGGATTACAGCAGTGGCTAGAAATTCTTGGAATAAAAATCAGCTCAGCTGCCTCGTCTTGCATAATTACAGTATTCCACTAATAGCCAGTTATTTGGATTTATTAAGAACCAGAAAATTTTTCTTTTTTTTTAAATAAAGTAAAATCTAACCCCAAACTTGTTCAATATTTTTCTTCTACAGGAGCAGCCAGTATTCCAAGGCAGATACTTCTCAGAATTGATTTAACCAAGTGACTTTCAACTGTTTCCATTCTGGAAGGTCAGACTGTAAAATAAAAATAAATTATTTAGAAGAGAAAAAAAAAAAAAAGAGAAAAAAGAGAAAAAAAGAAAGAAGGAAAGAAATAAAATGAAAACTTTTGGGAATATTTTCTCATCAGCATTATGAAATCCTGTTTCCATTTACCACTGAAGAAAACTGCAGTTGGCTGGAAAATATTCGGGTCTTTTCTTTGCCTTTGTATAATCTCAGCGTTGGGTTTTCGGTTTTTCTTCTTTTTTTTCTTTTTTTTTTTTTGTTAAAAATCTGTCAAAATTTGAGAGGAAAACTCTTGTTCTTCTGACAATAATTAGTCTGTTTTTCCCACCAACAGAGACAACACAGCCCTGCAGACTGTCCGATCTAATTAGACAACCCATTTATTTGGACCCAATTAACATATCTAATGGGAAGTGTGACCAACTTAACATTCCTCCCCAAACATATCTATTATGTTTAATGGGGCCATGCACCCCTTGCTGAGAACCTGTGATCAAACCTAACCTAAGATCCCACTGTGGAAACAGATACTCTCCATACTGCTATTTGTCAGAGTCCAGCCCTTGGAGGCAGGAGGAGAAAAAAGGGCAGCTGGTGCTTTTTAATTATACTCAAGCTGAGTGGAAAATGCCTTCACTTCCTATAAACACTTTTAAGATTTTCCCCCACTGGGACAAAACCAAGGTTTGGAAATGCACATCATTTATACTGGGGAAAGACTCAGATTTCCCATCACCTTTATAGACTCATCGAATGGTCTGAGTTGGAAGGGACGCTTAGGAGCCATCTGATCCCACTCCCCTGTGATGAACAGAGACACCCACAGCTCCATCAGGTGTTCAGAGCCTGGTCCAGCCCCAGTGTTGCTGATTTGTGACCGAGGGCTCCATTAGCTGGACAGTGACTCCCTCCTGTTCCAGAGAGGATCCTGAATAACTACCCTGGGATAAACATGCTTCTTTTCCTCATGCCCCAAGTCATAACAGGCCCTTCTGAAGCACAGAGTCAAATAGTTCTTGGAGTTGGAAGGGACCTTTAAAGATCAGCTGGTCCAACTCGTGATGCATGACACATTGTCTGTCCATGATCATGGTGGGCATTCATGATGGACGTGCAGCCAAGACTGCAGGATGACATCACTGCTCTGATAAGGAACAGGAATACAAAATACTGAATGATGTGAAGGAAGGTGTATAGAAACTGTTCCCTGGTAGTAAGGTTCGGATCATAAAATGGAAGGGGAAGGAAATGGCTTGCATCAATTCAGCTCTGAGCACCTGATGTCCCTGTAGATGTCCCTGTTCACTGCAGGAGAGTTGGGCCAGGTGGCCTTTAATGGTCCCATCCAGCTTGAATGATTCTATGATTGTATAACATATAATTCCTCTGCTCAACTCAGGGTGAACATTTGCCCCAGGGATTGAGAGCAAATGGAGATTCAGAGCACGATGTGTTCACACGAGCAGCAAGCAACTCACGCTCCTTTAGAAGTGAGGTCACACAACACTCAGTACAGTGGAGGACAATAGGAAGCCCCAGGCCCCCATTTGCACCAACACAATGAGAATGCTCCATTGCATTTCCCAATACCATGGCCTACCTCAATGTTCCAGATCTCTGAAGAAAAATTACAAAAAGGCCCCAAACAGGCCAGAAACAAAGGTCACAGTGAGTAACTCCTCAGGTCCAGGCAGATTTTTAACGTAATGGGTCCATAATCTGTTTCCATAAACACACCGATGATCTTTTTGCTCTTTTCAGAACTAAGAAATTCTTTGTCCGTCCCCTGCCTGAGCCATCCACGTCCCTGGAACATTCTTGTTTAGTCTCCTGAAATGTTATTAACAACCCCAGCGACAGAGAACCATAAATCCCTGCATCCCCCTGAACTTTACTGCACTCCGAACTGTTTGGATATTCAGTATCAACAAATCATCCCGATAAATATGATTTCTTTGATGGCATTTCATCAAAATAGTTTACGACTCTGACATTTTGAGCGTGGATTTACAGCAGCTGCAGCTTGTGCAAGACGGGCGGTCACCTTATTGAAATTCACCTAAGGAAGAGAATGGAAAAAGAAAGTCACAGCAGCTCCTCCAATGCTAAGTTTAAAGACATTCTTCTTCTTCTTTCCCACACTTTCTTGGAAACGGCAGGAGTTTGGGGATCCGCAAGACAAACATTGGCTTTGGCTCATCCGAATCGTTATGAGGATGGGAGCAGGCCTCCAGCTCCAAGTTCCCAAGCAGATGTAGGGAGAGGTTTCCAGATTCACTTAGCTCAGTGATGGCCATAGGTGGTTCACCACTTATTTCTGTTGGGAAGCGGCTCATCTGGTTTGTGTGCATCCATCGCTGTACTCGACTGCTGCATCGCTGCAACGATTTCAAAACGCCTAAGAAACAGGAGGAAAACTTCACTGGAAGAAGCATTTCTGCTAGAGAGAGGGATTTGGTGCCCTTGGGAATGGCAATGCTGGCATCTTTGAAACGTATGTAATGTCCTGGTCCTTGGCATTCATAACCAACACCGAGCTGGCAAGAAGAAAGGCTAAAGGTAAAGTGGGAAGTGGCAATATGGAAACCCAGGAAAGAAGAGGGGAAGGGAGTTTTGTCTGAATTTTCAGGCAGTGCTTAAGAAAGGAGATAATCTGTTATCTACACGTGACTGAGAACAATCTCAGGAAGAGAACAGCTATTAAATTCAAAGACAAAAGGACTGTTGGGGTAGGCTGACCATGAAAAACTCAGTCTGGTAGCTGGAAGGGAATGGCTGAAACAGCACAGCAGTGAGATTCTGAAACAGCCTCGTTAGGAAACATGAGGGCAATAAGGGACACCTGTCTGTTTATGAAGGGCTGCTTGTGGCTTTATGGAGTAGACCGTGACCAGGCTTTACAACCCTAGAATTGTAGAATTCTTAGAGTTGGAAGGGACCTTTAAAGGTCATCCTGTCCAACTCCCCTGCAATGAACAGGGACACCACAGTTAGATCAGGTTACCTGGGCCTGATCCAGCCTTACCTTGAAAGTCTCCAGGGATGGGGCATCAACCACATCTCTAGGCAACCTGTTCTTCCTTGTGTGTCATGTGAAAACCTGAAAACTTACCCCTAGAGAGGAGCTGTGCTTGGGACAGGTCCTGGTGGGGCTGGGGACCCTCCTGTACAGCCATCACCCCACAGCATCACCTACAGCCAAGAGTTTTCGGTGTTCTGTCCTCTTGCATCCCCTCCCTAGGACCTGAAATGTGTGCTTAGCCAAGGAATATTTCTTTCCTCATTGTCTAATTCTTGATCCTGATCCCTCAGACTTACATCAGAGCTTGACCTCAAGAAAACACAACTTGCTGAAAAAGGTCAGTTTAGAGGAAATAGCTATTTTTAAGTTGTCTTTTAGACATGTGCTTGAATAACACATAACAAAGGTATTTTTCAAGGATTTCTGTCAGATTTTTCACTGCAATCATGACAATATCCTCCTTTAGAGTATCCTGGCTTTAGCGCTGTCCTTTCATCACACACTGGTTCATTTTTCCATCTACACAAGATAAATCTCTTTGTCCCTTTAGTGAGCTGCAGTGTGATGCTCAGTGGCCTACACTTACACTTCGCCATTCCCACCTTTTCCAGACAGCCTCATCTCAGAACAGTCCATGGACACTAGGATGGGGAAACTCATTCAAAGGCTTTTTGACAGCTGGAGGAATGAAGGAAAGATGTCTTTCCTTTATTTCAATTTTTTTTTTTCATTTGAAGAGGCACTACTTCTTTGGCATTGTGTTCTAAAGTAGCTTTATCCTTTGGTTATCACCTTGTAAATTTGCTTAATTTTCCCTTTATTCCCATGTGTCCTTCTTGCATATCAGAATCACTTTGAAAAGAAGGGATTGGAGAAAATGAATCGAAGAGCAAAATCAATCAGCTTAAATTTTAATGAAGGAAAAAAATCCTTTAAGGCCTCGAGACTCGACGAAGCTGTGCCTCCAGTGGTTCGCCTCCTAAAAGAGGCTGCAACTGCTGCAGGCAGGATTTGGTCTCATCTCTGAATGGAGGGGACTAGGATGCAGCTGTGCTCTCAGGCACGATGGAGTTCAACCCAAGGCAAAGTCCACAGCTTGTCCACATTAACCTGCCCTCAGGTTCGATCAGGGAGCAGACCCAGGGCTGAGGAGAGGGGACAGGCATGGAACTCCCATCAGAACACAGGATGTCTCTGATGCTGTCAGGGAACCAGGCAGTCTCAACAGTGCGGTGTTGACTTCTGGGCCATTTGGGCCAGAAACTAGAAAAAGCCAGGTATACCTGTGATATCATTAAATTAGTATGGCTCGTAGGGAAATAAAAGATAAGCAGTTCTGCAGTTCAGCCATTGTAGAAGTAAAAGCTCCCTGTCAATAAATCTTTTTTCATTCTGGAGAGGACTCTTTGTCAAACAATCCCTGTTTTGTTTTCTGATGAACAAATAAGCTTGGCTGACAGTGATACAGACATAATGTACTTGGATGGCAGAATTGCACTTTTCTTAGTAAATTAATTAAATCAATAACTGCAAGCTCATGGAATCAAGAACAGAACGACTGACAGGTCCCAGGGTACGAGCACCACTAGAAAATCACTGTGAGAAGAAGGAATTTTGGTTGAATGTGATCTTAATAATGCTCAATGTTTTTAATGTTGATCTAAAGCTACACCTGTAACCCCGGAAAAGGTACAGGTAAAGTTTGATAGTGTCAAACAATAAAAAGGGCTGGCCAATCACACATAAATTATCTGAATTAATAACATGTATTTTCTTTCTTTGCTTATGCAAAGTCATACATGTATCTAGGAATCAGAAGGCCAAAACTGGAGAGTGATGGACTGAGAAAACAGCAACTCTTTAGAGGATTTAAGGGTCAGAGAGGATTGGAAGCTCAATGTGAGCTCCCTTTGCAACTGAATCTTTGCAGAGATTAATGGGATCCTTAAAAACACCAGTCACAGGGAAGGGAAGGGAAGGGAAGGGAAGGGAAGGGAAGGGAAGGGAAGGGAAGGGAAGGGAAGGGAAGGGAAGGGAAGAGAGGAGAGGGGAGGAGAGGGGAGGAGAGGAGAGGAGAGGAGAGGAGAGGAGAGGAGAGGAGAGGAGAGGAGAGGAGAGGAGAGGAGAGGAGAGGAGAGGAGAGGAGAGGAGAGTTACTCAGTGTGGAGGGGGCAGGCAATGGGATTTGGTGCACTTAAAGAACAAACAAATACCAGAGACAGTGTAGGAAACAGTATTGGTTGAAAAACTGGGATGTATATGTATATGAGTGAATTAGGTTTCTCCTCTTTTAACTCTTGATGCCTAAAGCTAACATTAGGGAATACTTCCTGAAGGGGTTTAGACTGTAAGCTCAAAAGAAAGATGTTTGGATGGCATCGTGCTGCAGGTATGATGTTTCTACATTGCTTGGGTTGTAACAAACTGACTTAGAATCATAAAATGGCTTAGGTTAGAAGGGACTTTAAAGATCATCCAGTTCTAACCCCCAAATGATCCCGACTAGAAGAGAGATGAGCTTGTCAAGGAATTTCAGAAGCCAAAAAATGCAAACAGGAAATCCGTCACATCTTTTCTCAGATAGAGCAAAGATGTTTGGACTGAACTCCAAAGGGGAATGCTGAATTCACCAGTCCTGGAGAAAAGCAAGCTGGAGTGGATGACCTGTTTTGATCAACTGCAAGCTAGTAGGCCTCAAGCCAAGAGAAGTGGAGCGTCTTCACATTGTGCTATGCAAGGGATCAAAGTAGGAGGTTCCATGGTACCTCTTGGCCTTTCACAGGCACAGAGAACCTCTGGAGCTCCCCAAGTCCAACCCAACCCCCAGAAAGCAGTTCTCTACAGCAAGTTTCTCAGAAAACTGTTCAAGTGGGTTTCATAGAATCATAGAATGGTCTGGGTTGAAAAGGACCACAATGATCATCTAGTTTCAACCCCCCTGCCATGGACAGGGTCACCAACCACCAAACCAGGCTGCCCAGACTCACATAGGTTTGACTGTCTCCAAGGAAGGAATTTGCACCACCTCTCTGTGCAGCTGGTTCCAAGGGCTCTGTCAACCCCAAAGTTCCACTCTCATGTTGTCAAAAGGTCCTTCCACATTAAACCTGGTTGGCAGATGAAGACCTGCTGGGTAGACCTGTACTCCTGCAGAAAACTCGCTGTGTGTTGTGGGCTGAAGAGAAAAAAGTGCTCTTCCCTCCACGAACTGTTTGCTAAGTCAGAGGAGGGTGTGATGATGGGAGTGGTAAAATATGGGAACTAATCTGTGCACCTGCTGCAATCTTTCCTCTCTTTGCTGGTATGGGAAGCCTGATTTACGGGCATGATTTATGTCACCTTTCCACACTGCAGACTGCTGGTACGCTCTCCTTGAAGCAATCTAAGCAGAATGTTATATGAACGAGAAGAGACTGCATCATATTTCTGCTGTGCTGCTGCTCAGACAGAGCTAAAAAGCAAACTCTGGTGAGCTGACTTTCCCTTCTCTTTAATCCCCAAAGAGTTCCAGCTCAAAGTGCCTTTCTGTAACTCTCTCAAGGGAGAGTGAGGGGCAGGGAGTGTGGACACAACCTGTGCTATGCCTTATGCCTTCAAAGCTAGGGAATGGTCTGTTGATCTTTTTATTTGGTAAGATTAATTTAACAAGCACGATGTAGATGCAGCTATGGTTTGCCTCTCTCAATTTCATGGTTCTGCCTCAAAATAAGAGAAATGCAAGGTTTAATTCCAGTGAGGAAAGCAAGACAGTCTTATTTCTGAACTGCAGGACAGTGCTGACCATAATAGATCCAGGATACCAAACACCGGGTCCTGCAGACCTCACTCAGACCTTTGTCATCGCTTTGTCTGCCTCGGAGGAGATGAGGGCCCATTGGGGCTGGGCTGGAGGTCCTGTTGAGACTGGTGGCCTTGTCTTTGCACCTGTTTTAGAATCATCGAATCATAGAATCGTAGAATGGCTGGGGTTAGAAGGGACCTCAAGGATCATCAAGCTCCAACGCCCCTGCCACTGGCAGGGCCACCAACCTCCACATTTAATAATAGACCAGGCTGCCGAGATCATCAAGAGCAACTGGCAAACTCATCCCCACCATGCCCACTCATAAAATCATAGCATCATAGAATCAATAAGGTTGGAAAGGGTCTCTAAGATCACAAAATCCAAGCACAGACCCATCACCACTTTGCCCAATAAACCATGGCCCTGGAGCAGGTTTCCAGGCAGTGCCAAAGGACAGAACCTAACAGTGAAAAGTTGACCATATTTTCTCCCTTCCTTGTATGTAGGAAAGTCAGAATCCTGCTCACTGTTTTGCAAAGGAATCATAACTGCGTTTGGGTAGTCGGGGAGGAAGAAGGGTTTTAAAACATTTCAACCAGGAAAGCCTTTCTTCTAAGCCCCAGTTTATGCCCAAATGAATTGGAGTTGGTGTCTCTGTCACAGCCAGAAAGAGAGCAGGAGTGGATATCACAAACACAGCATCAACTCAGGGCTCAAAATAATCGCTCCACAATCTCCACAGCACAGAATGAAGCTGAGAACTCATTAGGGAGGAGTATGTAGGCAATTAATGTTAATTTCAGTTGACAATTGTAACCTGATGGCTGACTGACGCACCATAATCTGTGCTAAGGAAATAGTTCTCATAGCTGCTTAATTAATGATAAACAGAGCCTTTGTTGTTGGTGTTGTTAAAAAAGAAAAGAAAAAAAAAAACAACAAGAGGGAAGAAGGAAAAATCAATGCAGATTTTCCTTGCCACATGTGCAAAATGCATTCTGGAGGGCCAGTGCTAACAAACCTTGGTGACAAGGCACAAGCCCATTGCTTCATCCTTTCATTCCAATGGTATGAGATGGAACGTGAAGCATAACGGATGATCTTGTCATGGGAAGCACCCAACCCAACAGAACCCACTCCAAATGAACAGGAAGGGAGAACTGGGCAGGCCTTGCGTGCTGTGCTCTGCCCGGGGTTCCAGAGACGTGCTGACATCGCCTGGAAACTCTTGACACAGATCACTGTTCTGGCTTTCTGCTGCTTCATCATATGTTTTCTGCATTGTCTTTCTCTGCTATTTATTTTTGAGCACGGATGTGTCAGTAAATAAGAGCTCTAATGATCGTCTTTTGTTTTTTTTTCTGGGTTTGCAAGTATACGGATTCCCCTCCCAGCAATGATGCAGCCATTAGGCTTGTCCCATGCACCTGAGCATTCCCAACACTAATGTTATCATGTTCCTGTCACCTGAATAGTTATCTAAGACAGCAGCAGAGTATTGTCACATGGAGTTTCTCTATGGCAAGGTCCTGGAGAAATCACACAAGCAGCCTTGAAAGAAGTCAGGACATTCCAGGGCTCAATGAAGAACAAGGCATAAAGGAGGTCCACTGGGAACCTCACCTTACAGCCAACTTTAAATGTGGAACATCAGATACAAAAGCATAGACAGTTAATGAATATGGCCTTGAAACTGGTCTAGAATCTTCTTGTTCGATTAGAGATAAAACTAGATGGATCTGAGCCATCCATGCAGTCCTGGCTCCTCCTATGACCTCAGTATCATGAGGCAGCTTTCACCACCCATGCAACCCAGCAGGTTTGACACAATCCTAACTCTTGCTTCCCTGTCTGGAAAACGTACCTTCTGACCCCTACAGAAAGGAAGGGAAGGGGAAAGATCCGGCAGACGTGTGGCACTGGGAGCCTAGATTTGCTGCTGGCACGATGCAAGGGTCCATTGATGAACGTACTCTTGCAAAGAAAGCTTTCTGTAAGTGCAATTAATTTTTTATCGGTGTTTAAATCCCTGGGAAAACAAAACAGAACAGATGACTATTTAGAAATAAAGCTACTTCCAAGGAGTCTTGGTGGCCTCGTGATGCAAGAATACCAGGTAAAGACTAATATCTTTTACAGACTTTGAGCAGAGCTGATCAGGAGCTGTGGGCTGAAAGCAGATGTTGGTGGGTGACCTCTCTGAGCAGCGTTGAGCAATCCCTGTCTTGTGGACATGGTTAGTGGGCACGGTGGTGATGGGTTGATGGTTGAACTTGATGGTCTTAGCGGTCTTTTCCAACCTTAATGATTCTGTGATTCTATGATTAAAGGCTGTCATTAGGGAGTGGAGAAAGGCATCCATAACTTCTCAAGGAAGGAAAGCTATGGTATCTGCAGTCGTTCCTGGACTCATGCATGGTCTGAGCATTTCCCTTTCCTACAGCACATTTCCCTCACTGCGAAAGGCAAATGATGATGTTTGTCTATAATGGTGTTTAATTTCATGTGGGTTTAATTTGAGATTTCACCTGCTGCGGCAAAATGAGATGACCTGTTCTGGGTCCACAGGTTAAGCATGGGAAAGATTCTGCCTAGCAGTTTATTTATTCCTGTTATCACTGTATGTTAGATTTTTTTTCAGGCTTCCATGACTGTGGTGTTTAAAGGGAACTTTGCATTTAAATTTCAGTGAGAGTTTCATGGAAGACAAGGAAGAAAACATCTCAGTGCAAAAGATAAGCACTGGACTAGCTTTGCTAAGAGGGTTATGGTGCCTCCATGGTACTACGGAGGGTATGGTGGTGATGGTGGGCATGTGGTGATGGGTTGATGGTAGGACTAGATGATCTCAGTGGTCTTTCCCAACCTTCACGATTCTACGATTCTGCATCTCAGGAAGCCATTTTGCAGTTAAATACCTTTGTACAACAGTTTAGATTTGCTTCTGAGTTGTGATCTGGTCTGAGATCCTTTCCAGACTTGTTTTGTATGATGAAAACATGACCTACAGCATGGAAAATGCTCCCTTTCACACCACCCTCTTTTTTTTTCCTCTACCGATTCCCCCATTTTTTTTTCCTCCTCTTCTCTTTGTCACATCACTGCCTTTGACAGCTGGAGTCGTTCCCTCCTATTGTGCAAACTCAACAACTTGTCTCATCCCCAAGCTTTTCTCTTTTTCCTCTCTCCATGCAGGACTTTCTTCATCTTCTTTTGGGAACTTTCCCTCCACCTTCTCCACCATGTTCAGCAGCTGTTTCTGCAGTAAACAGCATTTGTTTGCCTGGTGGAGATTTCTTGGTGGAGTTACCGGGTACTAATCTGAAACCACTTATACCACAGCTGTAAATTTTATCTTGGATCCCACAACACAAGGGCTGTCATGTGCTCTGCCTCAAAAACAGAGGAAAAGCCGTGTCAGCTCGAGAGCCCAAGGGCTGAAGAACCTTGTTTGCCATCTCTGCAAACACGCAAGCCCTTGCTGCAGCCGTGGCTCCGTAGCACCCAGAGCTCAATGCAAAACGTGGGACAGCTTGCAGGCACCACAGACATACAGAGCTGCATTTCTGGGCACAGATATTTAGCAGAGAATGTAGTGCATGTGGAGGAATGGCAGTGGGACAAATCCGTGATTGTTGTGTAACTCCAGCAATGGCCCCACACATGGGACAGGACATGGGATGCTGCAGAGTGCAGAAGGCAAAAGTCATTAGAGCTGTAGAAGTCTCCTATGAAGAAAGGCTGAAGGAACTGGACTTGTTTAGCTTGGAGAAGAGAAGGCTCAAGGGAGACCTCATTGTGGCCTTCCAGTCCTTGAAGGGAGTGTATAAACAGGAGAGGGAATGGCTGTTTATGAGGGTGGATGGTGATAGGACAAGGGGGAATGGTTTGAAACTGAGACAGAGGAGGTTTAGGTTGGATATTAGGAGGAAGTTTTTCACCCAGAGGGTGGTGACGCACTGGAACAGGTTGCCCAAGGAGGCTGTGGATGCCCCATCCCTGCAGGCATTCAAGGCCAGGCTGGATGTGGCTCTGGGCAGCCTAGTCTGCTGGTTGGCGACCCTGCACATAGCAGGGGGGTTGAAAACAGATGGTCCTGTGGTCCTTTTCAACCCAGGCCCTTCTATGTTTCTATGAAGAGAAAATACATATTTTCAACATTCTATGATTCTACGATTCTAAGTCATAGAACCATCGAATGGCTGTGCCTCCATGGCTCAGGTCTGCCAGTCTGAATCCCTTTTCTCTCCTCTTTCCAACATTCTGCAAAGAAAATATTACATCTCCTGACAACTACAAAGCCCCTCCATTCACAAGACTTTCTGCTGACCTCACTCATGTTTTCCCAACCCCAACGTGGCCGAGCAAACAAGGGCGCGATTTGGAGCTACTGCAAGCCTGCCTGGGAGCCACGATGATTAAGTCCATTGGCCCTGGACCAAATCTAATGCAAAAACCCTCCCCATGCTCACCTACCATCATCAATTCTGCCTTTATCAAGCGGGTGGTTACTTGCTCGCCTCTTGCTCTGGCTGCTCCACAAACCCTCCAGGGCCAGCAAGGGGAAGGAGAATAAATACCCCATCTCCACTGAGACCTCAGTGCTGCCTCTCAACTCCTCAGGTTTCCTGCTGAAGTCCTGGCTGCCTTTTGTGTGGCTTGAAAAAGGAGTCATTATGGTCTCTTCGCCTCTATCCCCACTTGCTCCAGCTCTATTCAGGCACAATGGGGTTTCTCTGAGAGGACAGCTGATAATATCACTTCTCAGGCAAAGAGCTTAATTCCCACCTTGGGGTTGGGCAAGGCATGCTCTGCAAGGAGCTATTCTCTGCACAAAAGCCACCTGAATACAGCAGACAGATATAAACCTACTAAAGCTTGGAGAGCACTGCTTATAGGTATCACTTTTTCCCCCCAAACGCACAAGAACAAAGAGTTCCATGGAATGTGGCTTATTTAGCATAGTAAACATTCAGCAACTTGTGGTTGATATAAATGCTTCCTTAATAGGCTGGTGACATTCCTTGGGACCTGTCCAAATCCATGTATAACCTCCAGCTCTGCTCTCGCAGACTCTGTTTCCCTTCTCCCTGCAGATGCTTTTTTAATGCCACAGTAGCAGACTAATGTAATTTGCAGCAGAACAGATGCCTGTTCTCCCCATGCATTGCATAGGGAACTCCAGTGCCTAACTTGGGCCTTGGTCTTCTGTCCATTGGGAGAACAACTCTCAAATGGAGTCATAGAATTTTTTAAGTTGGAAGGGACCTTTAGAGGCCATCTGGTCCCCATTCCCTGCAATGAACAGAGACAGCCACAGCTCCATCAGGTGCCTGGAGCCCCATCCAGCCATATGGTGCACCACCACCTCTCCGGGCAACCTGTGCCAGTGCACGTTTACCTTTAATTGTCAATAACTTTTTCCTTATATTCAGTCTAAATCTCCTCTCTTTCAGTAGGAAATTGTTTCCCCATGTCGTATCACAACAGACTCTGCTAAAGAGTCTGCCCCTTTCTTTCTTACAGATCCCCTCTAGAGGAAGAAACTTTGGGAGGGGTAATTTTCCTTCTTTTCCTATCATTAATAACACGAGTCTTTTACCTTCTCATGTAGAATTTTGAGTGGATTGCATTTCCACTGACAGATCTTGACATGAATTCAAGGCCTGACTACAGACCTAAATATGAGAGGGTTGAGGACCACTGGGCACAGGTTGGCTGGCACTTGTGCTGCTCAGGTCTTGTCCCCATTGTAGAAGTCCACATCCATGCCATGTGGCAGCCAGACCTGACTCTCCTCTTAGCACGCTGTTACATTTTCTGCTGTTTTTGTGTTGTTTTTTTTCCCCAACTCAAAGTGTTTGAAATAAGTGCGGGCAGGTCTGGAGGTGACCAAGCCCAGATGGATGTAATCTCACCCCAAATGGAGTACCAGGACTGAGCTGTCCCCATGGCCACGTCTCAGAGGGACCGAGTTGGGGTGGTCCAGGACTGAGCCAGGAAAGAGGTGTGAGTGAAGCACTGAGGACAGGGAGGGGCCCAGGGCTGCAGCCTCCCTCGTGTCCATCTATCCAGAGTTTCCACTTTGGGGAACATTCCACAGTTTTAGCGTATTATTTTTTTATGACTAAAACCCAAAGTGCACAGTCATTCGCCAAGAGGTGACATCTGGCTAAATAAATAACAATTATTGGCTGGTCCAGCACATGTTTTATTTCGACTGAAACTTTGTTTTTAATAAGTAAAGCACAGAACATAAATGGGACTGTCGCATATTCAAACGCATGCATACACACATATAATTTGTGTGTGTGTGTGTGTTTGGAAGGAAGAGTAAATTCCACATGAAAGAAAATCAAAGGCAGGACTTTTGTCCATGTGTTTCAATTACTGAGATCTAAATAAAAATAGCATGGATGTCATCCTGCTTATTTTTAGCCATTTTGATCGCAGTGAAAATAACACTGAAAAGAACATTTCACCAAAATTCTCCTGTCCTTGTCTAGCCCTGCAGATGACAACTTATTTGCTACCATGATTATCATCCTTGCTGTGCTCCAGGGGCAATAAGCACAGAGGCAGGCAGTGAACCTGCAGATTTTAACTGTCCAGCTTAATTCTTTCATACAATATGAAGTTTCCCTACGCCCTGTGTTTCTGTCCTGTTCTCTAAGCATATCAGCCTCCACTTGCTTTAATGGTAGTGGTGTGATTCTGAGTCTCCAGTCACAGTCAGCAACTCAGTGTGAATGAAGACCTTCAGTTAGGATTAAAGGAAAAGGAATAATCAGAGCGGGTGGTGTGGGCAGAGAAGAAGTGGTTGGCGACCCTGCCTGTGGCAGGGGGGGGTGAAACTAGGTGATCTATGAGGTCATTTTCAACCCAGGCTATCCTATGATTCTATGATTCTATGAAATGAGATGGGTTGGCTTTCCCTGCATCACACCATGGTCCAGCCTCTGGAATCACATTTTCATTAACAGAGCTATCCAGAAGACTCCAGAACCTCTCCAGCACAACGCATCTTCCACATGCACTCACATTAGCAGGAGAAGGTTGAATGGTAGAGGTGACTCCTGCTGCTCAAACACCTGGAACTACTGGTTGGATGCTGAGCAGCTTCCAGATCCACCTCCAGTGTGAAATGGACAGTAAAATTCAAAGCCAAATGTGAGCTGAGAACATCTGCTGCTCAGGGAGCTGGGGGAGTCCCTGTCCTTGTAGGTACTCGGCTGACCTAATCCAGGAGATAACAGTCTGAGACAACACTAAACTTGATTCCCTCCTTCTTTTCCCTCCTCTACCTAAAACCTTTGGCATGGTTCAGAAATTTTCTAACCAGCCTTTCTCCCCATTCCCTGCCTTCTTCTCCTTCCCTTTTCTCCTTCCTTCACTCCTTGCTCTGCCCCAGCCCACACGGTAGCAGTTCCCCGTAGTTCTGCATAGTGCTGGCATCACTGACCTTGGGGTAAGGGGAGGTGCTGGCTGCATCTGCTTGCATCTGCTGATGCTTTGCAAGGTCACTAAAGGCAGCGTGAGGCATGGGCTGAGCATCCATGAGGCTAATAACTCATAGGCCACATGGCTCTGCCATTTTCTCCACACTGGAACGATAGCGGAGGCAAAGAGAAGGGCAATATTATGCAGAGATACAGACCTGGGATAAGGAATAGAAGCAGAGTCCTTGTTCTGCAATGCAGCTTGATGGGGAAAAATTACATGAGTATTTGCAACAGCAAAAAAATTACAATGCTATGAAAGGTTATTGGCCAGCAATGTAAGGACTTTATCTGCACCTCTTCTTCCCCAGGCTGCCAGGTAGTAGTGTGAGACAAGGCAACCCACTGCTAGTCCTCCTCCAAAGACATTCAACAAAATGACATAAAAATAAGAGTGATGTCCCTGTGAATAGGGAGACAAAAAGCAACGCGTGTTTCATCAGGAGCTGGGTGATTCTCATTTGCATTTAAACTGTAAATTCAGACTTTTTTAGGCAACATCCATCTGTTCCTTAGTGCATGGAGCCAGCACTGAGTTGGTGTCACTGTGCACCATGATGGGGGATGGGGCAAGATTAGTGGGCATGATGGGGGATAGGTTATGGTTGGACTTGGTGATTTTAGAGGTCTTCTCCAACCTTAAAGATTCCCTGATTCTAAGAGGGCGTTGTGGTGATGAGTTGATGGTTGAATTTGATTATCTTTGAGGTCTTTTCCAACCTCTTTCTGTGATCTCCTGCATGGGATACAGCTGGAGACAGCTATGGCCATATAGCGTCTGGTTGTGCCAATCGATAGGGGTTGCTCATTCTTTTCCATGTCTCTGCTGTCAGCAGGATTCAAAGTAAGATTTTACCCATCTCAGTGGACCTGAGCTCTCCTTGAAGGTCAGGAGAGACATCACCATCTCTTCTACAGATGGGGAAACTGAGATGGCAAGGAGGGATTGTGTGGCAGGGACGGAAGGGTTCTGGTTGCTGGACTGGGCAAGAAAACATAAATCTGTACTGACTTAAGGCTGGGGACATCCCACTTCAGGCCTGGATTTGCACAAGGATGATGGAGGTTGGGGAGCATCTGGGGTCAGCCCACTGCAGGAACCTTAGAGAGGGGTAGAAAGAGCAGAAGATTAGAATCACAGAATCACTGAGATGGGAAAAGACATCTAAGATGACCAAGTCCAATCCCAACTCATCTCCACCATGCCCACTAACCATGTCCCCACATGCCACTCTTTTGGAGAATAAATGTTTCCTAGTACCCAACCTGACCCTCCCCTGGTGCAACGTGAGGTTATCACCTCTTGTCCCATGGCTGTTACCTGGAAGAAAACAGCCTCCTTTCAGGGAGCTGTAGTGAGTGATGAGGTCTCCCCTGAGCTCCTCTTCTCCAGACTGACTCATCCCAGTTCCCACAGCTGCTCCCCATCAGGTTTGTGCTCCAGACCCTTCACAGCTCCGTTCCCCTTCTCTGGACACGCTCCAGGGCCTCAATGTCTTTCTTCTAGAGAGGAACCCAACACTACTGAATGCAGTTCAGACCCCTTTGTGCCCCAAAAGGACTAAAAAGAGAAACCTCTGGAGGACGGGGAAGGACAGGAGAAAGGAGAATGAGGGGAAACCTTTGTGCCTGCAATCAGTTCTTCCGGCTTCTCCTCTTTCATGGGCAGCCAGGGCCATTGGTGGCACAAAACGCAGCTGCAAACAGTGCAGCCCATTTACCCACGAGTGGACAAGAGGACTTATTCTCCAGTCCTTGAGAGCAAAATCTTCCCAGGGTTAGGAGGCCGAGCCTGGGGCTTTGGGGAAAAAAAAACCCTTTTCATTGCAAGTCATTAGGAAGAGATAAAGGTCTGCCCTGCTGCTCTGCTCTCCTGCCAGCGCACCTTCTCAGCCCCGGGACAACAGTGGGGCCATTTTGCGAGGCCCTCTAATTATCTATTTCCTCCCATTGCTACTGCTCACAGAGGAAAGAAAGAAAAGATTTTTTAGAAAAAGGGCTCATTTCAGCAGACCTTATCTGATAGTGCATTCAGGATGGGTTTCTCTCGCTGCCGGCCCTCCCTCTGCTTTCTTTTCTTGCCTCGCTCTCCTCCTGGCGCGGAGGGACCGGGTTTTGTTGTCTGTAGGGCTGGAGGACGGGGTGCGCGGTACTGGGATGCCTTTCAGATTCGGCCTAATTCAGAGCCATTGTCCCAGGCTTTTCTAAGAGGATGACAGCTGACATCAGTTCTCTATCTGCAGCTTGTATTGGTTTTTTTTTCTTCTTCCTGTAAAAGCGTGGTCCCATGAAATGCTGCTAAATACAGACCTTCACTAAATGCATTTCAATATGTGTTTTTTCTCTTTTTTTCCCCCCCAGTTCTTCATATTGGGCACTCCTGATGAAAGGCTGAATTAGGGCACAGGTGTAGATGCCAGCTTCCATCCAATGCCCACCATGCAGTGCCCCCCATACAGCCCCAAGGCACGTTTGGAACTTTACACCAACCCTTCCTATACCGCAATTCTCAGCTCCTCTTGCCCAGCTGGACTGTTCTCACATCTTCACCTCATTTTTATAACTGCACTCTAAGGCACATTCTCATCCATGGTTTCTTTGCAACCTCTGCATTGTCTGAAGCCTTCACATTATCTGAAGCCTTCACATTATGGTGGCATTCAAGGAGCACCAGGACAGCCTCATCTTCTAGGGACAGGTAAATAAATCCCAGCAAGGGAGGAGGGAGGAATTTGTTGATAGGCTGTCATGAAGCACAATTAAGCACACCTTTTCCTGCTGCCAGTATCTTCTCTCCAAGAGACAAATGTGCTTGAAAATCCCTTGGGCTCTGGCTAATCTTTGAGATTCATGCATCTCTGCAGTGCTGCATTTTGCACCGTCCTATTGCCATGTACAGACTGGAAGTGTTGGAATTCAGAGTGATCAATTCGGTCACTTAAATAGAAATTCATTCACAGAACAGCTCGATTTCACCCCAGTTCTCCCACATTTGTCTTCCTCACTCATGCACAGCCGAAGCCTCTTGCAAAGAGCCATCTAGATTCTAAGAGCAGTCCCTAGGAGAGAGATCCTGCCCTGCAGGAAAGCAGCAAACTACTCTCACTTCTCACCTCATTTTTCCCAACCTGTTTCTGCCTCTGACTTCGAAGGCATTCAGTTTGGAAACCAAATTGCCTTCATGGTGTTTTCAGCATGATCTCTCACTTGTCTTCTAAAACACCACCGCAAATGGATCAGTGTTTCTGTACCAGGGTGATCGCTGCTTTCTACTAAGGCAGATATATCATTGTATCTATATTACACAATAACAAAGATCTTTGTAGTTATATACATCCAGGAGTCTAGCAGACATTTTCCTCCTTTGGTAAGAGGACTTGCTGATGGACTTCCATGTATAAGTCACTACTAAACACTGTTAATAAATCTCCAGCTGAATGCAGAGTGGAAACAGCTCCCAAGTTCCTTAATGAACATCTTTGGTTCCCTACACTCTGTGTAGCATTTTTTAAGCAGCAGTATAGCACAAAGAAGGTGATTTCCACAGGACGGAAGACACATAATCACAAAATCCATACCCAATGCCCATGTTTCTTTCCAAGGTTAGCAGGAACCTGATACCAAAACGACTGATTAAGTGATAGCAGAGCTCAAGCTCTCTGGTCTGATTCGACCCAACGAAAAGGCACCGATTCCCAAGGTGCGAATGCAAACCAGACAGCGCAGAAATTAATAACAAAGCACAGCTGCTTGAGATGTTACAGAGTCAAAACACTCACGCTCTGTTCATTTAGATGTTTAGAGATGCAGTGGGGAGAGATTCCCCTCACACATGGGCCACAGCCACGCTCATAAAGAAACAGGGCTGGGGTGCTGGCTGACATCATGGCCAGCAGTGAGCCATTCCATGCAGTTTTTGTGCTGCCTGTCCTGGGTTTGGGCCAGCATCTCCCCAGCATCTCCTGGCCACGGATCAGGGAACGGCACAGGGACTGTCCATGTTGGGGATGGTCAGGATTCCTATAAAAACACTTACTGAACAGCCATGTTCTATAGCAACCTTATCCAAAGCCTGGCCCAGATGTGTTCTGAACACTCCCTGGACAAGCAGTTCAGAAATGCCATGGAAGTGGCCACAGCACCGAGCTGCCCAAGTACAAGGAGTGTTTGGACAACTCTCTTGGACACAGGTTTTGAATTTTGGGTGGTCCTGTGTGAGCCACAAGTTGGGCTCAGCAATCCCTGTAGGTCGTTTCCAACTTGGGATATCCCATGATTCTGTGATTCTTTATCACATAGTAGAAAGCTGCTGTGACCAGTCAGTGCAGGGCAGTTGGGTTAATGGCATCCCATCACTGGTCCACGCTTTGGCCTCCCTCAAAATATTGAGAGCTCCCTTTCCAGTGCCCTTTGTTGCCTGTAGGGATTGTACTACAGTTTCTTCCAAGTTATAAAGTTCTCCAAACTCAACAGTCAAAGACGCATCCAACCCACTTGTCCAATTTCACAGCTGATTCTCATGGTTCTATGGGTGCCCTTCTCCATTTTTTTGTCTGTTCCCACCTTATCCCTGGAGCATTCAACAAGAACGTTGTAATGTTTCTCCAGGTGTAGATCAAAAGCTTCCAAATACAAAATTTTCATTCAATGAATGAAATGAATTAAACCTATGCAGACCAAGGTAAGATGCATCTTACTCTTCAAGCTGCTGCTCTTCACATGACCCATCCCATCTTGGTTTTGTTTTCCAGTTCCCCCAAAGGTCTTCATGCGAGATAAATTCCTACCAGAGCTCTACGTGAGAAAGCTGTCACAGTTCTAAAACATCCCCAGCAGGGATGCAAATCCCCAAGTCTGTATCCTCGTATTTTGTGAGGAAAAAAAAAAAAGTGCTAAACACTCATAAAATAAAGCAAACCCAAAGTTTTCCATGATGTCTTTTCCGAGATCATTGCTCTGTGACAGAAATCAAGGAGATCTCTGCAGCCCGTAACCACTTGCTGAGGGGAGGTTAAAGTTGCTGAAAATCCTATTTGACCTTCTGAATGGAGTTAATGAGTCAGAAGACTCCCTGTGGATAATCCAATGAGGTGGATAAAAAGGTCCTGAACTACTTGGCATGAAGTCAATGCCAGAGAATTCCCTTGCTCTCTAATCCCTGCCAGCAGAACAGCACAATCTCATCTTCTCTCAGGATTTTATGGGGTTGTCATCATTGTTGTTGAGCTTTCTCTGTGGCTATTGTTTTTTTTATGGGAAAGTGCAGTATACTAATTAATAACAAAATGTCTTCTACGTTGACCAGAAGCTAGATGTTACAAGATAAGGGAGAACTTTGCTGATACTCTTGACGTGTTTTCACTCTTTATTTTTATTTACGATATCCTGAAGGCAACTTACCTGTAGACGAGGACCCAGTCGTACTGGGTTTAACACAAATTTACATATAGTTAAATAAACCCAGAACATGCAGTATGTACTGTTAAAATCTTGGACTTATTTCTCACTATACTCGGGCAAATAGATCTTACAGATCAGACTTAGAAATAAGCGAAGCCTTTTGTGAGCTTCCAAGATGCCATCCAGGCTCCTGAGGAAGCCAGAAAGAGAGGCCCACCTCTCTGGGATGTGATTTCTGTCATCCTGAAGTGCTACCAAAAACCAGTTCATTGAATCACCCCATGGAGATGCCAACATCCTTCCGATAAATTTTCAGGGCAGCAGATGACCAGTTTAGACAACAAGGCTAATTTTTGGTTCATTAGGTAGGTTTATAATTTGGTATCACTACTTTCAAATTCAAGGTTTGATCTCTTATCCCATGTAATGCTTTTTCCCTCTCTTTTTCCTTTTCTTCTTTTCTTTTTTCTTTTTCTTTTTTCTTCTTTCTTTTTTTCATTTTTCTTTTTTCTTCTTTCTTTTTTCCTTTTTCCTTTTTTCTTTTTCTTTTTTTTTTTCTTTTTCTTTTTTTCCCTTTCCCTTTCCCTTTCCCTTTTCCTTTCCCTTTCCCTTTCCCTTTCCCTTTCCCTTTCCCTTTCCCTTTTCCTTCTCCCTTATTCCTTTTTCCTTTTTCTTTTTTCCTTTTCCCTTTTCTCTTTCTCTTTACAGTACACTCCAGTCACATTTTCAGGCTAGAGACTTCTTTAATGAAAGCTGGAATCCTTGCACAACCACTTGCTTCCAGATGCTGAGGATTACAGTAAAACACGAAGTATTGCAGGACTTACGGTACAATTGCAAGAGTTGGCAGTGGTGAAGAAGTGGACCAGGACTGAGAGAAAGGGAAAAAATAATGGGAGACAATTAAGAAAAGAGCTAATTTAGAGTGAATACCGAGAAAGGAATTTCAGGAAACAATACTTTCCAATAAATTCTCTGAGGCTATGGAACAGTCTAAAGAGAGAAAGATGGGTTCAATGTGACCAAAGGCCTACCAATGTGCTGCTGGGAACATTCCTGTTATTGGATTGTTGCATGAAATGATTTTTCATGCCTTGTTTTGCACTGATCTTTCTCCCTTCCTTTTTAATTGTGAGAAACATTTGGTTTTTAAAATTTCTTTTTTTTTTTCTTTCTTTTTTTTTTTTTCTTTTTTTTTTTCCTTCTCTGTACGCATTAAAGAGATCAGAGCAAGGATCTAATCTGCGTGTTGGCTAATTATATCACTTCACTTGTCAGCCCAGGGACCAGAAGGTCTGTAGAGGGTTTTCAGGGTACTAAACAGGTAGTGTTTGTTCTGACCAGCAGAGCACTTCCAGCACAACACAACATCAGCTACTGGAAAGAATTGGAGTCTGGTTCCCAATGGCTGTTTGAAAGTTTATTTGTAAATCTCATTCCATTCTTCAGTGTTCAAGGGAGCAACACTGGTCTATTTGGAATAACGGTCCATCTTATTTAATGTCTTCTATTGATGGTCCATAGCAGATGCCTAAGATAGAATATAAAAGCAGGGCAAGTATTTAATGATGCTTTCCCTGAATGTTCTTTGTAGCTCAGGGTCTCTGAATAGATTTCAGGACTTCATATATGTTATACACTAAGCGTCCACATCACAAATTTAACTTCCTTTACATATATGCCCTTTTTATCCTTTCAGCTAAGGATGCTACGGGACTTTGTAGACTTCACTTTTCCAATGCTTTTTTCACCACGTTCATGATTCAGACATTGCATAATGAAGGGTCGGGGTTCAGCCACCATAAATCTGCTCCAATAATAAACGTGCACATCAGAAAAAGCAGGCGAAGGAGAAGGCTGGTCCTATGATATCCAGAGCCCACTAAGGCCTGAACTGCAGATTGACCTCTGCTTCGTGGAATTCCCTGGTTAATAATCTATCATTTCCTCCCTCTTAGCTGATGTCAAAGAGAGTCACCAAGGAGCAAGTGTCCCTTCAGGGGTCTTTAGGAGGTTACTCAAGGGTGGCTTCACAATGTGCATCTCTGCCAGCACTTGTGACCATGCCAGGAACTCCCTGAAACCAGAAGACCTCCTACCAAGATGTCTCAGGGACAGGTGTGGAGGTACTGAAAGGGTATTTTACCTCTCCCAGTGCCACAGCAGTCCCAGCACAATAGAAACATGGTTCAAGGTCAGTTCTTCCTTATTAGATATTTGATTAGGCAGCTCCCCAGCATGGGTCCCAATTTAACTCTGTTTCATGGCAAGGAATCAAGCGGGGGTGATTTCTTAAGCTAAATGAGCACTGGCCCAGAAGTTGTTCCCCCTTAACATACGGTTTTGGGAGAGCCATGGGAGAGCAGGTCATTAGAGGGTGACCTGTCAAGTTAAATCATTCACTGACAGTACCAACCAGTAAGATACCACACAGCAATATTCTCTTTTGCATTTCGACTGAGATGCCTTCATTTATTGCATTATTGTTGTTGTTTTTATTTATTAGAATTGACTTTGGTGACTTGGAAGGTGTCTGATATTATCTGACTGCCTCCTAGGGCAGAGAATGGACAGACTGCTCTAAAGTAAATTTCTCCCTTTCCCTGTCTCCCATTTGACCTAGGAAAGGGGGAATCATGGAATCATAGAATGGCCTGGGTTGAAAAGAACCGCAGTGATCATCTGGTTTCAACCCCGCTGCTATGTGCAGGGTCGCCAACCAGCAGACCAGGCTGCCCAGACCCACATCCAGCCTGGCCTTGAATGCCTGCAGGGATGGGGCATCCACAGCCTCCTTGGGCAACCTGTTCCAGTGCGTCACCACCCTCTGGGTGAAAAACTTCCTCCTAAGATCCAACCTAAACCTCCCCTGTCTCAGTTTAAAACCATTCCCCCTTGTCCTATCACCATCCATTCTCCCACCCAGGAGCCGTTCCCCCTCCTGTTTATATACTCCCTTCATTCTATTCCATCCCAGGTGTGCATACGTACTTCCATGGATGTGAACAAGGAATTCACATCCTGCTTTATGTCCTTCTGAGATGAAACACAGGCACTACTCCAGGGTTAAAACGTGTTCCAAAGTCTCAGACTCTGTTGTCATCAGTATGGACGTGCTCTGAGGAAGTGTTTTAAGGTCTGCATGAGATGGATGCATTGAGCCAGCTCTAGAACAGGCTTGTTCTGAGCAGCACTGGTTGAATTGCTCCTTGATGCTTGGCTTGTTACCAGGACACATGGAAGGCTTCAATTATTGTTGTGTTTGGTGGCTTTGCATGGGTCAAAAACTTCTGTTTTAAACCCATTAGAATAAAGATGTTGGTTGGCTACGGAGTGGCCCATCCTTTACTGCCATTATTTCTTTCCTTTCTGGAGGCACACTGTCTATAACTAGATGATCAGTGAGACATTCCCTTGGATATTGGTAATGAATCCACTTTTTCTCCATTTTCCAGTGAATATGGAAAGACACTAAAAAAATGAAGAAATCTGAGGGACACAGAATCAGGACTATAATCCAAAGATGAGCCAAAGGGTGATCTGTCCTGAATACCCACAGACAGGGAAAATTGAAAAATAACAGCCAGACATCCATCTGACATGGAGAAAATGGTATTACCCGGAGATACACTCTGCTTCCAGGAACTTCACTCCATGCCCATGCAGGAGCATAGCAAGAGGAACAGGACTCTGTTAGAAGTGGGTGAACCTCACAGAGTCTGACATTTTGCAAGCAACACACATTTCAATTCTGTGGGCTTTTCAAAGCTGGTTCCTGCTCACAAAACTCTTTGTACTTGTAATTTGAACTTTTGTTCCCCGAGGATGAGTCAATTAAACAAACATAAAAGAATGCTGGCTAAGGGCTCTGGGGACAGAAGGGACTACCACAAGTTCAGCTAAAGCTGAGGAAGGGTTATACATGGGTTTCAATTCTAGAATTTCTTGATGGAGCAGGGTTTTCTAAGACTTCTTCATCAGATTGTAAATTGGCATACATCCATGGCAGAAATGAATACCATTTTTTGATGGAAAAGTTAACTTTTCCACTGCCATGGGATCATCACGTCAAGGGGCCTACGACAACCAGGTGAGAAGCCAGGGTTACACTACAGAAAGGAAGATTTAGATGGAGTGTTAGAAATGAAAACTCTGGGAATAGTGAGTTTTCTGATCCAATGGCTGAAGAATGGACTCTCCCTAAGTGGAAGATCAGAATATTAATTCCATCAAACACTTGTCAGAGAAGGCTGAAATACTTAGAAGCTTTGCAGAAGCCAGATATTGCAGATCGTGTCCCTTCCAGTACTGCTTTGTGCAAATACCCAGCAATTCAGAATATGTATTTTTCTCCTTTCATTCTATACAGTCTTGTTCCTAAATAAGCTGGAGATTTCTTTCTTCACACATGCTATAGAAGGAGCCTTGATGCATAGAAGTATGACATAATCGTGTTTAACTTCTATTGTGCCTAAGTTACATCATAGGAATCCCAACTTCACTCTCAACATGAACACTTAGAGGCTGAAGAAAGTAATATGTGACATAAGACCCAATTCTACAAACTGGCAATGGTCAGCATGCTGTAAAGACAACAAGCTGTAGAGGGCCCAGTTTCATTGCAATCAGCTAGAGTCTCTGGCATCATGCCCTATTCACCAGTGTATCCTCTAACATCTACATCATCTAGACTTTATATGTATATGAGGTCATTCTATGATTCTGTGGTATATACGTATTTATTTTGGGTATTTATTTTGTAGCTCAGGGTCTCTGAATAGATTTCAAGACTTCATATATGTTATACACTAAGCCTTCACGTCACAAATAAAGATATCCTTGCCAGTACATTGTGCTAGTGGTTGGCCTAACTCTGAGAGTATAGAAAAGGATTTTCTCATCCTTAAGGTTTACTTAATTTTTGCTTCTAAACAACAGAAACAGCAACGAGGAAACAGTCTGTGCATAGAGTTTTTGCTGAGCATGATAGTTCAAATTCAGTGTTAAACCCTTCCTCTGTTTGAGATATTTGTGACACACTAATGTTACCTATTTCTACATGGACTTTTTTTCCTCTTAAGAATGTAGATATGTTCTTTATGGGAGCATTAATACTCTCTGAGCAGTCATTCTGCTTTGCCCTGTAGACCTTAACCAGAGTGAGAACGACTGATTTCACACCACAAAGAGACAAATAGGAGTTCTCTGCTACTTCCAAGTGAAGCACAAGGCACCAGAAGCCTTGGATCAGAAGCATGTTAAGATCAGTCTAAATGTGACTTGACAGACTGCGTCTCTCTGGGTGACAACAGTGGTGTCTCTCCCCATCCAGACTTGACACAACTACAAAAGCAGGAGGCTAAAGATAGTGTGATTTGGTTCTGAGGGATTTCCACAAGCCCTTATTCCTTTTAACTTGAAATTCTATTCCATCATCAGGACGTGTGGGTTCTCCTCCTGCTGCTCCTCTCGTTCTGTGGGATGAGTCAGGGGTGAACAGTGCAAACACTCAGCTCCACGGCTGCCAAAGAGATGTTGGGTTTGAGTTAGGAATCATGGCAGACTGAGTGCCTCTCACCACGGGATCAGAGCTGGCTCTGGGTTTTGCATGAGCACAGTGCTGAGCAGCCCAGCCCAAGGCATGCAGAGAGTGAGAGATAGCCAAATGCAAACAACCTCTTATGGGCTTCTATCTATCTGCTGAGACATCAAAACAGGAAGACTGGGGCACACTCAGAGCCCTCCTTAACTCCTCTGCCTCTGAAGTGAGGTGGTATTGCCTCCAACCAGCAAGCTGAAAGACCTGCATCCAGTGTCTGTGTCCGACCACTAACTCTGCTCCTAAGCTGTTTCTCCAGTGAAAATCTCATACATTTGTCTCTGCAGAACTTTCCAGACCAAATTTGCTATTCTAATTAAAAGCACATGCAGTAACATCTAGGTAGCCCTTGTAGAAAGCTGTCTGAATTGCTGACTTTAGCATTTTTGATACCTAAGCTCCTCTTAGATGTCAGGACAGAAGATATGAATAAGGACCTATAGTTAAAGGCTGCAACTGGCCCATTGGCTCACTGCTGTGACTTACCATGTCTTTGCAAATGGTTGCATTATCTGCACTATCAGTCTCTTAAGCTTAAACCTAATTCTCACCCTCACCCTAACCTTAATCCTAACCCTAACCCTAACCTTAACTCTAACTCAACTCTTAACCATAACTCTAACCCTAACTCCAACCTTAACCCTAACCCTAACCTCAACCCTAACCCAATGAAAAGCCAAAAAACAGGAAGAGAAATGCCACTTAGCCTGCTCTCAAACTCTCCAGGTATCTCTACCTGCAATACAGCATACCTGCTACAGCTCCCCTGACTCTTCCCCAGGTCCCTGCAGATGGAGGTGTCCAGGAGACAAACCTGTCCCTCTGTACCTGAGGTGTGGAGGCAGAGAGGACCTCTGCCTCATTTCCACATCACTGCAAGAAACAGATGCTGGAAAAATAAGTGACAAAGCAGGACCCTGGAAAATTCTGGGTTTTTTTGGGGGAAAAAAAGAATATTAAGAGGAAAATGAACTCAAGTCTTCCCAAATTTCTGCAGTAGCAGAAGTCTGTGGGAGGATTCCAGAGGAGCTGTAAGGGTTGGTAGATAGATAGCTTCCTTGGGCTGTGCTCAGCTGGCAAAGCCAGTGTGCTTCCCAAGCACAGCTATGTCCCATCAGTGAGTTCCCCCACGCAATGGGATCAGCCAACTGTTCCTCTTGGAGGGCTGTGGACTGATGAGTTGGTTGGGTGCA
The DNA here is from genome assembly GCA_030625065.1 of Alectoris magna. Lineage (NCBI taxonomy): Eukaryota > Metazoa > Chordata > Aves > Galliformes > Phasianidae > Alectoris > Alectoris magna. The sequence continues at coordinate 93,707,683 of CM060563.1, read as the reverse complement.
CATCAGACAGCAGAGCTGCTGAAGTCAGTGCTGATATCTTCGCTTACCCATCAGTTTAGCCTGATGAGGAGTGATGTCGGCTACAGAAACTCCCCTTCTGGAATTTCCCTCTTTGAAAAATTCTCTCCCACTTTCATGTGGTTCCAATCTGGATCCTGCAGCATCCCATTTCTTTCTGTCATTTTACCCTCTCTCCAGATGCTGACAACAACTTGAGACAGCTTTGGAAGAACATCTGTGTTTCAGCCTGCTTGCCCCGCTGGACCTCTAAACTTTACCAAATCTTCCCATTAGCCAGGAAGCTTTGTCTTTTCCCTGTGCTCTACACTGTTTGTTCTTCTGCTACTGATGGAAACAAAACATACCAGACACCGACTTAGGATCTCCCTGAACACCATGATCTCTGGTAGTGCTAAATCTGGAGTTTTGATTCACCTTGCTTACAAGCCAACTCTTTTAGCTCCATTGGTCTTCTATATCTGGACAGGAACTTCTCACCTCTCCAGAGCCTGGTTTTGAAGTATTTCCAGTATTTACTGTCACATCAATGTTAAAGTGAAAATTAGGTTGAAAATAATGCTTTTTTAATTTTTTAATTTTAATTTTTATTTTTTTTTTTAATTCTTGTCTACAGCTTTTTGTTCTATTTCTTTCTGCAGGGTGAAATGAATGAAGAAGAGAGTCTGGTGGAATTTGGAAGACTGAATGCTTTTCTTCCTAACCCTAGGAAGAAAACCTAACCCTTGCATCTACTGTTTATCTTTTCCTCCTTCCTCCTTTTTTTTCTTCCTCAAATAAACTGCCTGACTTTCATATCTCATTTCAGAACCACCTAAAGATGGGTTTCCTCTGTAAATATTGTATAGGGAGAGCAAAGCGTCCATTCACATTTCCTCTTTAGTTATTCACAGAGATCAGGATTTTCACTAAAACTGTTGCATAAAATCATACAGATTAAGCATGCTCTGAAGTCACAGCTAGGGAAAGAACCTGGACCAGCAGAGTAAATTAGACCCACAGTTTTTGGATGGCTAAAAGCAGCAAGGCAAAGCCTATTCCAAGTACCTTTGTAGTACAGAAGCTTAAAAATGATTTGCCACAACTGTCTTGTGACATCTTTCCATTTCCAAAACGGGCTTTCGGATTGAAGAGGAAGGTGCAACACAAGAACTCTTAGATCCTTATGAGAACAGCCAATAAACAAAACGAAGCTGAATAAGTTAAACCTAAAGAAGAGCGGTTCCTGGGTTTGCAGTAATATTTTGCTTATTAATTAAAAAATAAATTAATTGCTATTAGTTACTACTAAAGTCACAGCAACCAGAATCTCCAAGTCTGGCTCAGCATCCTATTGCTTTGGTAGGGATTTCGAGACTCGTGATGTGCTGCGGAAATGAAGGAAGTCCCATATCAAGTCATGTATGTGTTCGTATACCTGTAGCATGAGTACATACAATATGATGTGGGATAAAGCACAAATGGGACTAAGGCTGCAGACTACAGATGTTTAGTCAGACCTTGGAATGGTCTGGAAATGCATGGAAATCACCTTCAAAGAGAGGGATATCTCACATTGACTGGGGATAGATTAAGAAGTGTGGTCTTTAATCACAGAGAGTTGGGTTTAAGAGTGATAACAGAGAAAAGAAGGGAGAAACTACTTCATGATGAGGACAGAGGGACACTGAGTTAAATTTCCCAAAAGGATTTTAGTAGGCAATTTTATATGTATGCCAGATAGACCTCTGTGAGGAATACCTGAAATACACCTGAACTTGCATCAAAGCAGGAAAATTGATGCAGTGGCCTATAGAGATCCCATCCAGCCTCACATTCCTATGGCATAACGCCTTACTCATCCATCCATTCATTCATTATGCAGAAGAAGAACTCTATTTCGAGAGGTTTATGGCGCAGTCTTGAGCCCACCCAGATGACTGAGGTCCACATTTATCAGATGCCCACTTCCCAGTGGTTCCCACCCACCTGAACATCGAGCTATCCAAAACACAGGGGAGGAATCCAAAATCTCCACTGGTGCAGCTCTCGTGGTGTCATTGTTAATGTTATCCCATCTGTGGATCATTCCTGAAGGCCTCTCCCTCTCTGACTCTCTCACTCCTGCCTCCAGGAGGCTCACGCCAAAGGGGATCAGGGCAGTGGTGCAATTCCCATTCACAAAATCCTTCTCTTCCAGCTTTAATCACAGCCCTGCCTTGCCAAGAAAGCTCTTTGGAACATGGGGAGCGTGCACTGCATTTACTATAGACATTTGTCACAGCCGGATCGGCATGTTTCCACTTAAATTCATCTGCAAATTTCGTTGATCCAAATCAATTTCTTCTCCCCCACACATTCTGCTTGACTCATAAGGAGAGCTTCTTAATATCAGTCATGTGATAAGGAAATATGACGGGGGCTGACAAATTTCTACAGGCTGTGAGGACCTTGGAAAACAGTCTTGGCTACTGTAAATTAGCTTTCTTCCACCAAGTTCTGTGAAGCTTGTTTACTGCTAATGTACTTTTGGAAAGCTGTGAATAAGTTTGTTAAATCCACAGCTTTCAGCTTGTGGTCCGTGTACTCCCAGGGGTCCACCAGCAGTGCCTACTGGATTCTAAAGAGAATCCTCAGCATCCTTTCAGTGCACTGAAATTTGTATACAGGATCCCGTATCCACACTGGAACAAAACAAGACTGCAAATGTTGGAGAAGCAGTAAAGATGGTTGTCTGGATGGGGGACTGGATGGGCCAATAGACCCCTTCGAAACACACCTCTGCCACACAAAGCGTGAAAAATAGAGTCCTGCTCTTGGCTTGTGATGGCAAAAGAACTGGAGGGCTGGAAGTGGAAAGATTTGTACTCCACCCTTATGGCCCTTTGGCAATCAAATGGTTCCTGTGGCTAGGCAAAGAGGGTTGTTTTTGTGAGTCCCAAGTATACGGTAGGGATCCCTACTTCATTCTCCAATTATATACCTTCCCTTCCCTTCCCTTCCCTTCCCTTCCCTTCCCTTCCCTTCCCTTCCCTTCCCTTCCCTTCCCTTCCCTTCCCTTCCCTTCCCTTCCCTTCCCTTCCCTTCCCTTCCCTTCCCTTCCCTTCCCTTCCCTTCCCTTCCCTTCCCCTCCCTTCCCTTCCCTTCCCCTCTTTTTAATGACTTCTCCTCCCTACAACCCTGCTGATGAATTTATAGAAACAAACCATTTTTTCTATCAGTGAAAAACAACCACACCTGGGGAGTGAGGCAACAGCTGCCTTGTCACCACAGGGAAGCATCATGCATGAGTTAAGGACCAATAATATCTAAGAGGCAGATTGGATTGATTGGGCACAAGTAATGAAACCTCTCTATCTTACAGAAGGACCTTCAGTAACCACAGCTCAGTAGATCTCCTTGGTTCACTGTATGTCTCTGCTGACAGAAGTGACTTTGCCTCCCTAAATCCTGTTAAGACTGAAGGAAGGAGAGAGGAGATGAGCTATGGCATTAAGTCAGCCTTTGTATCTGTAGGTCACCAAATCCCTTCATAAATGTTAGTGTCCATAGTCTCCCATTCCAACAATGATCTGGCCAGACCCCATTTGGTGGGCACAAAGGATACAGCACATAGTACAGGGAGGGTGTGTGCAAACCTTCTGTCCCTTTCACTGCACGTTTACTTCATTATTTATTTGTCCCCTGTTGCCTTCTTGAAGCTTTTTAAACCAAGCAAAGTAGGGTTAAGTCCTGGGATGAAGGAAGGAAAACAAACACGGGGAGAGTCTGGGAGAACAAGCGATTGATGGGTGTAAACAGCACTCTTGACCTGGAAACCTCTGTCCCTTTCTGAAAGAAAGCATCATTCTTTTGACCATATGAGGGCACAATCTCCTTATTTTTAGGACTCCAAGCTTAATTCACAGTGGATATTGTTTGAAGTTTGTCTCAGTGCTTTTGCTCACAGTCACGCATGCAACACAATGTGTGTAACCACATCAGCTACTGCTGGTGAGCAGGAAAGGCCCTGTTGGGAGCACAAGATTTCTGCAGGAAAGAGCCAAATGCAGGCAATGCTGTGTGCCCCGTGCTTCCTTCATTTGGGCAAAAGGCGATCTCTTAATCTGAGTGGGAAATTATGTCACATTGGAGCAGAAGTGCATTGCCATGGGTCATGGTGCAGTGGACAACATGGAGAAAGGCTCCACATGGGTGTTGTCATCAAACTTTGGAGGAGAGGCAGAGCGCAGTCCTGTAGGCTCATCCCATTTAAAAGGAGAATTCTGTGGGCAGAGGGTTGGTGTGGAATTTGGAAGCATCATTTTAATCCTTGCCTTGCCCAATGTGGTCCTGAGGACCACAACAAACCCTAAAACTCTCAGGCAGAAGTCACTACAGTGCTCTGAGCATTGGTGCTCTTGGTGCTCAGAGGTGTCCAGGAGCTGATGGAGGCACTGTGGCCCTATTACCACTATCCCAGTAGTCTCCTGCTCACTCTTCAGGCTGTAGGTACCCAGTCCTCCCACTGGCTCGTTGAAGCCCATTTTGGCAGCAGGTTTCATCAAAGATATGACTTTAAATGGAACCATCCGACTTTATCCCAGGAACGGTGCAGACACTGTTTTTCCATGATGGATTTTAGGAGGGACAGGGAGGAAACAGCAGCCGTGTGAGTGATTTACACCAACACGGATCCATTGTTGGACGGAGGAGACACCCGTGTGGATCATCTCATTGGGGCCATTTACTTCACTATCGCTGACAGTTTCTGTCCCCAGAACGACCTTTTTATTCCCCCTCTTTTTTTTTTTTTTTTTTTTTTTTTTTTTAAGTATAGGTTGAAAAGGAACAAGGGAATAGAAACATAAGGAATAAATCAGAAAAAAAAAAAAATCCTTCCCAGCTTTTCCACTCTGCCTGTGGAGTTCGGTCTGATTTTCTTTCTTTTTCTTTCTTTCTTTCTTTTTTTTTTTTCTTGGGAACAGAACTATTAACTTTGAATCAATATTCTTTTTTTGGGTTGTTGTTCATCTTCCTTGGTTAAGGATGGTTTGCACATCTCTGTGAGCAGCAACACCCCTCTGCTTCAGCCCGGATCCCCCTTGGGTTGGAAGGCTGCTTGTTTTTTGGTGGCACTTTGACAGTTTCACAAGGCAAGCGTAGAAAAGGTCACAAGGGACTGGAACAGTGAGTCAGGCAGGGAGAGGGGGTAGGGAGGGAGGGGAAGGAAGCCAGTGCTTTTCCGATTGAAAACCTGCCACCAATCATGCACGACTCAATGGCAAAATGAATCCCAGGCGCTTTATGTTGTTGTTGACATTTACTTAGCGAGAGGGGTTGACGGGCAGATTTAATGGGGTTGGGATGGCTCACGTTTAAGTCAAAGTGACCAAAGTGCAATATTAAAAATGATTGAAGTGGGAACCTTTTCAGATTACTCATTGGCTATCACTTCAAGAAGCCATGTGGTAAACCGAAAATATGCCGCATGAATGGCCCAGCTCTTTTAAGGAATGCATCGATTTAGCAGAGACTGGCTCTGTTGCTAAATTTAAGCTCCAGCTTCTCTCTGACTGGGAATAGCTGCTGCCTTGCAGGGCTGCAGTGTAAGCTAGGAAGTGCCGTGCTGCCTTCATAAATGGCAGGCCATGCCGTTAACACCTCGGCCCTGCACAGGGAGCTTTGCCGACAGCGTTTCCCTTGCTCCCAATGCACAGCCTCTTCCCAGCCTTGGCGGAGGAGCTCTGTCCCCAAGGCTGAGGGGAGGGGTGTGTTGGATTTCTTATCCTCCACCTCTTTGGGTTTGTACGCGCTGTGCTCCTGCTTCTGTCGTTTGGTTGATAAGAGCTCCTGCTGCTCCCAGGCAGCAGCTGAGGGGTGGACTGAGATGCTGCTTTCATGGCAGCAGGGGAAGCAGGTTTGAGAGGGAGATGAAAGTGGGAGGCAAGGAACTTTACTTTTTTTGCACGTGTAACATGCATTGCTGCTGAGACTTGGACTGACAATTTCTTATAGTGATTGAGTTAAAGGATCAAAGAAATACCCTCATATCCAGGTAAGACAAGAAACAAGGACAGCACCTGTATGTCCTGGTTGGATCACAGAATCATAGAACCCGTAAGAACGGAAAAGACCACTAAGATCATCAAGTCCAACCATCACCCCATCCCCACCATTCCCACTAAACCATGTCCCTCAGCACCACATTTAACCTTTGCAAGGCTCCTTTCTGACCTGGCCAAGGAAACAGAAGAACCAAATTCCCAGTGTCTCCCTTTTCCCATTAGAACTTAGCAAGGCCATGATAAGCAAGGGAGTACTTGGATTTTTTAGCTGCACTCTTCCTGCAGGCACATACCCTTTAAGCAAGCATACAACTGGGTACTAATCCGCAACGAAGTGGGGAGGAGAGAGGGAAAGGCTATTTGATATCCATCAGAGATCCCCCACCAGCAAAGGTATTTCACAAGCACAGAGGAGACAACTGGTCATGTTTCCATTTCCATTTCAATTCTTGCAGCAGAGCTGGTTGCATACTGTCAACAAATGCAAATGGGAGTCCAGTTCTGTGCTGCTTTATCCCCTTTCTTTGTCATGTTCTCCATGTCAGCCAGTTACGGTGGTTTCTCCTTGAGAAAGCCCAAAGGACATCACCTCCTGTGCCCTTGTACTGGGCTACAGAAGAATAGTTTTGCACATCCCACTGGACTGAATATGGGACAAGATCTGGCCTCAGCAGCCCAGACAAATAGCAGGGGGCTTCTTTTCTGTTCAGAGGTAGTTTACTAGTTCAGAGATAGATAGTCTATTCTTCTCCTCTCCTTATCCATTCCGTTCCATTCTAAATTTTCGCTGGTTTTCCACTGTTGTAGTGAAAGACATGAAATATCCATGTCGAATACACTTCAGGATATGCTTTCTTTTCAAAAGTGTAGGAGTTGGAGTGAGATGCTGCTGGAAGACATCCTCCTGCTCTTGAGCTTACCTGGCACACCTTCTCTCCTTCCTCTGTGCTCCTCACTACCTCCAAGTGAGATATAGGCAGCCCTGAAGGGATAACTTACTTAGAACAGATGGGTCATAAAGGTGGCTGAGATAGAGACAGCATCCTCTATCCTCATAATGCAGTCAGTTTGTTATGTTCAGGGTAAATGCTTCACTCAACCTTCACAACACACTTGGTTGAAGCTGTAGTCCCAGTGCTTCAACGACGTTACCATCTCATAAAGACACTCTCCACTAAAAGGCCAAAAATATCTTCAGGGAAAAAATGAGGACAGATGAGCCAACTAGAGGGAAAAAAAAAAAAAAAATGACCGAGAAGGCTGCATTTAAGGGAAGAAAAGTTGGAGCCTTCAATCCAAGAACAGTAACAACAACTGATCCTCCGCTTAGACATCAGTCAGCCTGTCCTGGCTCCTTAGACTTGGCTCCAGCACAAGTTTAAGGAGAAGCTTTAGTATCAGTCCTCCTCCTTGCTAGGCCCTCTGTTAGCAAAAGCCATATTCTGAATGTCTATGGCCCAGGTAAGGGAATGATGGCATCTTTATTTTGCAAATAATGAACCAGGTGCAGAGCAATATGTTGACTTCTCCTGGAACACCTCAAGCAAAGAGGGGAAATCAGCATATGCTGGTATATTCAGGCCTGCTGACCAGCTTTTTATCCTGTTTGGAGCACACAAATGCTTGACCAGGGTGAAATTGCTGCTAGTGTCCAGCTGATTTGCAGTACCAGCATGGCAAAGAAATTCAGCCATGACCTCTGGATCCCACAGAAGTCAGCAATGCAGTGTAAACACAAAAAGAAAAGATAGACCTGGTTCCAAAGGCCTGGTGCTTGGGAACACATTGTGAGCCAGACTTTCTCAGTCAGCGGCCAACATCTCTGACAGCTCCTCCTGCTGGGGGGTAACTCGTGTCCCTCATCCCATGCACTTGAGCAACAACATGTTTTTGGAACCTCTGTCCTTTTCATTGCCTTCATATGTTACCGCTTTTTTCTCTGCTTTAATCATGAATGTGTCTTTTTCCCACCTGGGACTGGGAGAGGGCAGTGGAGGCGGTCTTATTGCCAGGTCCCTTGGTTTGTCTTGGCCATTGACTCGGACTGGCTGGCTCTTCCTTTAATGGTTTGCTTTGGTCTTCTCACACAGCAATAAGGTGCTGACCGCTGGACACCTCAGAAATGTATTAAGTAAATAGAAGAAGAGGCATTACAATGATCGAGATGAAATTTTAAACCACGAAAGTGAGGAGGTAGCGATCCTCGGGGCAGGTCCTCAAAGAGAAGGTGAAAAGATGTGAGAGACCTCAAGAAAAGATGGCCTGGCAAATGCGTGTGCGTGAAATAGAAAAACACAAAGTGGAAGGCTATAGTAGCAAAGGCATCTGGATTAAATTACAGCTTAACGGTGCATGAGAGAAAGAGAGAGAGAAAAAAAACTTTATTAGATCCACCAACAAGTCTCGCTCTGTTTTAGGGAAGAAGTACACAAATCAAGGGGTTATTTTTATTCTCAGAATGAGCTCGTTTCCCAAATGAAAGATTGAAAGATGGAGTAAAAAAAAAAAAAAAAAAAGTGGCAGGGAAAGTCTTTCTTTCTACTCAAGTCCTGTGGAAAAATCCCCCCTGATCCCAACTTTATGAAGCCCATAAAAAAACTTGGAAATCTATCCTGGCAGATGCCGATGGGACTGGTGTTTGAGGCTTAGGCTTATTGGGTCTGATAGACAGAAGGGTTGTAAGGCACTCGGAAAAGTGCGCTGCTTTGGAAGTGTTCTCATCAGCCTATTACTTTGCTTAAAGGTCAGTAGGGTGGAGTCAGGGGGAAAGGAAAAACACTGCAGCGGAGCGCATTGCCTGCTGGAGGAAGCCGGGGAGCTCCTGGTGACTTCTTGGAGTGCTTTTCTCTGGTGGAGCAGCGGGCTCCAGCATACGTTTTTTGGAAGCAGCAGAAAACAAGGGTTTCCCTCCTTAATTTTTTAATCAGAGCTGCATAAATCTGTAAAAGAGCTAAATCTGATAGGAACTCTAGGCCAAATTTCCTCTGGCTGCTCTTTAAATCCAAGCCTGAAATACTGCAGCTGAAGGAAGAGATCTCATCCTCATTCTTTCCTCCTCCATAAAAGGCATTATGCCTTTGCTCTCTGTTTCAGAGATAGAGAAAATGGTCTATTTTGGTATATCATGGCAACATCAGAGTGTCAATATTTCGTAGAGTCATCGCAGAATCATAGAATGGCCTGGGTTGAAAAGGACCACAGTGATCATCCAGTCCCAACCCCCTGCTATGCGTAGGGTCGCCAACCAGCAGACCAGGCTGCCCAGAGCCACATCCAGCCTGGCCTTGAATGCCTGCAGGGATGGGGCATCCACAGCCTCCTTGGGCAACCTGTTCCAGTGCATCACCACCCTCCAGGCAAAAAACTTCCTCCTAAGATCCAACCTAAACCTCCCCTGTCTCAGTTTAAGAACATTCCCCCTTGTCCTATCACTATCCACCCTTGTATTCTCCCTTTAGCCACTATGTTTTCCAGGTAAGTTACAGGCAGGCTCCGTTGTGCTGGGTGGGTATGAATCAGTCTCTATTTACTTCTTTTAAAAACTGTGAGATAACCACTGGGAATGAAATCTCACTGTATTCCAGCCTATTGTGTTACTTCATTCTTTTTTCTCCCCTATTTTTTCACTTCTTTTTGGAGAGGGTGTGAAGATAGTGGTGTTGGCTACTGTTGGCTTTTTTTTCTGTAAATTTTCCATATAGAGAAATGTAATCAGTTCTGAGGACAAATAGGGAATGGGGGAATCAGAATGTTTGTTCTAAATCCAAAAATTCTAGACTTCTTGTTGTTTGGTTGTTTCTTACTATGAACACTAATTCTAGAAACAGGGATCTGAAGTTTAAGGAGTAAGCCATGTTGGCTTCTGTGTTATTACAAATATATTTCTTGTTTTTCCCATTGAGAAACAGCTTACATCAACCAGGAGGCTTTCTGAAGATGATGCTGTGAAAAAGCGTTGTTATTATCTTATGACGGATGTTACTGTGGTCATAGGGAAGTGTTTTAACTTGGAATGTTCCCTGCCAAAGCCACTCAGTGTCACCTTTTCCTGACCTCTTTAACTATTTTGCTATCCCTTGGCTAAGTACTCCATCTCCACTATTGTCAGCAGCTCTGTTGGATGAAGTAACAGAAATTTGTGAAACAAAAACATAGACAGCTTGTTCCCAAAGCAGAACCTTATCTAGCACCCCGATTGAGCTGTAGGTGTCCCTGTTCACTGCAGGAGAGTTAGTCCAGATGGCCCTTAAGGGTCCCTTCCAACTCAAAACATTCTATGATGCAGAAGGCTCCAGAGCACTGCATCCTCCAGGGCTCTAGTGCAATCTCCATTGGTGACCTGCATAAATACAGACTTTTCTTATCAGATGTGTAGGTGGCACTGGCTGGGGCTGGGCAGGAAGGGGAGCATCAGAAGACTGGAAGAGAATCCAAAGCAAACCTCAAATTTGGAGAAACAGCCTGGAAAAACAAGACGCCACATGGGCACAAACACAATGACCCATGCCTAGGTGAGGTTAACCAGCCTGAAAAGGAAGGCCAGTTAGGGACAGGGTGAGGGAAAGGGGCCGGAGTTTGCAATGAGTCACACTATGAATGTGAGTCAGCAATGTTCTGATGTCCTGGGATGTATAAACAAAGTAAAGCTCTGTAAGACACATAAGCAATTCTTCCATTCTGGTAGTCGTATTAGCTGACGTGCTGAGCACTGAGCGTTGCAGCATCCTTTCAGGTGGAGATAGAAAAGAAAATGAAAGAAAAAGTATATGGGTTATAAGTGGATGCCCCATCCCTGCAGGCATTCAAGGCCAGGCTGGATGTGGCTCTGGGCAGCCTGGTCTGGTGGCTGGCAACTCTGCACATAGCAGGGGGTTGAAACCAGATGATCATTGTGGTCCTTTTCAACCCAGTCCATTCTATGGTTCTATGAATAAAATGTAGTCCATCGTGACCAAAGAGTAGAGGCGGTTTAGACTAGGGAAGAGAAAGGCAGTCTGAAATTTGGCATTCCCTTTTGTTTGGATGGTTGACTCCGAAATCTTGCCAATCCCCTTTTAGCATAGCTTTTGTTTCATTTCTGATGTCAGTGTTGCTCCAGTTTAACAAAGCAACTCCAAGAAACACAGAAACTCCATCCTGTGACACCGCATTGGCTTTCCTGTATCTCATCATAGGGCCACAGACTGGCAGTAGGAATCACAAAAGTATGCCTGGTAAGGTATGCAAGAGGTCACTTGGCTTTGCCTCCCTCTGGAGGAAGGACCAGCTGCACACAAGGCCTCGCAGGTGTTTGGATAATCTATTTTTAAAAACCACTGGGACTTGGAGTTCAGCACTGACATTCATACACTAGGAGAGACTCTACGCTCCTCAGCTGTTGTTCCTGGTTTTTTTGGTGTGTTTGTTTTTCTATGCCGTAAAATCAATAACTTTAGTTTTTAAGCTTCCTAAGCACTCTATTTCACCTCATTTTAATACTCAGGATTAATTCGTAACTTCATTAACCTTGCCTATGTGCAAGCTCCTAGCTGCATTCCAGATGCTGTAAGAGTTATCACCTCCAAATGCAGCTCTAGTCAGGCACACTTCTTCCACATCTCATCTGAAGCCTACCAGCACTGAGTGGTGCAAGCTGCTTGTGCGTAGGCAACAAAACCACCCCTCGAAGCAGATGTTTCCAAAGTGTCCTTCTGAGTCAGGGTGGGTCACTGAGTGTTCTCCTCCATCGTGCGTAAAGGGAAGCAGGCAACTGGCAAAGTTACTTCAAAACATTGGTGGAAGATACTAAGATGCTACTGGCTGCTAGCCTGGCCTTGTGCAGAGCTGTGAAACTATGGGGAATTCCCAGACTTCCCCAGCATTGCATAAGCATCACTTTATAAGGAACACTTTTTGCCTCTGGTGAAACCAGGATGTTTCCATTTTGGATTCCTACAATCTACAAGTGACTTAAATCTTCAGAAGTTGCCACTGTATACAAAGCATCTGAATTCTTTCCCCACTGCTCGTGTTCCAGGCTGACTCATCTGACACATGGCAGATGGTATTTGCGCTTCCAAAACCTGCTGGTGATCCCGATGAGGAGTTTTATTTTCACAGGTACAGGTGGAAAGAAAACATTATTTTTCCTAAGGACACCATTTCTTCTTATTGATCCATTATACTTCACTGAAAGGCCAAAAGCAAAAAAGTGAATCTATATCATCATGTGAATTATTAGAAGACGATTTCTGACCAAACATATTTCCTGTTTGTTTTCCCAGATTAGGTGGATGTGGGGTGATGAACTTGCTCAAGTCTTAGGCTGATCCAGCTTTCTTGAGAGTGAGGTGCCTTGCAAGGTGGTTAGATAAGAGAAAGGGCAGTGCCAGTGTTCAGCAGGGGTGCTGTGTATGATCAGAGCACGCAGAATCTTAGCAAAGAGAAAAAGGCTTCCTACATGTTACGGTTACCCTTTGCCATGACACAAAGCAGAGATGAACATCCTGTCTGAATCCATCTCTGCTCACTGAGCACGACCAGATATGTAGAGCAACAATGCAATGGTTACTTGCATTACATAGAAGATCGCTTTAATGATAACAAATTTTGAGCATTTTACCTTACATTTCCTTTACAGCCAACCTTCTGTCCTTCTAAACTGTGTCCTTCCTAACCTATGTCCTTCTGAACTGTGACTCACATTATGCATCTGCGCATCCATACGGGATAAGCTCTCAGTTGGTGAAGGTCTACATTTCTCTCCATTGATCTGACAAAGAGTTCAGAGTCACTGCTGTAGGTACCTGTCTTCCAACATCTAAGCCTATTACTCCCCATTGTAGTCTTGATTTAAAACTGGGTCAGAGAGCCACTAGATGGGGGGGGGGGGGGGGGGGGGGGGTTGGGGTAAATCATCTGTACCAATGGTTACAATTTCACATGATTATTTTGTTTCAATATTACTATATTTGTGTTTCAAATATTTATTCCTTTGCCCTGGGGGAAGAAAAGACCATTCCTTGGATTTCAAGGTCTGGGCTGTGAGCACTGACCGGAGCTGTGGGTGTCCCTGTTCACTGCAGGGGAGTTGGACCAGGTGACCTTTGAATGTCTCTTCCAACTCAAATGATTCTATAATTTCCAGCCCTTCCAACCCACAGAAAATTGCTTGAGCAAGTTCTGCAGGAAAGAAGGGTCTTGATAAGAGAGTGACGGAGTCAAGAGAAGCCAGGCTGGCTCACAATCCCTGTTCCTCTTGTGCACCTGTGTGCATGGCAGAGGAGAGCCTTAGGGCAGTCCTGCCTCTCCAGTTCAGTAGGACACAGTTTCGTCCAAAGGGAGCACTCAGCCCCCCTTATCTCCTAGTGGGTGGCTGAGATTTGCAGGATCATGGATGATTATTCTATTTGTTTTGCCCCTATCAAAAAAGGAAATGGGTCAGCTTCTGCCAAGTAATTTTACACCTAAGTATTTCCTTCTGTTTGTCTTAAAAACAGCTTAGTATGGATGTTACCTCTAGGTCACAGGGTCACTGGGGGATTGGCAGAGGCTTTTCTGGGTTTCTCAGAGTGCAGTGCACTCCTGAAGGCCTGTTCCTAATTGTCAGGTGAAGGCAAGGGAGTACAGAGCCAGCCCAAAACGTGCAGCACCTCAGAGCAGGGCTTTGTCCCTTACACAAGGCGTGTAACTGACCAGGCATGCTAGGTGCCTTGTTGCAGAGACATGGAGAGAAGCCATGTATGCATGCATGCACACACATAGCAGGTCATTTTTCACTTCTCAGAACATAAGCTCTGGTGCAAAGAATCGCACACAAGGGGGTAGTGAAACCATCCGGCCCAACAATGCTGCCTTTCACCGTGTTGCAAGATAAAGGATTGCTCCTTCCTGCCTGTCTATTTAAAGGGAGTTTTGTGCTACTGAGAGGTGCTGGGTGGATGGGTAGTGAGAGGCACATTTTATTTATTCATAGCAGAAACACTACATGGGTCCTTGAAACCTTGTGCTGAAGGTAGAGCTCATTCTGGGTCTCACTGCTACCTGAGCTTCTGTAGAATATCCCAAGTTGGAAGGGGTCCCTACATACATAATGTCCATCAAGTCCAACTCACCTGCATGGTCAGACTCCTGGAGTCACATACTGCCTCTAAATGCCATCTGAGTATGGCCAAGATCTCATGTGAGCCTATGATCAGACAGCTCTGCCACTGATGAGTGTAATACAATGGAAAGCACAGCAATGACAATAGAGCAGCAAGGTCCTAGGCTGCAACAAGTGAGGGTTTGCTCAAGTAGAGTCATAGAGTTGCTCAGGTTGGAAAAGACCTTAAAGATCACCGAGTCCAACCACAACCTAACCATACTACCCTGACTAACAACCCTCTGCTAAATCATGTCCCTGAGCACCACATCCAAACGGTTTTTGAACACATCCAGGGATGGTGACTCAACCACCTCCCTGGGCAGCCCATTCCAGTGCTTAACAACCCTTTCTGTAAAGAAGTTTTGCCTGACATCCAACCTAAACTTACCCTGGCACAACTTGAGGCCACTTCCCCTCGTCCTGTCACCAGTGAGAAGAGACGAACCCAACTCTCACTGTAAGCACCTTTCAGATATTGGAAGAGAGCCATCGGGTCTCCCCTCAGCCTCCTTTTCCCCAGAGTAAACAGCCCCAGTTTCTTCAGTCTTTCCTTATAGGCAATATTCTCCAAGCCCTTCCCCAGCCTTGTTGCCCTTCTTTGGACCTGCTCCAGCACCTCCATGTCCTTTCTGTACTGAGGTGCCCACAATTGAACACAGTACTCCAGGTGATGCCTCACCAGTGCCAAGTACAGGGGCAGGATGACTTAGTCCTGCTCACCACACCATTCCTGATACAAACCAGGATGCCATTGGTCTTCTTGTCCACTTGGGCACGCTGCTGGCTCATAATCAGCCAAGTGTCCATCAGTACACCAAGGTCCCTTTCCATCAGGCAGCTTTCCAGCCCCTCTTCTCCAAGCCGGTAGGGTTGTCTGGGGTTGCTGTGACCAAAATGCTGGACCCGACACTTGTCCCTATTGAAACCCCATACGGTTAACCTTGCCCCATCGATCCAGTCTATCCCTCTGTAGCACCTTTCTCCCCTCAGGCAGATCAACACTCCCTCCCAACTCGGTGTTGTCTGCAAACTTACTGAGGGTGCACTCAATCCCTTCATCAAGATCATTAATAAAGATGTTAAACAGAAGCAGCCCCAGTACTGAGCCCTGAGGGACACTGCTCGTGACCGGCCACCAACTGGGTTTAACTCCATTGACCACAACTCTTTGGCCCTGGCCATCCAGCCAGTGTTTCACCCAGCAGAGTATGTGCCCATCCAAACCATGGGCAGCCAGCTTCTCCATGAGGATATTATGGGAAATACAACAGCCATTGGCACAAAAATAAAGGAAAGAAACTGCTTACCCTCAGAAGGCCCCAGGTAGGCAGGGATCTCCAGCAAGATCCCCTTGCCTCCACTGTCAACCCTTAAATGAGGTCTAGGAAGGGGTGGATCCTGGCTCTAGCCCTTTCAGTCACTCAGGTGCATTGCATACACCCGAGCTCCCCTGGACTGCTCCTGCCTTCCCATCAGGTGCTCAATCATTGCTTCACTCTGTGACTTGGCATTGCCACTACAATGGGCTAATGATCAAGGGTACAATTTCACATTAGATACAGGACATGAGAGACAAGTGTCGGGAGAAAATGGGTATTGTGTGCTGCATCAAGTTTACTTTGCACCACTGACCAAGCAGTCAGTGGCTGTGTGTTCATGGATCAGCCGTTGCAGAGAAGGGCACCCACTGACTTTCTCTTCATTGGCACTCATTGACCTTTTGTCTTGCATTAGGAAGATTTTGTATTTTTTTCTTACTGGTTCAAACCGAGTATGAAATCTCAATTTTCTCCATAAAACGCTGAACACAACCCCTGAAGAGCCTGATGAAACAGAGCAAGATCCCACAGCCGGTGTCCACCTTGTCAGCATGACAGTCTTCATGCTAATCCTAAATGTCACACAGAACACAGAGAGACGATGCGGGGCTGAAATGAAATGTGTGTGGCCACTTCTCAAGTATAGAATGAACCCTCAGTGAATGTGATTAGAATACAGTCCAAGGAAAAAATTACAGATGAGGTCTTCCTTCCCAAAGTGCTACAAGAATCACTGGGCTAAGTCATGGCTGTGGCTCTTCTGTCTCTCACCTTTTCCTTGTGTACACTTAGGTGGTTCTGATCAGTATCATCTGTTTTGGGATGTAACACTTGAGCAAGTGGGCTTGCAAGAATTGTCATCTAAAGAGATAAAGAAAGATAAGAAGTAAGTCTATGTAAAAGAAAAGCGATGCTATGATTCAAGAAGCCCTTCGCCAAGTCCCAGTCCAGCATTTCATCCAGCAGAGGTGTATATGTAGAGGGCATTTTCTGTTCTTTCTGCTCTCTGATGCTGGAAATGGCAAGTTTTCAGTTTGTTTTGATAATCACATTCCTCCTCTGAAAGCTTTGTGGGCCTGGAGAAGAGGCAGAAGGTGCCATGTACAACCTTGAAGGACTGGGAGATTAATGTAACAAACCATCATCGCTGTCTACGGCTGTTATCAAACTCCTAGGAATAGTTGCAAACTATAATTCCTGGGTCCTCCACTGCCAGAAAGAATTTTCTGTTATAGTGTTTTTTGTTCTCTTTGCCCATGAATGTACTGGAACTTTTTGAAGAGAAAGGATCTGAGTGAAAGTAGCAGCCAAAAAAAGTTTATTTACTAGCAGGAATGCTTTCCTGTATGCCAAAGCTGAAAACTAATGCACAAGAAGCTTCTTGTGACTCGCCCACATGTATATGAATTGCCCTATGAGTGGAGACTGAAAAGGCAAGTGCTCTTGAATTTGTCTGTAAGGATATTGTAGTCGGTATAATTAAGCTTTTGGAGAAAGTAAATCAGTCAGCTGAACATAGAATTGTGTTCAGCACATCCCATAGTACAAGAAATAGAAGGCAGGGAACAAAAATAACAGGTAGTTAAAAGAGAGAAAAAAAATGTGTCTTTGCACTGAGGGCAATGAATGACTGGAAATCACAGAATGGTGAAATTGTAGGGGTTGGAAGAGCCCTCTGGAGGCCATCTGATCCAACCACTGGGTGCTGCAGGGTGGGATCGCCAAAGGATCAGACAAATTGATGGACATGGGAATAACAGAATTCTGAAGGGACCAGGCAGGGATGGGAAATGTCACCTCCTCAGAGCAGCAGTGGTTGCTGGGGGATCAGGGAGTTGTGGATTTACAGAAGATGGCTCAAAACAGCCACTGCCTCTGCCCATGGGACGGCTGAATGATGGAATCATTAAGACTGGAAACACCTGCTAGAGCAATCAAGTCCAACCCCAACCCATCCCACCATGCCCACTGATCACACCCCTCAGCGCCGCATCTCCACGGCTCTAGAACACCTCCCTGGGCAGCTGTGCCAGTGATTGGCTGCTCTTTGGAGAACAAGTTGTTCCTAATACCCTCCCCTGGGACAACTTGAGGCCATCACCTCTCATCCTATTGCTGTTACCAGGGAGCAGAGGCTGACTCCCATCTTGCTGCAGTGTCCTTTCAGGGAGTTGCAGGAAGCAATGAGGGCCCCTGACCCTCCTCTTCTCCAGACTGATCGGTCCAGGTCTGACCCCACAGAGCATCTCTTCTCTCTGGGACAAACTCAGAGCCGCATGCAGATCTCAGAGTCCTGCTCCAGCCTATTGGAGTACATTGCCAACAAAAGACCCCCCTGGCAACCTCTCAGATGCATTTGCACTGCTCCTTTCACCACCTCTTCCACTCAGGACCTGTTCTCAGTTGCATATTCCCACACCTGTGTGGGCACAGCATGAAGGCCCAAGTCAGCTCCCATTGTAGGCAGGCACTGAGTTCCTCACAATAAGACTAAGTGAAGAGCTGGGAGCTGAACACAATATCTTTAGCAGGGAACATGACTGAAAACCCATGTTCTCGCATCCCAACCTTGTTCTTGAGATGCATTTATGCACCCCTTTGAACGCTAATACCAAAAAAAGATTAATTGCCCCCCGGAGAGGCCAACCTCCCTCCAACATTGTGGAAGGAGTCTAGCAGAAGAAGCCAGAATCTGCTCCCTGTAAATCTGGAAATAAACCCAAAGCAATCTGTGCACTAAAACACACCACAAAGCAGCCTTTGGCTTGGATAACAAATTCTTCAGCAGCAGCTGTTGCATCACTATAGGAAAAGGAGGAAAACAAACGGCTTGGTGCCTATAAACAAGGGCCATTGTTAAATGTACTTGAGGATTTTCGTGGAGACAGCATCGAATTTCAGGCTTCCTGCTACTAAGTAAACGCTCTCTGATATGTGGAGGCTGCTCCTGTCTCTGAGTTTGCAAAAAGAGGAATTGTTAGTATGTTAAAAATGTAACAATTATCTTCCTTCCCTGCAGTATCTGAACTCTGTTTTGCCTTGAGCCAGGGTCTGAGGTAGCGAACAAACCCAAGAGAAACACAGATGCGAACACCAAGGCATGGAGTATTGCTTGTTCCAGGCTGGAAGACCAAATTCACTCTGCTCCAGTTCACCTGTGATGTTTCGACCTAAATCAGGGTGTGCTGTGGGGAGAAGGTTTATAAATAGGGTTGTGAATTCCCCATTGGATGTGAATGGGTGCTGGTCCCAATGTTGGGAATAAAACGCAGCACACTCTTCTGCATCCACACTCAGTGCTGGGCCTGACCACACCAGAGCAGTCTTTGTTTCCAGGCAGGCAATGGGTTTGAACCGCCCCCCACCCCTCCATGGCAGTGGGGTTTGAACCAGACGATCTTTAAGGTAACCCTGTCCATTCTGTGACTCATTCCATTGTAAGAGCAGAGTGTTTCCAGCCACAATTAATGCCAAATGGGATTTACCCACCTGCTCCCCTGACTTCCCCATTCAACACTTGCTTTTCTCCTTTTGGCATGAACACTGTGACCCTCCCCTTGTATGCTTTCAGCATCACAGAAGTGAAGTTTCTGGATCCATGAGCAAGGCTGAAGAGGGAACATCATGGGTGGTGATGCACTGGAACAGGCTGCCCAAGGAGGCTGTGGATGCCCCAGCCCTGCAGGCATTCAAGGCCAGGCTGGATGCCTGGATGCCTGGATGCATAACTCTGGGCAGCCTGGTCTGGTGGTTGGCGACCCTGCACATAGCAGGGGGTTGGGACTGGATGAGCACTGTGGGCCTATTCTAGGATTCTACTATTTCAGAAGAGCAGGAAGAGGGGAAAGGAAGGGCAGCACAATTTGATGCCATTTTCCACTCTGATCTTCTCTATGGAGAGGATTCCTTGACATGTTCACTAAAGACCTTCTGAGCTGGAGGTGAGCATCCTATCATAACAGCGCTGATTTGTTTTGCTTTCTTCTAATATCCTCAAGAAGCTTTATGTAAAACTTGAAATGGCAAACAAACAAACAAACAGAACAAACCCAACTCCTGATATGACAAAAGAATCAGCTGATGGATATTTGATGTTGCTTCCAGTCTTCCTGTAGATTCACGTAGCTCCGGATTCAGTACTGATTCATACAGATTTGAAATACAAAGTGAATTAATGTCTTTCTCACGGCTCTGTAAATGCTCATGTGAGCCCACACGGCAGAAGTCACCTCCATCTGTAATGTGATGGATTGAAATCCATCTCCCTATTTGCAGACAATCTGCTGCTGCCTGTTCCCAGCTCTGCACCTTTTCCTTATTAAAGGTAAACTAAAAGTAAGACTTCGCTAGGGTAAGGAGTTTTCTCAGACTAAGGCAGTTTCTTCTTTTTCTCACTGGGGAAAGTGAGAAAGGCATGTGATTATTCTGAGCAGCTGTGGAAGAAAGAGACAATTGAATTGTATCTCCTGCAGTGTGTGGTAAAATTTCTTGGTGCCGTATAGAGCTGGCGTGGACTTCAGCATCTCCTCTCCCATTGTTTCATAGCTGAGTTCGGCCCTCAGCTCTCACCTGCTGCCTGATGGTACAGTGAGGTTCTGCATTTTATATTTAAAGGGGTCATCAGAAAACCAGGGGGTAAATGAGATTGGAGCAGATCTCTAGAGGTGCCTATTCCAAGTCCCAGACAGAAACAAGTCCCCAGACTTTGGCGTCATCCAGAATTTTGCTTGGGTGCAATCTGTCCCATCATCTGTGTGATGAGCTAACATGGAAAAAATAGGAGCCACGGCGTTCCTCTGCCAAATCTGCAGGGATCTCTTTCAAGGTTCTAAGCTAAAAACTAAACCGATGTGGCCAGAAATGGGGACGTGGTTTATTCACATTGCTATTTTCCGTGAAACAATGTTAATGCCTTGGAGGCACACTGGAACCACCAAATAAAATGTGTTTTTTTTGTGCCTTGTCACGATGGCCCTTGTGTTTGTCTTGCAGCCTAAACAGACTGAGGAGGCAAGGAAGGCTCCTGGGAAGGCATTTGCCAAGAAGGCCATTTGGGCTGCAGTGCACCCTGACCACCCAACGCGCTCTGTGAGCAGGAGGAATGGGAGATGTTTGTTCCACCATGGAGAAGCATCTCTGGGATGGGGAGCAGAACAGCGCTGCAGTAACTTGAACTGCCACCTCCCAAGGTTGGTACTGAGGTCTTTTGGGGGGCACAGGGGACAAACAGCTCGGTTCTGGGGAAAAACACTTTAGGAACCCAAGGGCCTGGGTTTAGGAAACCAAGGACTCTGGGAACATCAACTCGCATCTCTCTTTTGGCCAACCCTACTACACCATTACCCCAGATAAGATTGATCCTGCTGGCAGAAGATGCAGATCCCCCCTTTTCCTTGCTGTTCCTCAAACTCCATCCCTGGAAACCAGGCCTGACCTTGCTTAGCTGGAAGAATCTTAACACAAGCATCTGAGGGCTTAAAGCAAGACAAAAGCAGTTCCTGTAAAATCTGTCAGGACTGATAGAAACCATATTGGCTGCTTCAACTTGAAAGGCCCTAATCTCCTAGGGACAGAGCGATGGAGGGTTGTAGGATTCTTAGAGCACTTATCTGCCTTCACAGCCTGCATCTGGGTGGATTTAACCTCGATCCTGCCTGTGGAAGCAGCCACTGGATGTGTGCAGCCCATCTCTGGATCAGGGGGAGGGGAGGTTATGTTCCTGGTCGTCTTGAAAGGAGACATCATTCATCCCCTCAAGAAAACACTCCCTGAATCTAAACAGCATCCATAGCAGCTGCTCAAGCCCTCATCCATTATTCCCCCCCACGCACAGAGATCCTCTTGTATTAGAAAAAGAAGGAAAAAAGAAAAAAAAAAAAAAAAAAAAAAAGGAAGAGAAAGAAAAGCCCCACCAAAACGTGAAGTTCTGAAAGTTCACTCAGAAGATGCATTCAGGCTTATGAGACATCCATGGCATGCAGCCAACACTGGGGTGACCTGTGGGCTGCTCCCCCAATGGGACTCAGATTACACCGACCATCTCACTCCTTCCAGACAGGACCGTTAGCTCTCGACCCTATTGATCATCCCCAGCTCTCAGATCCCGCATAGCTGCCCCACATGTCCCTCCTTCTCCCCCGGCCACCCCTCACAGCGTCGTGCCCCAGCTCCAAGCTTCTCTCTTCCAGGCACTGAGCTCATCCCTCTTTCATTACATGGTTTGTTTTTCCTTTTTTTCCCTTTCTTTTCTTCCCGCCCCCCCACCCCCCCCTTTTCACTCCTAGGCTGCTGACACGTAGATTTATAGCCAAATGTCAAAGCTTTCTGGGTCTTGGACTAGTTCTACTTACTCTGGGAAACTTCTGGAAAACGAATTCATGAGCTGGAAGGGCTTAAATGCATCTGTGGCAGATTCAGCTCCTTGCTGTTAGCACCCTTCAGAAGAGCTGAATGCAGGCCAGGTTTTGTTTATTTTCTTCACTAAATCCCCTTCCCTCTCACTTTTTTTTTTGTTCTCCGTTGGGGAGGAAAAAAAGTTTGATGGAATCTCTGACTCCCAGCATTCCCATTTCTTTCCCTTTCAGCATCTTATCACGATTCCTTCTCACTCCACCGCCTCTCTCCACCACTTCAGCATCTCCATAAAACGGGCTTGGTGGCTGCTGGAATTTCCCTCCCATCATGATGATGGCCATGGCAGTTAGCAGGTCCTAATTCACGCACTCATGCACAGAGACTTGGCCATGGCTGCTCAGTTCTCACCAGTCTCAGGGTGGAAATTCCTTCAGAAGCCGAAGACCTGCTGCAGCCAGCCGGCAGGGTAATGGTCCAGAACTAGAGTCACCACATTCATGGCTAGTTTAACAACTTATTTTGTTTCCAGCGCTGCACTCTTCTTGCCTAACCCTCAGAGGTATCCAGCTTTAGACCAGAAGCCCGATTTTAACCTGAAAAGGTCAACCCCCAATTGTTCTAGCTCTCATTTCAGACTGCAAGTCTAGTTTCGAAACCAGGGCAAAGTACAGGCAACTTGAGTTGGAAAGGCCACCAAGGCAAAGCAGAGAACACAAACTGTCCATCCACAAAGATGTGATGCCTGCAGCTGTCCCAGATCCCTTTCCCCCAGAGTTGTCTCTCACACACTGATGAAGCAGAGTCCTGGTTGTCTTCTTGTTGTTCTCTGGCTATGGATTTGCAGATCTACTTACTTGGTGTTTGGGCTCCCACTCAGAATGCCAGAGAAATCCCCTATGAAGAGCACAGTCCCAGACCCATCTCTCACAGAGGACCCTCTCTGGGCTCATGTACCCATCCAACCACCTTCCCTATTATGTGGGTCTTGCACCAGGTGGGTGAGAAAGGTCCTGACCTTTATCTGCACAAAGCACGGTCTGACTGAACAGTAGGACCTTTGTCCCATTCTTCTCCAGCAGAATTCAAAGCAGGTAATTTCCCAGGGACAGACCTCTGGAGACAGAGATTGGAAGATGCTGCATCCTTACGAAAAGTCATGCAAACGCTGGTCATTCCTAAACCCAGAAGAAAACAAACAGAGGTTTCCACTTTAAAGTGTGTTTTGCAACTCTGCAGACCACACTGATGCTTCTACAACTGTCTGCGAGCACAGACACCTAACGTAGCTATTGATGCTTGCATTGTGCACACCGAGGTGTAGGGGTCTGTGGGTGACTGGAAGAGCCCATCATCAAAACTCAGAGGATGGAAAACTCATGATGGCAAAACTCAGATGTAGTGGGACCAGCAATGCCACCACTGTCCTCTCTACAAGTTCACCGCTGCACCATCGTTGTAGAAAGAGCTCCTTTTATGCTTCTTGGGTCACCTTGGCATTTTTCTCTTCCTTTACTTTTTTGTATCCTTGGTCTTGGTGGGAAGATGGAATACTCCTGGGCAGCAAAACCTGCGCTAGGCTCCCTACAACCAACATTAGCTCTTAAATCCTGAGATTTCTATATGCTGGTGAATATCATCAAACAAGTAACGTATTGCTTACAGAGCACTGTGGAGTCCTTGGTCTCTGTCTCTTCCCTTTGGGCTTTGGAGAAGCCACTCTGCAAAGGTCTTTGGTAGACACTGAAGCTGCTAAGCTTTTCAGCTTCACTCTTCCATCAGTCCCTAAAGTAAAACCTGCAGTCATGCACGCATATGAGCAGCCTCACAGGGTTTGATTTGTAACCTGGATCACACCAGCTGGTCTTCATCTCATCCAAATGTAGACGTCGACAGTGTGGATTTCCCTACCTGTCATCTTGACTTCCTGGAGGGTTTGTGGCAGAAGCGGGAACTCACAGTCTGCGACTCATCTGACTTGTTTTAGGTATCTACATCAGAATGAGGTGAATCATGCCTGAAATTTCCTTTTTGTTTCCCCCATTAACTGTTTAAAAAAAAAGAAAAAAAAAAGGCCCAGTCTAGACTAGATTTGCGCTGCTGGCAAGACATCCGTGATTAAAAGCCAGAAGGACAGGTCAAAATTTCAGCCCGGACAGAAAGAGAGACGTATTGGAAGACAGAGGTGGATTTGTGAGTCATCCACACAGACTATGTGTTTGTGGATGAGGTTCCCTGAGAGATGGGGCACACGGAGGGAAAAGAGACCACGTGCAAAGTGCCACTAACAGTCCCATAGGCAATGAGTAGGGAGGTCAGGTGAATCCTGCAAAGGTGACTGAGAGGTAGGAGGAGGACCAAGAGGGAAAAGAGTAGCAGAAACCAAGCGGAACAAGACCTCAAAGAGAAGAGTACGTCCAGTGACAATGTGGATGGGGCTGGCAGGTCCAAGCCATCCATGCACACAAGGCAGACTTGAAGCTTGGCTGGGAAGAGGTTGGTAAAAAGTTTGATTGCAGCAGTTTCAGTGAGGTGCAGTAGGTGGATACAGGAGATGTCTCAAAGAAGAGATAGAGTGAATCACGATAGACTTCAGGTTTGAGAGAAGTAAAGCATGTTTGCAGTGGCAGAAAAGGGACAAAAGATGTGAGAGAAGATTGGAGAGATGGATGATAGAGGCAGTGGGAAAAAGATGCTGGGAAGGTGTCGGTGGGGAAAGAAAGGCAGAGAAGATGAAAATGACTGATGAGAAATGTTTATGTGTGCAAAACCAAAGGGGAAAAAGCCTTGATCTATACGTGGTGACAGTCTCTGCTTTCACCATGGTTTGGCTCTGCTATGAAGTGCACAGACAGGTATTTCCAGTTGTATGCAGAGTTAAGGATTGAAGAACAGTGTTGCCTTTTGGATGCAATATAAAACTTGCTGCTGAAAGCTGATCTCTAAAATGAGGAGTACAAAATGATTTTCCTTACGGAGGGATTGTTCCATAGGAATGAGTTTCTTATATTTGCTCTACGCATCTCATGCTGCTCCACCTCCATCCTGGTAAACTCCAGTATTTCCTTTCCTCCTTACTGCTTCAGAAAAAGTGTAGCTTTTTCTGAAGGTCAGGAAGGTGGTGGTTCCCTTCTACTCCATTCTCATGAGATCTAATCTGCAATACCGCATTCATCTCTGCGGTCCTCAGTGAAGGATATGGAACTGTTGGAGTGGGTCCAGAGAAGGCCATGAGGATGCTCAGAGGCTGAAGACAGAACCTATGGAGACAGGCTGGAGAAGAGAAGGCGCAGGGGAGACCTCATTGCAGCCTTCCAGTACCCAAAGGGGCCTACAGGAAAGCTGGAGAGGGACATTTTGCAAGGGCATGTAGTGAAAGGACATGCAGTAATGCTTTCCAACTAAAAGAGAGTGTATTTAGATTAGGTATTTAGAAGAAATTCTTCACTCAGAATGTGGTGAGGCTCTGGCACTGGTCCCCAGAGAGCTGAAAGTGCCCCATCGCTGGAGGCGCCCAAGAACATGGATGAGGTTCTGGGCAGCCTGAGCTAGTGGGATACAGCCAGCTCACAGCAGGGGGTGGGGCTGGGGGGGCTTTAAGGCCCCTTCCAACCCAACCATGCTGTGATTCTGTTTCTATGGAAAAAAAAAAAAAAAAAAAAAAGACCCCAACTCATAACAATTACAAAGATTCTCCAACTCATAAAAATTACAAAGATTAGGCAAAAACAAGAATACCAATTACAAAGACCATTGAAGTAGGCCAGCCGGGGCAGATGTTCATGGGTCGACTGATCTTAGTGGTCTTTTCCAACACTAATTGTTCTATAATCCTATGATTCTATGATTCCATGACTTCTGCAGAACAGAGCACTGCAGGTCTCTATAAGGTGCTGCACCATTTTAACACATCACATGCAGCGTCCTCTGCCCTGTTCTGCCCATTCCGTGCCTCTTGGAGGGATCTGAGCATGGTGTGATTGAACCAGAACTCGGCAGTCGTGCTGGGGAGCAGTCTGGTGGCACGTCCAAACCCAACATTAACTGCACAGGGTGATCATGAATGCAGAAGGAAGAATTGTCCTAGGACGAGAAGTGCAGTCCAGCTTTGGTGCAGGAATATTTTGACAGGATAGGGGCAACTCTGCAGGCTGATCCTTGTGTTCTGGTGTGTGTTCTCAGTTGGGGCTGAATCCTTTTTTTTAATTTTATTTTTTTTAAAGGGGGTTATAAACAAATTGATTTGGGTGCCCTCAGCCTCATCCACCCTCTCTTCCCCCCAGCTCCGAACCCTCCTTTCACTCTGCCGACATCCAGATGCTAATTTGTTCTCCCCCTGACCTTGCTCCTTCCCCTCCTGATTTGAAATTAGCTTACTAAAACATGTTTTCTTTTAAGAATCCACAGCCTAATCCAGAACAAACAAAACACATTTTCGCAAACCACCAACTGCATGAACTTCTGCCCTGGCCTTGACCGCACTCTCTCCTCCCCTCTCCTCCCAGCCCCCCCATCCCGCCATCACCATCCGACTGAGGTTTCCAGGACATTTTTATTCACTGACGAATACAGTTGCAAGAGCTCAGAAACGGTGGAATTTTTTTGGCAGCCTCCGGAGATGTTATTTTATTTACTTTCCTTCTGCATGCATGGATTTGGAGCGGTGGGTTCGGAGACATGCGTGATGAAGATGGATTTGCACACGTTGGCTTTCTTCAGCGGGCTGTGCTGTAGGTGGAGAAAAGCCCTGAAAGGGAGAGCTCTCCATTCTTATTAATCTTAGGGGAGGAGCTCTTAACGCTTATTAACCTTAGGGTTTCAGAGAACAGATGGTTTGGGACCTGAAGCATTGAAACGAGACCGAGATGAGGCTGCTGGAACAAAACCGTTAATTATTCCAACAGCACACAGGTCAACGGTTGCCCTTTTTTCTGCATTTCCGATGAATGGCTGGGTTGTTTGGTTGTTTATCTTTCTGGTTAAGAGCTTCCCCCACTCCCTCCAGAACACACAAATTCAGTCCCAGAGAAGGTTAAGGCTGAATACCAGCACTCTGCACCTCGATTCCCTTTTCAAAAACTCACTGTGACTTGCAAAAGAGAGAGTGAGTAGGGGCAGCCCTGCTTTAGACGTGGGCTATCGCTTTAGTGTGCTTCGGCTGTTCCTGTGGAGGGATGTCAGCTCTGTCTCCAGACAGGTAACAAGAGTCGTGGAATCATAGAATGGTTTGAGTTGGAAGGAACCCTTAAAGACCACTTGGTCCAACTCCCAGCAATGAACAGGGACACCCAGAGCTCCATCAGGTGCTCAGAGCCCCTTCAGCCTGACCTTGGGTGTCTCCCACCACCTCTCTGGGCACTCCAACAGGTCTATGTCTCTTCTGTATTGAGGACTACACATCTGGATGCAGTGCTCCAGCTGTGCCTTCTACAGAACAGAGCAGAATGGATGAGAACATCTCTTGCCCTGCTGGCTGCGCTCTGTGCAGTGCACTCCAGGGTTCCATTTGTTTTCTTGGCCACCAGGGCACACTGCTGGCTTGTGGTCACCCTGTTGACCAACAGGACCCCTAAAATCCTTCTCCTTGTAGCTTCTTTCCATCAGATCCTCCTTTAATCCATACTGATGCATGCAGCTATTCCTCTTTGGGTGTAGGACCTCGCACTGCTCTTGTTGAACCCCATCAGGTTCCTCTTCGCCCAGCTCTCGGCCTGCCCAGCACTCATGGGATGGCAGAATGGCCTTCTGGGGTGTCAGCCACTCCTCCCAGCTTCATAACAGCAAATTTGCTGAGGATGCACCACATCCCTATCCTTTGTAAATGATCTTAATGGCTGTGTCTGGAATGGACCTGATCAGAATCACAGCTTCAAGGGGTAAAGTTAGAAAGAGCCAGAGGAGAATCCAGTATAACCCCTTCAAGTGTCACCTTGACCATAATTCCTGAGTTATAGGATCTCTTCATAGAATCATAGAATCATAGAATCATAGAATCATAGAATCATAGAATCATAGAATCATAGAATCATAGAATCATAGAATCATAGAATCATAGAATCATAGAATCATAGAATCATAGAATCATAGAATCATAGAATGGACTGGGTTGAAAAGGACCACAATGACCATCCAGTTCCAACCCCCTGCTATGTGCAGGGTTGCCAACCAGCAGACCAGGCTGCCCAGAGCCACATCCAGCCTGGCCTTGAATGCCTGCAGGGATGGGGCATCCACAACCTCCTTGGGCAACCTTTTCCAGTGAAGGTAGAAGGTGGCATATGAATAAGGGATATATTTTCCTTCCTTTCTCCCTCTCCTCTTCCCTTCCTTCATTCTTTCCCTCTCCTTTCTTTCCTTCCTTTCCTCTTTTTCCTGTTTGCATCTCCCAGCCCTGGGCTGCAGCAGCAGAATGTTTCACTTCCATGACAAAGCGCTGATTTCCAGTGGCACTGGCTAATGTTGGCCAGTCCCACTGGAGCCACGCTGCCCAACCACAACAACAGAGCTTCCACCTTGTTTTTCTGCAGTGGCTCTGGCAAAGGGTGTGTGGTATCAGCTGTGCCATGGGAGAGCCATGGGCTTAGCTCATCCAAGCCGCTTTGATGGTGGGAGGAAGGAAAGAGGAAAGATGAGAGATGGACACAGGGTTGGATTCCTCTCTGAGTCTTTTACCACATTGTTAAAAATAAGCATCTCCAAGGAGACACTTGCATGACCTAGCTGTACTGGGGTAGCTGCTCTTTGGCAGTGACCAACGCCTCTGTTAATGATTAATACAACTCAGGAAATGCAGATTATTAAATCCCTCTGTGCAGCTCTGTTACTTGTCTTTACAGGGGGACACCAGAATTATCTACAGAGCATTTCGTGAAAGGCAACTTCAAAACCATCAGCCCAAAGCCCAGAAGGTTCTCTGGGTATGTAGGACACCTGCCTGCAGAGCACCGTCCAAACCCAAATCAGGGAGTGCAACACAGAGTAAACAGATGAAATTACTCAGCCTCGGTTAGAATCAACAGATCAGATCAAAAGGTTAACAGAGTCATTTCTCACCTTTTAATCTATACATCTCTGACAAACAAAAGCGAGAAATACAGCCAGGTTGTCAGGGAAAGCAAATATTGTTTCCTTAAATGTTTTCATGTGTTAGAAATCTAATTTTCCAAGGAAAACAACTTCAAGGCTGTGCTTTCTGACTGTCCTAATTGTCATTCCCCATTCAGAACTGCACATGCTGCTTCAAGAAGCCGAATTTGAGGGAACTGACAGGACTCTCTGCCTACCCAGCTTGCTCCTAGCTGACCCTGCTCCATTTGTTTCAGAATCCATGCCTGCCAGGTTACTTCGCTGAGCTGAATAGCTGTTTCAGATCATTTTTCTCCAGCAGTCTTAACTTTCATTTTCCAAGTGGAAGATTTTGTGTATTCATTTCCTGACCACGCTACTGATCTCTCCAGAACGTTTTCTTTATTTTTTTTTTCCTATCCACGTCCTTGTCCCACTTTCAAATTTCATTACGAGGATTTCTTCAACTCAGTCCTTAAGGAAGATGTTAAGGAGTAACGAGTCAAACCAATCAGCCTCTCCTTGGACAAATCGACAGGACAAATACCACCACAGATCTTTATATGCATATTTGTATACGTAGAATCATAGAATGACAGGGTTGGAAAGGACCTACAAGATCTTCTAGTCCAACTGCCCTCCCATATGTGTGTACATATATACACGAAACCAACACAACATCCAAACAGTGCTTGAGTGGTGATTCCAAATGGAGGGTGTTGGGTATACCACGTAAACAACGGTACCTTTGTGAAGGGAAGATGACAGCAGAATACATAGATAGATGGACAGTAGTTTTGGCACTTTGGGCAGGCAGAAAAATGCTCCCAGGTCCTGTAAGAGAGACAATTAAAGGAGACCGTCCTGAAATCTCAGCCTCCCTGGTCATTTCTGATGGTAGAAAGAGAAATCCCAGTGGCTGTAAAGAACTCACATTGCTGTGAAAAGCCTCTGTAATGTAAATTCCAGTAGAATGAGTCTCTTTTCAGCTTAAAACAGCTTTATAGGAAATATATCAAGGGGGATGCTGTGACTGTGTGTACATTTGAAATAATTAACTACTGGGTAGGTCCGTAGAGCCGTGGATCACTGGGAAAATCCTCACCAGAGGTCTCACCAGCACCAGCGCTATTCCTTCTTGCTAAAGCAAGGACACAAGGAGGTAGAAACCAGGCTCACACTGCAGGCTGGGCAGCCAGGGGAAGCCCTTTGGAGCAATCCTCTGGAATAAGATTTGTCCCAGCTCTTTGGCAAGCACTTGGGAAGAGTGAGACTGGTCCAAGTCAGTCTGGTCTGGCTGGCAGTGGGCATCCCTGGGAGGAAATGTTCTCCATGCAACACAGCTCAGCGTGCTCTGCACCGGCTTGTAGCCAGCATGCTGACTCGAGCACTCTTGGATCAATGGAATGGCAGCATGTCTGGAGCATCCCAAGCAGACTGAACCTGGAGGTTAACTGGGTCAAAGCATCTGGTTTTGATGAATAAAAAGAAATAAATAAATAACGTTAAAAAAAAAGAAGAGAAAAGAGGGAGAGAAGAAGAAATAATATAAAATAAGGCACATTGCTAAAATCTTGCATAAGTAGATGTGATCTCTGAAGCTGAGGAAGGAAATGAACTGCTGCATGAAGATCCCATATTTTGCTGTTGCACAGGTCCTGTGTTCTCCTGACCAGGGCCCAGCCTTGTGCTGTCATCCTCAGTCACATTCATCACCACTCCTTCCCTTCTTTATTTGTAACTTCTGTGTCAGTGAATCAAGTGTCCGTCAGTCAGCAGCTGGTGCAGGAAAATGGCTCCCTGGGGAAGTTCAAAGTTGAGTGGTATTTGGGAGATGATGGCATTTTGGTCGTATTCCAGTCAAGGATATGAGAGATGGTGAGTCTCAGAGGTTTCTTCCCAGCAACATCCTTGCCAAGCTGCAAACACTTTTGGAGGTCATGGAACAGTGCAATGCCTCTCAGCCCATTACCCATCATCAAGGCATCTGACGTGGTGTCCCCCACATGTGATTCATCCCCTCTTCCTTCCTTTGCCTATGACATTTTCGCCCATAATTGGGGTCCAACTCATCCTCTGAGCCACAGCACCAGCTCAAGAATATGCTTGTGCAACCCTAGGTAAGGATTTGTAGCTCTAGGAACTGCTAGCCAGAAAGACTTGTAGTGCTGGTTGCTGGTAGCGCTGGTTCCACTAAGGTAGGTCCAACCATTGGGCGGCCAGCAGCTGTGTCCATAGCAGGAGAAAGCCATCAGGAGACCCAGAATCCATGTGGCACCCTGGGGACAACCTGGTGTGATGGTGGGGTCAGAGTTGGCTATGAGTTTCCCATGCATGCAACAGAGGGAGGAGGGAGAATCATACAATCATAGAATGGCCTGGGTTGAAAAGGACCACAATCATCACCTAGTTTCAATCCCCCTGCCATGGGCAAGGTCACCAACCAGCAGACCAGGCTGCCCAGAGCCACATCCAGCCTGGCCTTGAATGCCTCCAGGGATGGGGCTCCCACAACCTCCTTGGGCAACCTGTTCCCATGCAGGGAGGATCTGTCCTGGTCCCAGCAGTTCCCACCACCGATCTCAATCTGCCTTGCAGCATCACCGCCCCAACGCCTGTCAGAAGCCTTCCAGCCTTTTCCAGGGGAGAGATCACTTCGATCTCTGCCGTTTCCAAAATTGCAACCAGATGGGCCCCCACTCTCTGGCCGCTCAGCCCGGAGGAGCTCTGACTCAGTGTCCTACATTCAGATCCAGAAATTCCAGCTCCCTGCAGGACTTCTCCCAGCAGCTCCGTGAGAGACGGCACAAGGCTGGGCAAGCACTGGTCACAGCGAGACCTCGTCCCACATCCACTAGCAGGGTGACTAATTGTGCTTGCCAATCTATACGCCAAGCCGCACTGCTGCTCCTGCTTTCTGATGGGGTGAGTCCAGCAGTCCAGGGGACCCCCAGAGGTCTCTTTCAATGGAAATTATGTTATGTTTCTATGAAATTCATTTTCTTGGAAAACCAAGAGTGTGTTACTCGGTAGTGATCAGATCTGTCATGCTGAGAATGGGTTGTTTCTTACTTAATTCTTTAAAAGATTTTTTTTTCTATTCTATTCTATTCTATTCTATTCTATTCTATTCTATTCTATTCTATTCTATTCTATTCTATTCTATTCTATTCTATTCTACCTTATTTTCCCTCCTTCCTTCCTTCCTTCCTTCCTTCCTTCCTTCCTTCCTTCCTTCCTTCCTTCCTAATTACTGCACTGACCTAACAGAGAGAGTTTCTACTTGGATGCATTTACATAAAAATAATTTGCTGTAAATTTTCCATCTTCTAAAAACTGGGAAGCCCTGACTCCTTGACCTTGGCAGCTCAGGGATCACTCTACAGACTGCTCATCCTTTCATTATATGGCCTTCTACCAGCAAAACCCTGACTTGTTTCCAGTAATTTGGCCCTGGTTGCTGATCCAGACCAACAGATCAACCCTGAGGGGTCTTCACCAAATTTCTTCAGCACACACATCCAGGCTGCAAACCTTCCCATTGCACAGCATGGCTATCTTGTTGGCTGGGGTAAAAGGGTAAAGGGATAAAAGATGTCACCTCTACAGATGGTGACAGAGGCAGGTTTGCAGACAGAGCCCTCCTGCCTTCCATGTGCAAAGGAAGGTTTTCTCTCCTGAGGTTGCATTTGCCATGGGACAGATTTCCCCAGCATCACATCAGCACATGATGGGCAAATTCAGGTCTGGAGGGATCTGTGCTGTCTCCTCCAGCACAGGAATCCCTTCCTGTGCTCCTCCACTAGAGGGAAGGCCTGCTGCAGTAAGCCAGCCTCGCAGCTGGGCTGCAGGATCAGCATGGCTCTGCAGACAGCAACCAGGCTCATCCCTGTGCTTTGCTAGGAACTGCAGTAGACTCTTACTTTGTTTAGCATCCTCTTATTTGTTCAGTATTCTCTTTGTTCGGGGTTATTCTATTCTACACTCTTAAGCCATCCTCTCCTATTCCTTCTCTCCTTGGATATATTCCCTCCTAACTGCCTTCCCTGACTGAGGAACGTCATAAAATCACAGAAGTGACCAAGGAAGGTCCAGGAGCAGTGCTGCACAAGCATGGAGGAGATTTTGAGAGGTGCAGAAAGAAGGCAGCTGACTCCATAACAGAGTTTATGGTGGTAGGACCAGGGGAAATGGTTTCCTATTGAAAGAGGGGAGATTTAGATTGCATATAAGGAAAAAAGAGAGATGGACGCCCTGTCCCTGGAGACATTCAAGGTCAGGCTGAAGGGGCTCTGTGCACCTGATGGAGCTGTGGGTGTCCCTGTTCTCTGCAGAGAGCTGGACCAGATGGCCTTTAAATATCCCATCCAACTCATACCATTCTATGGTTCTATGCTTCTAAGATTGATCCCTGCATGCAGATAGATAGGAGAGCCTACTATCCGACCCTTCTGGTTTTTAGGGACTAACTGCACCTCTGGAGGCCACAGTCTTAGTGTTTCTCAAGATCACAGCATATGGGGCTTTGTACCAAGACAGGTTCCCTGCAGGTCTTGGGCTTTGCAACGTGTCTGTTGTTCCCTTGGGCACAGCTGTCATTTTCCATTTTCCACCAATGGTATTTTTCCAGCTATGTCCTTAAAGAAAAGCCTCGACTCCAGGCTATAGAGGTTGCATCTGGTCTGAAACATTCCCTCCTTAGAGAGAAGTTAAGGCAGTGAAGCTGCTATTTTCTCTTTGCCTATGTAAAGTGCCCTGCAATGCTTGACTGACCACAAGTGGCCAGGGATTGTGTCCCACATCTCATTCCAGGGATGCCCCACTAATAACAGATGTCTTCTCCACACCATCCTGGGCTCCTTGCTCCTGTCCCATGGGCACCGGGGTTGGCCCTGCGGCATCCCCAGCGGTCAGTGGGATGCAGTAAGGTACAGATCACGTCAGTGTGCCAGGAAATGGGAACCCCTGAGGCATGCATGATGTTTGTGTGACGGGGCAGGCTGGCCTACATCACCCTATGCTGTATGGGTACATTCCTGGGTGAGTCTTGGTCAGCACACTGCAATCGCAGCCTGAGCTTGGAGGGAAATCCACACCCTGTTGCAGCCTGATCCGAGGAATCAGCTTTGCCTCTGGCAATACAAAAGCTTCATTTTCTCTGTGGTTGCTGCCTGGGCAGCCCTGAAGCCTTTTCTCCTCCCTGGTGGGATGTGCTGTGTGCATGCATTGGGGCAGCTGTGTAGGAGGCTCTGTGTGAGCACTGGTGCATGCATGCCTGGGGTGGGCTTTTCAAAGAAACTCCATCCCCTTGGGCTCACAGCCTTTTCTGCATTAGGATCCCTCTGATGTTGCAGCCAATGGGTTTTCTTGGCACTCATGTTCAAGGCAGAAGCATGCACTCAAAGGGTTTTGAAGAAATCCCAGTGGAAGAGGGGGAATTTTGCATTCCTGGACTCGGAGCATCTCCAGTCAATGCAACCCTCTCCAAAGCCTGGTCCCAGGGGCTGGAGCCATACTCTCACTGTTCACCCAGGCAGAACTCAGCCAGTACATGAGGACGGAGCTGATGATATAACCAAATCAGGGGTGCTTTCAGATGAAGTGGTTTACTGGGATCTGAAATCTTCTTGACGTATGAAATAAGAGGGTGAGAGAATCCCATGGCTGGGAGCAAGGAGGTGTGCGGGGCAGGCAGTGAGGGGAGGGAGGTTGCCTGGAGGAGATGAAGGCTGCAGCATGTTCTGCCCTGATGGGAGGAGGTCTGAAAAAAAAATATTAAAATAAAATAAGGCTAAATTTTCATAAAGCTGGCTGGGCTCGATCCCTCTGGCTCAGCCTTGCCCTCTGGCTCAGCCTTGCTGCAGCCTTAAGCAAACCATGGTGGGGTTGCTCCTGAATTGCAGTGGCTGCTCCTTCATGAAAAGGTAAGTTAGGGAGGTCAGAAAAGCTTTTGAAGGTCTGAGATTTGCTGTTTCTGGGATCAGATTTGCAGCATATTAAATATAGGACAAAGAACACGGGAGCAAGGTGTTAGGATCACATAGGACATTACAGGGAAGATGCTCTCTGGAGCATCAGTCCAGCAGCTTGGTATTCTCTAAGTTTAATCTAGTTTTTTTTTCCTCCCTTTCTACATCCCCTAAAGGCACCAGCTCCCTTAGAATCACTCTGACCAGGTGAGGCTGGGTGGGAAGGTGACTCTTGGGATTTTCAGGGACATCTCATCACTGGAGGTGCTCGAGGCCAGGCTGGATGGGGCCCTGATCCAATGGGGGGCAACCAGCCCACGGCAGGGGGTTGGAATGGGATGATCTTTAAGGTCCCTTCCAGCCCAAAGCCAAGCCATTCTATGACTCTATTATTCTTATAATTAATGATTATTAACTCCTGTGTGAAAGCCCTTTTCTACCTGGTTGTGACTATGCATAGGGAGTGTGAGGATTCCATATGTTCTCATTGCTGTAACTGCTCTATGTGATCCTTTCATCACCTGTAACCTTTACATCCTCCTTATGCCCTTCTGTTGCAGCTGCTGCTGCTACTTTTTGCTTTTTGCTGTGGGGAATTTGCCTAGCCCAGGTGCCAGTGCTCTCTCTTCTCATTAACTAGGAAATTTTTCTAATGGATTTCAGGGTTTTTTGTTTTTTTTTTTCTTTTCTTTTTTTTCTTTTTGAAGTGGGAGGAAATGGGACGAGATCTGGGTTGTACGTGGCCAGGCTGATTGCATTCCCTGCTCTTACAGACCCACTCGGAAGAGAAGCGGAGGAAGATGAGGATGGGGTGCTGAGAGGCTCTCCAGCCGACTTGACTTTTGCATCAGTGTCTTGTTAACATCGCAGATAATTTTCCCCTGGAAATAACCAGAAAAATCTGCTTGGGCCAAAACAGTTCAAGAGTTTAGAAAAATGAGGAAAGGAGGGGGCCCTCGGCTTCTTTTGTGAGCATGTGATCCTGGTGTCAGTCCCTGGCATCTCTCGTCCCTATGGGGAAAAGAAAATGTTTGGGCATAATAAAAAAATAGAATAACTTGAAAAACAAACCAGAACAGTGTGAAGTGTCAGAACCAAAGAAAGCAATGGCAGCGCTCCCACTGCTGCGAGCAGGCCTGGGGTTACAGCCTTTCTTCTCAGAATCTACCAGCACAGGAAGGGGACCTTTCTGCAGTGCTGAGCAGGAAAAGCCCTCATTTCTCAAGGCAAAACTGTCCCACAGCAGGGTCTGAAATGGGAGGGATGGGCACTGGGCTCCAGCAGACACTGGTGAGGAAATGAGAGGAGAGGAGAGGAGAGGAGAGGAGAGGAGAGGAGAGGAGAGGAGAGGAGAGGAGAGGAGAGGAGAGGAGAGGAGAGGAGTGGAGTCACGGCAACTCTGGTCCCTACAGGATCAGAGCACTGGGACAATCACAGTGTTACATTCATTATGACTGTCCACTGCTACCCCAAGTAAAAGAAGGTTCAGAGACCTTTGGTTGAGGTTTCCTATGATGGTTCCATCCAATTAGCCCTTCTGGAGTTTCCCACCTTTATCCCCTTTGTACACAGAATCACAGAAGCCCAAATCTTGAAGACCAAGCCCAACCCACCCCCACTATGCCCACTAACCATGTCACTCAGTGCCACATCTCTGTGATTCTGGAACACCTCCAGGCACTCCATCAGTCCCTGGGCAGCTTGTGCCAGTGCCTGGCCACTCATTTGGAGAAGAGATTCTTCCAAATATCCATTCTGACCTTCCCCTGGTGCAACTTAAAGCCGGCACCTCTTGTCCAGTCACTGCTACCTTGGAGCAAAGGCCAACCTTTACCTTGCCACAACCTCCTTTCACAGAGTTGTAGAGAGCCATAAGGTCTCCTCTGAGACCTCCTCCTCCTCTTCACCAGACCAAACAATCCCATTCTCTCAGCCACTCCTCATAAGACTTGTGCCCCAGACCCTTCACCAGCTTCACAAACAGGTGCCCAAGATGCAACAGACCAAGGCAAAGTGTTCTTCCCTCCCATGTGTCCTTCTTATGCTTTGTGGTTGGCAGGGCAGCCCCTCAGGTGAGTGCTCATCCCACATCACCACCTGGTGCTCCCAAACCTGGACACCAGGCATCTCTCAGACACCAGGTGGGGACTATCAGACAGTTCTGTAGTCCATGTGCTCTGAATTGATTCAGCCGATGGTAAGAGTTTGGTGCAAACCACATGCAGCCACCAAGCTGGGTCCAGAGGCAGCTGAGCAGAATTGTACAGCCTGTGTCAAGATGGAGGATGTAATCGTCCCCCCCCGGGGCTCAAGTGCGTAATTCCTTAACATCTCTCCAGTGGATTCAGGTTGTCATCTTCCCACTGTGCATATATAGGGTTTGTGCGTATGTAGGGTTCATTTGTATGGGAGATTTATGGGTGCATTAACGTGCAGATTCGCAGATGAATTCACTCCACAGATGAACATTCATGTCCTCGTGTCTGATGAGTTTCAGCCAAAGCTAGTAGCAAGCCAAATATTTGCTCTGCCATGCTTTTGATCTGCAGTTTCATGCGACTATTTCTCATTGAGAAAAAAAAAAGGGAAAGAAAAAAAGGGGGGGGGGGAAGGGGGGGAAAAGATGTGTAGCTGAATTTGGGTTTATTTGTAATGGGCTCTGTCTGAAATCTCGTCCGACGCTACCAGCTATGAACAGCCTACCCTTGTAGGCACAAAAGGAGAAGAATACATGCCCACTGAACATGTATAGCCTTCCTCCAGTCCCGCCCCAGTGGATGCAATTCAGAAGACTGTGGGACATTGTGCAAAGGGAACCGTGTTACTTTGCTTTAGGGTAAAGTTTGTATTTATGTTTTGTTTTCAGCTTGGATTCTGTGGGTTACCAGTTTTACATGGGGCAAGTCTGAAGGTAACAATAACACCAGGAGGAAAAGTGTTCTTGGGAGATATCTGGTTCCTCCAGCCCAGGACGATGCTAAGTATTTCCTGTCTCACATCCTCAGTCAAGGTTGATTGAAGAAAATGCAACCATGATAAGCAACCAAGGTCTGAAACTTGTCCAAACCCAAACCTCTACAATTTCTGAGATTTACCAACTAAATAAAAAAAACCTCTCAATCTTGTCCCCATTTTTAAACTCTGGACGAAGGACTTCCCGACTTTCAGTTCATGCTGTAGGATGGTTAGCTGCTTTGTGTTTTCTGTGGCTGGAGTTCAGCCAAAATATCAGAACTCGAATCCAAATTTCTTTAGAGTTCCAAACTTTGAAGGATCTGTAAAAAGCCAGTGTGGTCATCCAGCAGTAACTTTCCTCTCAACTCTAGAATTTCATCCACCGATTCCTACCTTGAGGTCACTGCTTTCTGGCTGAGCAGCCCTGCTTCAGAGATGTGTGATCCAGTCTGGGGAGAGCTGGCTATTTTAAAGCCAAGACCCAGACATGAAAGTTACATCCAACATAACCATTCACCTCGTTTTAGACTGTTCAAATTTATATGTTTCGGGGTTTCCAGAAATTCTGCTTAGGAAATCTTCCCATGGCTGAAAGGAAGGTGCCAATTCTCCCTGCATCCAGACTATATGTCTCATCTATTCCACTCTCTATAAATGATTCCCCCCTTTTGACTCTCCTTTGCAGCTCCCGATGCTCGTGTAGACCAGGCTTTCCAGGAACACTGGGACTGTTGATGTTTTGTCCCAGTTTCGTGATAATTGGCCATGTAGACTTTTGTCTGCATCATCTGGCAGACGTATCAGGTCCTGGACATTCAGCAGGGACTGAGCAATCTGCTGGCTGCTCTATATGTCTCCAATGGTGAGAGAGTCAATGGGGTTTTACAGGGGCCAGGGTTTGAAGCCCCTCAAAGCCAATAGGTTTGATATGCAGAGCACTGGTTTTCATGTGTTTTTCTTTTTGCAACGTCACTGAAGACTGCTGTCAGACAACACTGAGATCCAAGCTGAAGGAGAGCTCCTAGCTCAAGAGGAGAAGGTCAGCTTACTCTCTTTTGAACAGAATGTTTGGTATTGAGGTACCCAGAGAGGAAATGAATTCAATATGAGTTCAGGTTTTGGTTGACTTTCACAATGAAGAAAGTAGAAACTCTAAGCAGTGTGGGCTAGGATAGGTTTTTTCAATCTAATTCTCTTTAAACAAGGCAAAATGAAAGGAAAACCTCAAAGCAGTTTTGTGTGGAGATGCCAACATAGGGATCAGTGCTCTGTAACGGTGCCTCTGAAGAAGAATCACAGAACTGTAAAATCATTCAGGTTGGAAAAGAGCTCTAAGATCCCCAACCCAACCCATCCCACCATGCCCACTGACCACGTCCCTCAGTGCCACCTCTCCATGGTTCTTGGATACCTCCATGGATGGTGACTCCACCACTCCCTGGGCAGCAGTGCCAGTGCCCAACCACTCTTTCAAAGAATAAATGTTTCCACAGGACAACTTCTTGAGGGTTGAACCAGAAACTGATGGGTGAGGTAAAGCCACAGACCAAATGGAAACACTACCACTCAAGCTTTCTGAACTACACCAGACAAGGAAGGGGTGAATTTTTACATGAATTAAACACCGTAGGATCTTGGGAATGCTTTGGAGATATGCTAGGAAGAGACGAGGGGAGAAAAAATGCGACTGTATGCGCTTACATCAGAGAGAGCCGTGAGACAGCATCAGCTTTCCTATGGCAAAGTCTCACTTATTGTCTGCATTATAGCTGGATAATGCTAAGGTGTCTCTCAAAGTGCTTCCAGGCATAAATGTTCAGTGCTTCTATCCAGGCCTTAGTAACGAAAAATCTCCCTGTTGCAGATTTATCTGGCATTACAGGAAATCCCCTGGCTCTGCAAAAGCCGGCATTTCTCCCATTGGACAGGAGGTTCTGTGAGAAGTATCTCAGCCACCACATCTGCATTAAAGCACGAACTCTTCTGTGCTAGGAAGGGCTTCTTGCTTCAAGCTGAGTGCTATAAAGGAAAGGAGGAACCTCCCGATTGACGTCAGATTTCAAATGGCTCTGTTTTGATATTTCGGATTTTAAGAATGCAGTGTTTTAAACGGCCACATGACGTGACTTTTTTAATTAAAAATAATTCGGATGGAAGAGTCAACGTACATCAAAATGACTGAAATGAAAATGAGAGCTTTTAAGCTTTCTTTGAAAAAGTTCAAACACGGAGTATTTCAATAAAGTCCTCCTTTCCTCATCTCTAGATTTCTGGGTGTCAGCACTTGGAATATTTCAGCTTTTTATCACAGTTTATGATGGGAAGCTTGCTGAGATTTTAAAATAAAATTCACAGAATGGGGAAACCATTTCACACCCAACTGTAACACCCTGCAGACAGACTGTGTTCAGTTAAAGATGCTAATGTTGTGAAAAACAGATTTCTTCGCTGCCTTTGACTTCTGCAAAGCAGACAGCAGTGTGGGATTTGGAGGGATCTGGAGTCAGGCTGCTCTTCTACATCATCAACAGAATTGTTTACTGAGTTGGCTTTACATGAATACCTTGTTCACATCTGCTAATAGCCCAAAGGTAATGGGCTTACATCAAGCCGGAGTCTGAAGAAAGTGATGTCTCCCAGGTGTCCTTAGGATTTGTAAGGAGGCTGAAAATGAGAGAAGCAGAATCTATGGAGAATGTGGCTTTTCTGAAAACTTCTGTGGAAATTGTAGCTTTCTTCTGCCACTGTTATTGTGCTGTGAATCCACATTTGGATGGTGCTGTCCTCTGGTCACTGAGCAGCTCATTGAAGGGGGAGCATTAAGATGCTGTCTGCTTTGATTAGCACCACTGGGAAACACTCGTGAAGGTACCGGTCTCAGAATCATAGAATGGTTTGGGTTGGAAGGGAGTGAAAAGTCAAAATCTGACAAATGAAAGCTGACTGTGGTAGGAAGCTGATTTGATAGAAAGGTGGTATACCATGAGCTGAAAAAATCAGAGCATATTTCATTCATTTTCATCTCCCCTTTACGGAACCGTAACTTGAAAAGGATGGATAAACAGGGAAACCAGAAAAGGAGCTTGTTTGGCCAACTTTGACTGAAAAACTGCTCCACTAAAATCAAGAGTCAGAATGAGATCTTTATTCAGTACAGCCCGAAGCAAACTCCTCATTAGCAGGATGAGGTAATTGCTTGGGGATTGGGACCCCAGACAGCCGGCTTGAAGCCTCCACAAATGGCCTTTTGAAGCTTTCCATCTTCCTCGGGAAACATGGAACCTCTATCTTCTTTTACTAGAGGTTTTCAGATGAACTCCAAACAAGCTGCAAGTTGGCTCCATGCCACGCTATTACTAACACAATCTGGCAGGAGGGCAAACAACCTCACACTGAAAAAAAAAAAAGAAAAGAAAAGAAAATCCTTGTGCTATAACAAGTTGATTCTGTTGGAAAATTGCAGTCTATTGTCCGGTGCCAAGAACATCCAAATCAGGTAGATCATTGGCTTTATTTTGCGGGCGGCTTTGATTATGTAAGAATTTAATACTAATGTGTTTGGAGCCGTCAGCGCGGGGCTGAACTTCCCCCATCATCTTACAGTGTCTGGGACCTCGCAGCAAAACACCACGTGGTCGTGTCAGGTAGGGAGATGAGGAACAATAGGATTACCTGGCATGAGATCTTTTCCACTGCGAGGGCCAAGGAGGCCCAGAGTTTATCCCTTTGGCCTTCCCAAAGAGGAGAGATCAAATGCTTTGCTGTCTTAGGGATTATGGAAGGAAGGGAGTGTGGTTGAGCACTTTCGACTCAACAGATGAGTTGGGCCAGGCAGGAGAGCGGTGGGGCAGGAGGGAGCTCATGATGGAAAATGTGAAGGAAGGCAATATGGCCGGTGGCTGAAGCCTGAGATGTTTGGTTGAAGGTCCTCCTCAGGTCAGAAGTGAAAGCATCCTGCTCACACCACAGAATCCTCTTGGGTGGGTTAGTGAAACTGAAGAGTCCCGGGGAGAAGAGCGGAGGTAGGGTTGTGGTGGTGACTTTTCCCTGCTCTGCTCCCACATTAAATGAAACCAACTGAGCCTACATGTGCTGCATGCTGGGCATGAGGGCATGGATGGTTATGGTGTCCTGGTCGACATGTGGTGGCTTGGAAGCTGTTGATATCTTGACTGGGGGTTTGTGGCATTAAACTTATTGACTGAATCAGGGACAGGCTGAAAGAGTGCCAGAGAGGCAAGAATAAAAGGGTGACGAAAGAGAGGGAGAGTGGCTTCATACTTTCGAAGCACCAGGTTTCTATGGTTTATGTTAAGGGAGAAACACAATGAATGAAAAAGGATATGGAAAAAAAAAGCATTTGAGCAATTCTACTTCTTTTGTTGGGCGGGAGGATGTGTGTGGGACATGCAGGTACATCCTGATGAAAATCTGGACGTGCTATTGCAGGTTATCTGCCTGTATTATTGCAGAAAATCGGGTGGCATCACTACAGATGGTGAATTTGTGACCGAGCTTTGCATTTTACAGGGTCATGGGATAGGTAAGGCTGGAAGAGACCTCAGGAAGTGCTTAGCCTAACCTTCTGCTCAGAGCAGGTCAGCTAGGAGGACAGACCATGTTGCTCAGGGCTTTATCCTTCAAGGTCCTGAACACCTTAAGGATGGAGATAGCACAGCTCACCTGGGCAATTTCTGGCACACCTTGCTTCCATATTAATTGACACTTCAGCAATTAGCTCAGCAGGGAGCTCTCTTTGCCTGCATTGTAACTTCCTAACCATCTTCTGTGTGTGGAAGGAAGATACAGGAGACTTAGGGTGGGTAGACCCTCCCAGATGACCTGGGGACAAGTGCTGCACTGTGTAAGTTCTACAGCCAGCAGACCTGAAAAGCCTGAGCAACTTCTTAATTCTGCCAAAGTGGGAGGTGCTTGTGCCTCCTGCACCCTGCCAAACCCCATCAGTGTCTTTCCCCAGCTGTTACCTCATCTGGCCAAGCACTCTGGAGCAGTTTGTCTGTTCTTTCTCTGATGCTTTTATCTGATTGGATTTTGCTCCTGGCACAGCTGTGGGGCTGCTGGGTGACCTGGGGTAAGTCATTTCTTCGTGCTAAAATGGGGCTGGTGCTCTCTGCCAACCTGGGAGTGGGCAGAATGGTGATCACTGGGGTAATGGGATGTGACACTGGGACCTCTGCTTCTGGGTGGTGGAGTGAAATGGGGAGGGGAGGCAGAGGAAAGATGGATGGGGGCTGTGACAGGAAAAGCCTAGATTTGGTGAGCTAGAATTTTTCATAGCTAACCTGCACTTCAAGCAGCATGACTGCTGTATACTGACCTGGCCAGAAGGTCAGGGAGGTGATCCTGCCCCTCTAATCTGTACAGGTGAGGCCATACCTGTGTCCAGATGTGGCTTCTTCAGTACAAGAGAGACACAGACCTGTTGGAGCATGTCCAGAGGAGGTCCATAAAAATGATCCACAGAATGGAACAGCTCTCCTGAGAGGGCAGGCTGAGAGCTGGGGC
Source organism: Alectoris magna (assembly GCA_030625065.1). Classification (NCBI taxonomy): domain Eukaryota; kingdom Metazoa; phylum Chordata; class Aves; order Galliformes; family Phasianidae; genus Alectoris; species Alectoris magna. Next base: position 93,664,329 of record CM060563.1, on the reverse strand, counting down.
AGTTCAGCCTGGAGAAGAAAAGGCTCTGAGTTGACCTGATAGCTGCCTTTCAGTATCTAAATGGGAGCAACAGGAAAGAAGGGGACAGACTTTTTCAGTGTCTGTGGTGATAGAACAAGGGGAAATGCCTCCAAGCTTAAAGAGGGGAGGTTTAATTTGTATATAAGGAAAAAGTCTTTTAGGTTGCCCAGAGGTATGGTTGGTGCCCCATCCCTGCAGACTTTCAAGGTGAGGCTGGATCTGCACCTGGGCAACCTGATCTAGCTGTGCATGTTCCTGTGCATTGTAGGAGAGTTGGACTAGATGGCCTTTAAAGGTCCTTTCCAACTCTAAGGATTCTATGATTCTATGATTCTACGATCTCTGGAATGGTCTACTCTCTCCATCTCTACTCTCATCTGACTCCAACTCCAACCTGTCAGGTTCAGCTCTCCTGCCTTGACAACTATCTACCCCATCCCAACCACATCCCATAATGGATATGGTCCAGCCTGTAAGATCATACAGTCATATAATATAATCATAGAATGGCTTAGGTTGGAGGAAACCTTAAAGATCATCTAGTGCCAACCCCCCCGCCATGGACAGGGTTGCCAACCACTAGATAAGGTTGCCCAGGATCCCGTCCAACCTGATTTCCTCCTGGAGTGGGAAGGTCAGCTGTAATATGGGAGATCGCTTCGACAGGCTGCCTGAGACTCTGTTCCCATCCTATGTGCACCCAAAAAGACTCACGTGTTGTTGGTAATTCTTTAGCACCCTGGGTATCTTTCTCAGCAAGGGACTGAGAAGGAGTATGGCCCAACTGCTCTTCCCTTCCCTTCCCTTCCCTTCCCTTCCCTTCCCTTCCCTTCCCTTCCCTTCCCTTCCCTTCCCTTCCCTTCCCTTCCCTTCCCTTTATCTATTTTTTTCAGGTGTGTGCTCAGAAAACCTTTCTTTTCTGGGAAGCTGTTCCACAGGACTGGCAGCAGCCTCAATCCAGTAACTGAGCAGGGCCATTAGGAGAAGATACATCAGGATTTCTTTTTTTTTTTTTCTGTCAAAAATCCATATTCCTACAGGTGTGAAAGTTCCCTTTTCCCAGAAATCCTGACAAATGGAAAGTCTCTCCTTAGCCAGGCTGATGCTTTTTAAACATAAATATCACTTGAAGCATACGAATGGGGAGACAGCGTGAATGTCAATGAGTGGAAATGACCTTTCCCTGCTGAGGCTCAGTGTATCCATTCAAGCTTGTGGATGCAAGAAAAGTTCTGAAGTCTTGTCCTGCTGAGGCAGGGAAGGCAAAATGTGTGCGTATGTGTGTATGTGAGTCCAAATATGTGTCCAAAATATCGAGGTGGCACAGAGTCCTGGCTGCAGCCTCCAGTCTGGATTTTCTTGATGAGACATTAAGGCACCAGGATTATGTGTTTGTGTAAGGAAGAGAAACGGAGAAAGGGTGCTTTGTTTTATTATTGTTATTTTTATTAAAATAAAAGGGAAAAACATATTATGTTAGGAAATTAGGAAAGCGTTTAAGTTTATTTCTGGAACAGAGCGACTCACCCAACATTCACTCTAGTTGTGGAAAATGTAGATTTCCCTGCAGAGCTTGCAAATGAGAAACTGGGGAAGGAAATGAGCCATACTACAACAGTGTAACTCACTCCAGGGCATTTACCTTGCTCTGTACAAGCAGGAGGACATCCCAGAGTGACACAGGATTGTGGCTGAGAGGGACAGAGACAGTCCATGTCCCAGAGCAGTGACAGAGACCAATGGATACAAGAAGCTGACTTCACTGTAGGGTTGTTCTTGGCTTTGGAGTTGCTCTAGGCATCTCCTTGTGAAGGGCAATTCGCTTTCAAAGAGGGGTCACCCACTGGTATGTCCTTAGCGTTCCTGGTTGGTTCCATCACTGCATCTTAAACGTGTGTGTGTTTGTTCCCCTTCCTCCCCCAACTTTCAAACCTTCCAAAAGTTGGTTAGATGGAGCAGACCAGTTTCAGCCACATTGCACAAAGCAGCTGGAAGCATCCAAGGTGCTTGATGTGGGATAGGGGTCACTTCACTTTGTTCACCAGGGTGCAGATGCCTCCACCAGAGCTACTGTAAGTGAGAGAAATTATGAATTCTAGTGTGCAGTAGTTTCATCAGAAATAGAAAACAGGCAGCTGAGACCATTCAGAGCAGTCACACGCTATTTCTCTGGCTGCACAGCTAGTGGAGTGTAGATCATTAGCACAACATCAGCAGAGCAGACGTCTACATGACATTAATACTGCTTGAAGTTCCTACAAAAGCTGGCTGGGCAAAGAAGCGGAACAGAGACCCAGCTTAATGTCTCTGTGGAGTCAAGGACATCATAGAATCATTAAGGTTGTAAAAGAACACTAAGATCATCAACTCCAACTGCCAACCCATCCCACCATGCCCACTAACCATGTCCCCAAGTATCACACCTCCATGGTTCTTGGACACCTCCAGGGGTGGTGACCCCACCACTTTCATTTTTGCTCAGCCACAGCAGCAGCATTCAGTGGATCTGCATGAGGAATGCTCCACTGTGGGAGATGCTTAGACCTGGGTTAGCATCTGTCTAGAAAACAGGGAAGCAAGTGACAAGATCTCCTCTGCATCCAGAGGAGAGACTCAAAAGTGATCTAAGGGGTGGAACACCTTCTCTATGAGGAGCTGAGAGAGCTGGGGCTGTTCAGCCTGGGGAAGAGAAGGCTCTGGGGAGATCTGATAGTGGAGGAAAGAAGGGGACAGATTCTTTATCGGGGTATGTTGTGATAGGATGTGGGGAAATGGTTTCAAACTAAAAGAGGGGAGGTTTAGATTGGATATAAGGACAAAGTTTTTTATAATAAGGGTGGTGAGGCACTGGCACAGGTTGCCCAGAGAGGTGGTAGATGTCCCATCCCTGAAGACACCCAGCATTGAGCTGGATGGGGCTCTGAGCGCCTGATGGAGCTGTGGGTATCCCTGTTCACTGCAGGGGAGTGGCATAGGATGGTCTTTAAAGGTCCCTTCCAACTCAAGATTATATGATTCTATAGGATTTGGAGTCTCTAGAGGATTCTCTCCTTTGAATTTTTTTCACCCAAGTACAGAGTGACTGACCTTGCACTTCATCTAAGGGCAGAATAACAAATGTGAGAGAAAAAACCAGTAATTAAAACAGAGAGAAAAAAGAGAAGGGATGCTTTTTTTTTTCAGAGAATGGTCTGGTCTAATGTTCCAGCAGAGCTGTGCTTGGCACAAAGCTGGGCAAAGATGGCTTTGTTCCTACTTCCATGTCCAACTGAAGTTGGTCTGAAGCTAGAGAACCTCCAGACTGGCCCCTAAGGAGCTCTAAATTGTACTCACAGTTGTCTTTGGCTCCTTCAGGGGTGATTCACAGCTTTGTGGACATGAAGGAACCCTTGGATCACAGAACTCAATGTCCTGAATAAGGCCACGAGATTTCTCTTCTTCCTTTTGGCTGCTTCAGGCAGTCACCAACGTCTCTGCTGAACTGCAGGGGATGTGATGGTGGATGTGAAAATTGGGGCTCCTGACAGCTTACTGGCAACAGGGTAAGATGGTCTGAGGTGGCCATGAAAACAATGCCACTGGTGCTTCAGAGGATGACAAGAATGAAGGTGGTCTTTTGCATAGTGTGTTGTCAAGATGTGGGCCTCCTTGCAGAAGATGTTTCCGTGATGAGTAATTTACGTGTCTAAAAGAAAAATCTGGAGAAGAAAGGGTGTGTAACTGATCAGAAAACTTGTTCCTTTGGCTTCAGAAACCCCACATCAGGAGGGACTGGTGGTAGGGACAGTGCTCTGGAGAAGTAGCAGTACATATTTACCCTCTTTTTGTATCCTTGCTGAAGGATCTGCTGTTGGACAGAGCTGAAGACAGGAGATTGTATTTCTGAACATTTCACCCAAACATCCAAAAGTCCATAAGCCCATAAGGCCACCATTATAGAATCTGAGGCTTACAGAAGATGACTATGAAGAAAACAGACCTCAGAGGATCTGAGCAGAGTCTTGAGCCCAGCTAACCCACAGTCATGTGCGGGAGGAGCGTGAGAACTGCTGGTGCAGCCTTGCAAATGCAGAACCAGGGAGGTCGGGGCACATGTGAGCTGCCAAGGCTGGAGCAGAGCTTCTCCCCCTGGGCTGCTGTGCTGTGGGGAGGGGGAGCTGGGACAGCTCAGCAGCATGACCCAGATGGCTTCCATATGTGGGGTGGTGGTGAGTCATGGCTTATGCTAAACAGAGGTTGGAGAGGGGTGATGGAGGAGCACACGAGGCTTTGCTGAGGACACTAGGAGCTCAGCGTGGAGGTGCCAGTGACATGACAGGGTCCTCCTGTGTGGAAAACGTTGCTTTATATCTCTGTGACCCCCACCACAAATAAGTACCAAGTGCAAAAGTAAATCTTGATATTAAAAGGGCCTAGGCTGTGTAAAATACAAGCCTTTGGCTGATTTCCCAAGGGATCACAAGGGCCCGGCTCCCACCGCCTTGGAAATAGGAATGAAGCTGCTGCAGATGTCTCTCTTGCAAATCACAGAATCATAGAATCACAGAATCATTAAGGTCGAAAAAGACCTCTAATATCATCCAGTCCAACCCCAACCCATCCCACCATGCCCACTGACCACGTCCTTCAGCTCCACATCTACACTGCTCTGGAGCACCTCCAGGGATGGTATCTCTACACTTCCCTGGGCAGCTGTGCCAGTGGTTGACCACTCCTTGGAGAAGAAATTGTTCCTAACATCCAGCCTGACCCTCCCCTGGCATAACTTGAGGCCATCGACACTCATTCCATCAACACAAAGTCATTACAAATCTAAGGATGAACTGTAGGGTGTGCAAACACCATGGTGGTTCATCTTTCAGCTCCGGTATTCATCTTACCCAAACACGCTCTTCTAGATCCAGCTCTGCTTACTGGTTTCTGCTTTCCAGTCCTCTAGGTATGCCTTTGGTGGTTATGAAAGAAAAGACTTTGCATCCTATCTTTGCCCCCTTTAACAAACAGTGCTTAGCCTTTGGGATATGAGGATATTGTGAGCTCAGAGACAAAGTAATTCCAGGAAAGAAGGTGTTTTCTTAATGGCAACCCTAAAGTAACTTGCTTTGGGATATAGACACATCTGGTGTTAATTCTTCCAGTGACTTTCAATGAGAGCTGAGTGACTTTTTTTTCAGAGGTTATAGGACTGAAATGATACAGAAATTCAGGGAATTGTTTCCTCTGGGAGTAAAGCAGTGCTGAGGCCTTTTTTAAAATAATAATAATAATAATAATAATAATGAAGCATTTGGAATTCTGGATTTCAAAACGGTTCCTTGTCTCAGCATGGAATTCAAACAATTCTTTGCAAGGATTAAATAAGCTGAAAACAAAACAAAGCACCTTGGAGTGAAACAAAACATTCAGAGTTGCTCTGAAATAAAAATGCAGTATTATTTGTTCTGCAAAATAAAAATAGAAACAAATCTCTCTTTGGGGTTGGTGTTCAGCTGATCCACTTTTCCAGCAATTCAGCTCTACAGCTCTGCTCACTGTTTTTGGAATTTTAAGAATGAAGGTAACTTCTCCTGCTGCTGGCATAGACAGGATGGAGCAGCAGTGGGGGTGTACACACTTCTAAACAGAACACTGTTACCAAGCTCAGAGCATCTCTCCAAGCACCTGCTGAGGGGGGTGAATACTGGTGGGGACATTTTTCAGACCAAATATCCGTGGATAAGTGAAGGTTCACTCTCTAGACAGCAGGATACATCTCACCCGAATCCCTGTGTTTCATTTTTCCTGAGAAGATGCAAGAAATACCTTCAACGAGGGAAAATATGCTTTATCAAAAGGTTGTGTGTATAGAATTTGGACTGAGACAGAAATATCACTTTTTTTTTAATCTTCCTCTTCTCTTGAACTGGAATAAACGTCTTTATTCGAATGCCTTGTCCCCGAATCTTCCCAGAACTCCCTGACAGGATGATCTCTTAGTGTCTTTCTGAACAGCCAGGCCCAAGAAGAAGATGCAGTTTGTGCCTACAAAGACATGCTTCTGTTGGCCAAGTTTGAAATGCTATTCCTTATTCACAGATAGGGAAGGAAGAGTTATGGAAAGTAAAACTCGATTAAGTCCTGCCCAGGTTCTGGTGCATGGTGTTTTCAACTGGTCAGGCACTTCTGAATGCCTGAAAATGGTGCTCAAAATCTTTAGGTACTGGACTTGGGCTGTTGATATTTGGGTCCAAGACATTTTTCTGAAATGGTAACAGACAGGAGGGTTGGTAGAGCCTGAGCTCAGATCTCTCAGCTCTTCTTCCACCAGCTGAGCAATCCCCCCTCTATAATGTGTCTAAACATTGAATAGAAGGGATACCACTGAAGACCTCATCGTGATTGCACTTCCCGTTGTGCAGTACATGTGTAGTAGAGTTGATGCAGAAAAGGGAATACACAAGGCCTTCAACCTGCTTGAACACCTGTTTCTGAATCACAGAATCACAGAAGCATAGGGACTAGAAGGGACCTCTGCAGATCCCCCAGTTTGATCCCCCTAAAGCAGGTTCCCTACCGTGGGTTGCACTTGAAAGCATCCAGGTAGGTTTGAATAAGAGAAGGAGATTCCCTCACCTCTCGGGGAGCTTTGTGCCAGGGCTCTACCACCCTCACAGCACTGTTCTTCCTAGCATTCAGATGGATCTCCCAGTGCTCCATTCTGTGCACAATGCCTCCTGTCACTGGGCACCACTGAACAGAGCCCACCCCCCTCCTCCTGCCCCCCTCTCTGCAGATACCAGCCAGCACTGCTCAGATTCCCTCGACCTTCTCTCCTCCAGATGCACACCCCAGGGTTCCATTGTCTTCTTGACCACAGGGCACTCTGCTGGCTCATGGTCACCCTGTTGGCCACCGGGATCTTCAGGTCCTTCTCTGCACAGCTCCTTTTCAGCAGCTCAGTCCCAATATGTACTGATGCTGCAGCTGTTCCTCCCCAGGTGCAGGACCCTACACTTGTTCTTGTTGAACCCCATCAGGTTTCTCTCTGCCCAATTCTCAGCCTGCCCAGTTTTGCTGGATGGCAGCACAGCCTTCTGGGGTGTCAGCCCCTCCTGCCAGTTTTGTGCCATCAGCAAACTTGAGGGTGAACTCCATGCATTCACCCAGGTCACTGATGAAGACATTAAGCAAGAATGAATGAAAGCTTACCCACTGCTACACTAGGATGGCTAAGAGCAGTGAAACCTTTTCCAGTCCCAGGAAAGAGGATGCCCTAGGAATGCAAAGTATTCTTCAAGTTAAAATTGTACTTTCTCATCCATGCGTAATTTAAGTTTCTGAGCCTTTGGAGAGATTGAACTAGTATGTATGTTCTGGCCTGAAAAACTTCTGTGCCTGTTGATGTGCTTTGAGCAATTCACAAGCATCTGGGAAAATCCTCTCAGCTCTAGTGGAACAAGAACAACTATAGGGTTGGTTTGAACTAGCTGGCAAGAAACAAGTCGAGAAGTGAAGAGCTCAAGGCTCTCTGCTGAATACAGAGTGACTTCTAAGAAGGAGCTGGAAGCAATTCAGACCTTCGGCAGAGCTCCGGAGGCCTAGGAGCCCGGCTTGTAGCCCAGTGCTCATATCCAGTTCATGTTCGCGGCGGCTGTAATGGAAAACAGCAGCCACTGATAAGTAACAATGGCCACGCTAACGCTGAGCTCAAACAATAGGAAGGTTCACACAAGCTACTGCTCTGGCAAGTCCAGAATCCCAGGGGCACCGACTACACGGCAGTTTCGCTGGCAGCAGAAGCAGAACATCTGAAATGCTCATTAAGAGCTGGTGAATGCACTACGGCGAGATGCTGTGGGATTGACAGGGAATTGAACGGCCTATGGGACCCTACCCCGTGGCCTGGGAAGAAAACACAGAAATGGCTCTTGCAGCCTTTGACAAGGACAGAGAATGGAGTAAGAAGCCAAAATCAATGGCAACATCCACCAAGAACTTTAGGATCACTATGACTCTCTCAGGGATATCTGGTTGTAGATACTGGTCTCACTAAGCTGCAGATGTGGCAGGTCTACAGAAGAATCTCGTGGGCCATAAGGTCAAAAATCACCGATTTTCAAAGCCCAACCCAGTCAAAATGACCAAGCGCCTCCTACATTAACCCCATGCCTTATGATGCAGCAGCTCAGCCCCATAGTCCTATAGGGCTAAACCATTTATCTCAAGCTTTATGTGCAGCAAAGGGTTTGACTGCCAACTCCATGTAAATGCAGACTCACATGGTTCAACTATGGGGATGAAGATGCATCTGTAAGACTCTGACCAAGCCTGTGTCCATCCTTTGTATTTTTTAATTTATTTTTGTGAACAAAATGAATTTGGGCTGATTTTTTTAATATATTCCATTTCTTTGAACTCAGAGGCTTTCGTTACCTGGTTCGGAAATGAAGCCAGCAGTGGTGTTGAGCAGCTCCTGGAAGGAAAACCGTCACTTGCCTACAGGCAAACTTCATTTCCACTCAGAGAGTGGCCAGAAGACCAATTTTACACTGAAGTCCTACTCCATACCGATGGATTGGCTTTGCCTGAGAGTGAATCTCCAGCCTGGGGACTTTAATTTTCTGGAAGGTGTTTCTGACACAGCTGGATGCAAGAAACATTTCAAGAGGAAGCCTGATTTCATGAACTTTACGGTGAAGATTAGCAGAGGATTTGGATGGCATTCCTGGCCTAATCCTAGAAGTGCTTATGCGGGCTTTGTGCTGGCTGTTTGCACTGGATTTGGAAAATTGGATTGGACTCAGAAGAACGACATGTTATTTCAGCTCTGGCATGCTGAAAGGAATGTAGAGAAGCCCAGCTCTCCATGCCTCAGTTTCCCCTGTGCAAAACAGCCTCATTAGGGCAGTCTTCTGTGCTTTCCAGATTTAATGAACTAATAAACAAAAATCTAGACAAAATCTATGCTGTTAATTAATGGCTCAGTAATATCACACGTGCCACAGTCCTTAAATTAAGCGTAGCACAGAGCCCCTTGCTACACCACCCAGCCAGCTGCAGTCTGTGCTTGCTCCTTGGCTGCACAGGAGTTTCCCAGCACGTGATGCATGTGGCTCCCTGCTCAGATTTATTGGAATGATGATGAGAGGAAGGCACTGAAGCAACAGAAGACTTTTCTGATCTTTTCTCAAGGGAGAAGGAGTAAATAGAACAGCAAAGAGACTCAATATATGCCTGGAATGACTACTTATGTCCCTATCAAGCCTCCAGGACCCAGTGAAAGCATTTGTATGCACTTAAATGTATTTCTTATCAGCACCATTGGCTGAAGAGCTGCTGAGCTTTCTGTCCACTGCTGACTGCCATTTATTTCCTGGAGATAGGGTTGGACTTCCTGACAATCAAAGAATCATTAAGGTTGGAAAAGACCTCCAAGATCACCAAGTCCAATCCCAGCCCATCCCCACCATGCACACTGACTGTGTATCACTCAGTGCCACATCTCCATGGTTACTGAACACCTCCAGGGATGGAGACTCCCCCACCTCCCTTGGCTGCCTGTACCAGTGCCTGACCACCCTTTTGGAGAAGTTTTTCCTACTATCCAACCTGAGGCAATCTCTTTATGGCAGACCATGACCCATTATAGAAAAGCAGAGCTTCCAAGTAGAGCTCTGGACGAAGTCCTGAGGGTCCTGCTATGAGGCAGTTTGATGCTGACGGAGAAACCTTTCCACACGCATTGCAAGTCCAGCTCCTCTCCACCTGCAGCATGGTTCAGAGCTGGCAGTTGTGGGATGTGCAACAGCATCACAGGTTGCCCAGTGAGGCTGTGGATGTCCCCCACTGGAAGCATTCAAGGCAAGGCTGGATGGTGCTTTGAGCAACCTGGTCTAGAGAGAGGTGTCCCTGCCTATAGCAGGGGGTTGGAACTGGATGTTCTTAAATGTCCCTTCCAATCCAAACCACTCTGTGATTCTATGATCACGGGACTGCTGATCTGTGAGGTGGTAGCATTTCAATTTTGGCATCAGTCACCTGCAGATACCCTCACAATGTGAAGCTTCTTCCCCACCTTCTGCTGCTGAGGATCAGAGCTTGCTCCAGATGTTCTTCATGTCCACCAGGTGCAGGATGCAAAGTAGCAGATTCGTATGGGATCATAGAATTTAAATCTGGAACATCATGGAAGAAAAGCCTTGGGTGAGTCACAGCCCTCCCGAGTGGATTCCTGCATGGCCACTTCCCTACAAGCAATGGTCCTCTGCCGGACACGGCACTGAGGCTTCAAGGGAGAATTTAGCATGTCTTTGCATCTTCAGCTCTCTGTCTTCCCATGCTCCACTTGACCCTCTTGGGAACTGAATCTAACATGGAAAACAGTAGGATGGGACTCTCCATGGCCATGAGGGCCCTTGCTCTTCCCCAAGGGTGGGATCAGCTCTGCCCAAGACAGCCCTGAGCACGAAGCATCTGGCCCTAAATGACTTGCTGACAGGGGAAATCCAGGCTGGGCTGGAGATCTGAGGCAAGACCCGTGCATTGTTCGAGCCTGGCAGTCAAACAACACACTGGTTTTTTTGCTGGCATCCTTCACAGGGTGATTTTTTTCCCCCAAGTGAGTTTATGGCTCAGCCAGAGGCAGCAGTACCGTGCCAGCACTTTAACAAGGCTTTCCTATAAATATTTCTCTTTTAGCTTATGATAAAGGCAGTGTCTACTCAGATGGAGGGGAAGGGAAAGGCTGGGGAAATCTATTTGTTTTCCCATTTAAGCAAAACCACACATCCTCGTAATTATAACCAGGGAGGGAAGCAGCATCCTCTGGCAATCATGTTCCTCTTAACGTGCTTTTTTGTTGGAATTATTTATGTCCTGTTAGTGGGAAATATACGGAGTATGGTGATAGTAGAGAACAGGCTTCAACTTCTGTAATGTGAAATGGTTCCCATTTGTGGCTAAAAGAAAAGCCCTAGAGAAACAAATAGAAAACAATTGGTCTTTTAGTATGTCTGAACATCTGTAGGATTACATTAGAACTGCTGATTGGAGGGAAAAAAAAAAAAATCTTTTTCTCTTTTTCCTTTAAATACTGTACTTGTTTTTAAAAATCCATATTTGACATCATATATTCTTAATTTTTCTTTCTGAAAACTTGCTAGCTGCCTAGGTGGCAATGGGAAAGATACAAAAGGTGTACTGATGGTGGCTATTGCCAGTGCTTCCCAAGGCAAAGCTTATGAAATGGTCAGAGAGGAAAACCAAGCAAAAATCAGAAATATTGACTGATGTCACACTGGATCTGAGTCTACAGTCCTGTGACTGGTTACATGAGCATCTATCTCGCAGTATTTGGAATGTTTTACCTTCTTGCTCCTCCAGGAGACAGGAAAAATGCATTTCTCTGCTGGAGGAAAACTCCAGAATCCTTTTGCAGTTCTTAGGAATCAGTGAAAGGGAGCCATGGGGAGAGCTGCATGTCTTATGAATTTATTACCAATGGATCCATGCCCCAAATTTCCAGAAGCCTGTGTGCTCCTATGCAAGTTTAATTTAGTTATTTACTTATTTATTCATTTTCAGTAGAAGAAAAGCTGGCTTTAGGCAATGCCTATGCAGCTTTGAATGTGCTGTCTCTAGAGCACCCATGACCACAGGACAGACAGCCTCCTGCCCATCTCTGGTGTATTTGTTGGACAGCCCCAGTGAACGTGATGGGCTGAAGGTCCCTCTGTAGTGCTCTCCACCTTGAGTTATCTTCCAAGCCCTACTAATGTGGGTTGGCTCAATGATTATGACATGAGGAAGCAAGCATACAGATATTTATTTAAACAGACTGTCTGAGCCTCTTCCTTCGTATTTGCAAGTCACACTGCAGTGTAGCCATAGGTCTGGTGGCTTCTCCCAGACTCCCTCCAGTGGGGCAGGTGGAAGTGAGGACTTTGGGACCATTAGAAGGAAATATGGTTTCCTCTGGAAGCACCTTCAATGGCTGTTTGACAGCAGTGTGTAGTAAAGTGCAAGGTCTACAGAAGACTGTTGCAGATAAAGCACTCATAATGTTTCTGGTGTAGATTCTCCAGCATCTAATATGGTGGCTGAGGCCACAAGATAGCCATTGCCCAGTTGCCTGTTTCTACAGACCCCAGGACAGAAAGTTGCACCCTGACACACCCAACCTCACACACATCCCTTCAAACACACACAGCGTGGCTGCAGAAGCACTCACAGCCCTGACATTTTACTTTCTACTGCTATGAACGAACTCCAAGTGTTGGCAGGAATGTATATTATTATTTTGGGTTGGAAAAATACTGATTTATCTCTATCAATATTTTTTTCCACACAGTGTTGGCGTTGATGAAGATGTCAACACAAACATTGCTTGAAAAATACTATAAATATTTTTCATTTTCGTGAAAAAGATGAATGTTATTTCTCTGGTTGCAAATGTATTTTTGTTTTGGAATGTAAACTAACAGTGCAGAAACTATACATTGTAGTTTAAACTAAACTGCAACAGGATGTTTCCTAATTATTAAAATGAAATTGCTAACTCAAATTAATTTTCCTCACTGGTTTGTTGTTCAAGATTAATTTGGAGATTTCTTTCCCTCCATTTCAATTGGAGAACATGTTTCAGCATCTCAACTTTTTTCAGGGACTGCAAACATCTCCCCTCTGCTTTTTTTCCATAGATAGAGCAAGATATAGAGACATGGTGGGGAAAACTGAGTCACCCAAACCCTCACGACAAGAAGTACATTTTATGTGCCCGCATTCCTATGCTCCTCCATCCCTGCTTGATGAACCCCATTGCCACCAAGAGCTGTAAAAGCTCTTGTAGTCATCTGGGTGATTAGTTGTAGATTTAGACAACTTGCTGCAACTGCTGAGTGTTACGTTAATCTTACAGGAAAGGGCTCTGAGTTTAGGGGACAGATGTTTGTAATATGGATGTATTGATTACAAAGAACTCGGGCCCCACCCAAAAGGCAGCTGCATTTCATTGTAAGGAAGGACCTCTCCTCTCCTCTCCTCTCCTCTCCCCTCCTCTCCCCTCCTCTCCCCTCCTCTCCCCTCCCCTCCCCTCCCCTCCCCTCCCCTCCCCTCCCCTCCCCTCCTCTCCCCTCCCCTCCCCTCCCCTCCTCTCCCCTCCCCTCCCCTCCCCTCCTCTCCCCTCCCCTCCCCTCCTCTCCCCTCCCCTCCTCTCCCCTCCTCTCCCCTCCTCTCCCCTCCTCTCCCCTCCTCTCCTCTCCCCTCCCCTCCCCTCCCCTCCCATTTTATTTCCTCCAAATCCACTCTATGGCCTAGAAAAGAAGAAAAGATGTATGTGTGTGGCAGGTCTGCTAAGAAGCCCTCATGAATCATTTAATCTCTCTATGTTTCATCTTACCCACCTATAAAACAGGCCCAATGCTATTAACTGTATTTCTCAAGGTTTTTGGAGTTTCTCCTGTTCAACTGATAAGATTCTGTTTCCAAATCAATGGCCGTGAGAAAGAGCAGAGTACGTGAACTCCAGCCTGGAATAAATAACGCCAACATATCGGCATCAGGCATGGACAATGTGAAAAATGCACTTCAAATGAAGTCACCTAAATGTCAGTTAACACCATTCTCCTGTGTATCCCTGCCCAGATTGAACACAGTGGGAAAACGTTCCCCGCCCTAGCTCTCATGGGCTGCTCAGAGATAACATCCCCATATCCCAGGGCTTGCTGGTAACCCCATATCGGTGTGACAGAGCTGTTCTCAAAGGGCTGAGAGAAGATGACTACATCTGTTATTCTTACTGCATCCAGGCCACACTGCAGAGCCCAGTGTGGAGAGCTGGCTCTTGGAAACCATCTCTGTTCACGATTAAAGATATTTTCTTTAGAAAAGACTTGAATGGCCAGCGTGGATTAATTTTTCCTTCTCTGTAATCGAGGTTAGTTAACATTTGCATGTGGTAATCTTTTTCATAAGTTCCTGGACATAAATCACTCGTCAAAGAGAGTCTGGTGGCTTGGAAGCAGGGAACAGCCATCCAAAACACCACTGTGTGGGCCAAGGGTTGTGTGAGCTCCTCTCTCTCCAGCTGTAAATATCAGCAGAAAAACGAGTCCAGCCGTGGTGAATGGCTGGATTCAGTGCAGAGAAATGGCATTTCTGGAGGGGTGGTGTTGGAACTAGAGAACCAGCGCGAGAGGATTTGGGTTCACTCTGTGAAAGTCATCGGGAACGTATTTGTGTGTGTTTTACAGACTGTCTCCCATCCAAAAGCAAAATGAACATAAAGCAGGCATTGGGCAGCACCACTCCAGCCTGGTCACCTGGTACGAAGCTCATGCATGACAACAAAGCAATAAACATCACATGGACTCTTTGGGCAGAATGTTAAACTGCAGCAACAAATGCATGCAGACACATGGACTAAGGTTTATGTGCTCTGGGACATACAGGAAAGAATTCCAAACTAATTAAAGGCATGGCTTTGAAGCAAATTCACAGAATGTCATCATTAAGGCCTTTCCTGAGTAAATGGGTTAGGGTGGTCTGCTACACTAGTTTGTATTTTCACCTTGAGCTATATCACACTAACTTTCCCATGATTTCTCTTTGAGCAACTCAGACTGACACAGCTCTGATGTGTGTGTCCAAGGGAACAGACCACAGATAGCAGTCCCTTGCATGATTACAGAACAGGATAAAGAAGCCAGGACTTGGTTCTGCCCCCAGTTCTGCTTGTTGTATTGGGAGCCTCTTCAACCCACAGGGAAAAATGATGGACCCTTGGGAGATGATATGCTTGCAGCTCCCTGCAGAGCATGAGAACAGCTTATACCATGGTAAAACCTCCAATCCACACCAGCTAGTGAAGGAAGCTTGAACTGAACACACTGAATCTACACATTCATTGGTTTCCTTGTTGGGTTCTCCAAGCACTAGTGAGATCCAACCGCCCATCATACAGTAATTGCATGACATCCAACACCATCTGAGGGGCCTCCCAGGTATGTATGGATCATATCTGAAGTCTGCATTGTTCAGGGGATCCCAGCGTCTCATGGGGACATTGGGAGCTGGCCATACAACCCCATGGGATGGAGCCCACATGCATTATTTTAAGCTCTCACATCACAGAAAAATAACTGTTTCTTGATGGATGTTGCTTTCACCTGGCCTAAAACTCAAACTAGTCCAACAAAAACCTGTTCAGCAGGAATTCAAGGAGCAATAAAACACATGTTACTGAGTTATGAGACCTAGTCCTAGTCCAGTGTGCTGTGCCTCTTACAGCCCCAATCCACTCCACTAACTAGGCAGAGAGCTACTAAAACATAACCCCAAGTTTATTATGTTAAAACTGCAATAAATCTGTCATGGCCATTCAGGCACTAACATATGACTGTGGAAAATATGTTGGCCTAAGATTTGATAGCAGCAGATGGGCACATTGCTATTGTTTCATCATCGTAAACTAGGGGGAAACGCTTAGTTACAAGGATCCAAACTCTGCAGGACAGATCTTTGGCTGGTGTAAAATGGCCCAGAGCCAGGGAAATCCATGGAGCTCCCTCAATACAAACCAGCCAAGGATCTCATCCTGCGCTTCCCATTGCCATCTCACATGGAGGTAAGAAGGGCCATCCTGCCTCAGGCTGCAGGGCCATCTAATCTGTCCTATCTCTGCCAGAAAGCATTTTCGTAAAACTGGAAAATAATTGACCCTTTCTCCAAACACAATTTTCCAGCTTTTGGCTACTAGTGAGATAGGAATGTTCTGTGCCAAATGAACATAGCCAGTAGCCACCAATGGCTCTGTCTCCGTGATTTCTTCTGTTCACTTTTGGAAAAGTGATTCGTATTTATGGGCATAACAAAATCATGTGACAAAGTACTCAACAGCAAAATTATACAACTTATGTAAAAAAACCCCTCTTTTTCTGTGTTTTAAAATTGTTACCTGAAAGTGTTTCACCATCTATTATTACCTGCACAACGAGAAGACACACACAGTGATCTGTTTTTCATTGCTTCGTGTCACTCGTGGTTTGGTGGACGTTCATGCTATCCACTGACATAATCTATGGCATAATCTATTCTAATCTATTATGGCCAGTCATGCCTTTTCAAAAGTGGAGATTCCCTATCTGTGTATATCATAGAATCACAGAATGGTATGAGTTGGAAGGGACCCTTAAAGGCCATCTGGTCCCACTCCCTGCAATGAACAGGGACACCCACAGCTCCACCAGGTGCTCAGAGCCCCTCCAGCCTGACCTTGGGTGTCTCCAGGGATGGGTCACACACCACAACCTGTGCCAATTCTTCACCACCCCTATCATAAACAGCGTTTTCCTTATATCCAATCTAAATCTTCCCTCTTTCAGTTTGAAACCATTTCCCCTTATCCTACCACAACAGATTTCACTAAAGAGTCTGTCCCCTTCTTTCTTACAGCCCCTCCCCCCCCCCCCTTTAGATACTGAAAGGCAGCCAAGTATTTAGAACTTCTATTTCTCTGATACATAAACCCTTAAGAGGACAAATGGAGAAAACCATGCAAAGATGGAAAATGCATAAGGTGTTTAAGCCGTGGCCTAAAAATCACTGCATATTTTAAGTCTACAATTAAGTCAGTTGGAGGTAGAAAAAAAATAATGAAAAAGACTTGAAAGTCTGAGGGAGAATGACACTGTGAGAAGAGCCGAGGCACCGTCTAGTGAGTCCTCATGCCAACAGGACTCACAGGCATCAGGAGACGACTTTGGATCCAGCTGTCAGAGCTCAGCCAGGCATGGAGAGCTACAAGACATCCCTGGGGCTGGGGAGGACAGAATGCAGCAGCCAGACGTAACGGAGGTCCCTCAGCAGAGCTGCATGTGTGTGTTTGCGTGGGTTGAAGGGGTTTGTGTCAGCAGAGGTGGATGGCTGAAACAGCAGGGAACTGTTGTTTTGTTGCTCTGCTGTCTTACAGTTCAGTTATTTGCAGAGTGGAGGTGAAATGCGATGGAGAGGTGATACTGTCACTAAGACAGTGGCTCTACAGAGTCATAGAATAACCTCCAGGGGTCATCTCTGATAGCTGCTCTCATAGCAGGTTTAACCCTACTTTGTCCATTACCTCTTATCATTTGCAGCGCACCTGCGAGGAGAACCTGGCTCATCTTTTCTCAGGGCCTCATTTAAGTATCTCCTGCAAAATGTGAGATCCCCCTTTTTGGCTCAGAAGCAGCAGTAATAGTGATACTGACAACAACAACGATAACAATAATAATAGATTACTGCTACCTAGAATAATAATAATATTAACTGAAAACACTACAATACAATCTCCAGAAGCAGAAGGAATATGCAATTTCAGTGACAGGTATTTGCTCTTGCTGCTTCTAGTCCAGAAAATATGTAAGGTTTTGGCCTCTGATCCTTATTAAATCCCTGGAAAACACTGTGGCAAAAACCTTATGATGCTGTCTGTGTTTTACTAAGATTTTCAGGGCCCCATTCTGCTGAATATTTTTCTTTTCAAGAGGGGTAAAACTCACTGAATTGTTTTCTTAATAAAAAGGGGAAAAATCAGCAATGTTTTCTATGAATTTGTCTTAGTTTATCATTGGTAAGGAGGAGTGTTCCGTAGCTAGTTAATATTTCTGGATGTAAAATTTTAACAACAACAAAAAAATAAAACTCAGTAAAAAAAGACTTAAATCCAGCCTAAGACTCCTCTCCTTCCATTTGAAATTCCAGCAAGAATTAAGTTGAGTTTCTGCACCATCAGACCCAAAACGAGTCCCACAAAAAGGAAATGCTCATTCCCAGTATTGGGACATCACTTGGCACAGCACTGGGAGATCTATTTATATGTTCTATTTCAGCTATGCCTTCCCAAACACAAAAATTTTATGGATTTGGGGAAATTCAGCTTCATTGTTCCCTTTTCTTTAATATAACAGAAACTTACTGTGGAGATCACAATGGCTTTCCTGCTGACATGTGACTCAATTGTACTTTTTTTTACAAACTTCAGGGGACGACTTGATGTCAATAACAGTAAAAAACAAAAACGACACAGAAAACCCATCACTTCTACCTGAAAAATATCCTCCCAATTAATTTTGCTCTATCCGTGCTTCCCGTTCTCTTTTGGCAGAAGCAGATGCAGAAATAGAGAGCAAAACTGCCCTGGACATCAGAGAATGCACAACTGAGCCATTGAGAAGTTGCGAGAAGGTCTGGATATAATGACAGCCAGAAGGTTGGAGAAGGGAGCAAAAGAATGCTCAATCTGTACATGCCGTGTCCTTATGCCGTGCTAAACATCCACAAAGACCATTGCTGGAAATAGGATGAAAGGCTAGATGGACTTCTCCTCTATTCTATGGCCATATTTATGTTTTTATGAGCTGGCTTCTATCCAGTCAGGTTAAGAGTCATAGAATCATAGTATCATTAATGTTAAAAAAGACTGTTAAGATCACCAAGCCCAACCCCAACCCATCTCCACCATGCCCGTGAACCATGTCCCCAAGCACCACATCTCCGTGGTCCACATTGGTGACCCCTGGTGTTATTCAGTATCGCATCAGGGTAGAACAGTCCACACATTCATTTGCAGGTTTGAAGACCAGGATGGTCTGGAAAGAATACAAATTGTTTTTTGAATGTCTCAGCCTGGCATCTCTTATGTGGGATGTCCAACATTAGAACACTTCTAGCTCTAACTCGAAACAAAACACATGACAAAAAATAAAGGTAGCTCTTGCTAAGGTGAGTCCTGATGCTTGCAGTGAAATCCACTCACCAACACCTGTATTAGAGGCGGGGAGAAGGGGAAGAATGGGAACACTGCTGCACTGATTAAATCTGCTCACAAATCCATATGTTACGTTATTGGAAAAGGGGAGAAGGAAGAAGAAAACAAGCATTTGTAACAGGATGAAATCTGGGAAAATGGGACCAAAAACTCTTCGTAATTCAAAGCAGTTGTGGGAGTTCTGAGCCCATAAGCCATAAATGACTAAAACATGTCCCTGCATTTTGAATTATGAAAAAGATATTAGGGTGGGTTTTTCTCTCTTTTTAATGGGATTTGATGGAATGCCAGAATATCAGAGTTTGGGTCTTTCTCTCTCTTTTTTTTTTTTTAATTTTTGTATATATTTTTTTAATGGCTCAACTTCCAAATATGCTCATGAATGCAATTTAGTCTAAAAACACACTGACTTAGGGGGAAAAACACAGACACACAAAACTTGCATCGTGTTACTCGGCATGTAAATCTTTTCCACTTGTACTTAGAAAATGAAATAAAGCGTAAGTCCTCCAGCAACCTGGTAGGCTTTGCCTGGAGATGGTGCTGGGGTCTTCTGCAAGTTGGGAGCAGCTCTTTGTGCATGAATGACTCCCACTTTTGAATGAAAAGCGTCTCCTCCCTCCCTCCCCCTGAAACATTCTCATTTCTGACTTAATGTCGCCATTTCCCATCCTGCCTCAAAGCTGTGGCATGTTCCCAGAGCTACCGACTTCTGATGGCTTTGTTTGAGATGACTTCCACCTGCTCTTTAACTGGTGGGGACTGCTGTGTGTCTGCAAATCATGGCCTTTTTTGGGAACGTATGAACGAAAAGGAGCTGATTTGTTTGCCAAGGCAACGTGTTGTGTTTTTTTGGCATGCATACTCACAATACATACAGATAGTGCACAGTTCTGTCATGAAATAGAACAGCAAGAAATTTTCACAAGGTACAAATTTCATCCATGTATCAAGCTTATCCTTCCAAGCTGTCAGCCCGTATTGAGGGTCCAATGCTACGTCTGCCAATGAAACATTCCCTCTTTAGATAGTGGGGCAATGTTTATTACTGTTTTATTTGCTACAGTAGTTGCAGAGATGTTTTGGATGAATGTTATCCAGACATATAACAATCTCTGCCTTAATGACGGTGGTTTCTGAACTGTGGTTGGCAGATATCTCCAAATCCTTGGAGCCCATCAAAGGTGTATGTAGAAGATAGCCAAGCAGCATTGATGTATTTCAGAAAGCTTCAGATAACTCAATGGAGACAGAAATGCCTGCAGTTCTGCAAATAATAAAACACTGGAAAACTACTAGTGTAGGAAATATCTGGGGTCTCTGGAGTGGTGCTGCAAGGAGAACCAAAAGCCCAACTCTGATCTGCGAGTGTTTCTCTTTCCAACAGGTGACTTCTTATTTCTAATAAACTGGTAGTACTCATTTTTAAGAATTTGTTCAGTGACAGTTTATGGAGGCTGAATATATGACCAGCAGAAATAGTGAACACGTCCAAGTTATGGGTTTGAGTGCTGCGGACAGTAAGAAGCACATCAGTGGAAAGCTCTATAAATATTTCTACTCAATTTCCTGCACTGTTGGGTTGTATAATACTCCCTAGCTCTTTGTGAACAGTTTACTAATTCTTTATAGACTAGACACGACTGAACTCCTGGATTTATGTGGGACCAACAAGTTGCTGCAGGCCTGGAGCATCGCCCAGGCTGAGGTTTTGCTGTTTTGATTCTACGAAATTATCTGTCTTCTGCTCAATCATAAAGCTCCCTAAAGCTCGGGAATACAGCCACGGAGAAGCGGGAGCACATTTGATAAAGACTCTGCAGTGCCTTTGCTGGCAGAGCTCACCGCGAATCGCATATTTATTTTTTTATTTATTTATCTTGGATTACTCCAACCAAGCTGGAGTCCAATCTGGGACCTTTGGGCACTCTGACACATCGTTAACTGCCCCAGCACCAGTCATTACTTGGCATGGGCTCGGCGGTCAGAAACCGTCCTCAGCTTTATCGCAACCAGCCTTTGGGACTCTCCAAGCACCTTATCAAAGCAGGAGGGGATTTTTGGTGTATGTTCCGCCACCATCCACCAGTTTCAGAAACGTCAAGCACTCACAAGACCTTTCCTACAGCTCTCTGAATCACTTTTTTGGGAAGAAGCTCTAAGAAATGGGACCGTTCCTGCTGGGAATGGAAGCGCACAAGGGATCCTTTTTGGCTGGGAGTGGCTTGCTGTGCTGTTTGCAGTCGCACGGGGGGTAGTTCTTCTGCACAGGGACTGCTTAAAGGAAAAGATTTGATAAAGCCATGACTCCTACAGATATTCTGCTCTTTTCTTCATCGGGACAGTGATTGAAAACACCAGTTGGCCGCGCTGACTCCCAGTTTTTGGAGAAGTTCATCTGACAGATTTTCTGCAGGGAAAGAAACTGCCCGGCATGTCAAAGAGTCCTGGCAAGCACCACGAGATGCAGGAAATAAGAGCAGGGAGAGATCACAAAGCTCTGGAGAAGCTGCTCCCCTGCCAAGCGCTCTGAAGAAAGCCAAACATGGCTGAACACTGTGGAAAAAGAGTTGCCTCCACTTTTTGGAGCAGGATGGCAAGAAAAACAGCCATCTGTCCACAGAAGGTTCTCCCAGGTTCTACAGTACAAGCTGACAATCCCAGTGGGAGGGTGGGCATCCAGCTGTAGTGGTGTTGCCTTAAACGTGTACCTTGGCTGATGAGCTGGGTTAAAAAAGGAAGGCTGTAAACACCCCCCGATCAGCTGCACAGCTCCCATTGACGTCATGGTGATGAGTACACAGAGATCAGGGCCAAAATATGGGCTTCGTGTAGTACAGAATATGAAGTTATTATTTATTATTTGTTGAATCTGTCATTATTGCCTACAGCCTTACTCAGTGGGAAAATCTGCTTCTAATGACTGCCAGCATCTGTCCCTCCATTTTCTTATACCCTTCACCCTTTCTTCAACTCTTCCCCTTTCTCACATCTCACATTCCTTTCTGGAGGTTTCCCACCTGCTTGTCCATGGCACAGTAGATGCTTCTGATGTCTTCATTAGACAATGAAGTCAGCCCTTCATCTAGAAGCTACATGGGGATGTTCTTCAATCCTCTCTGTTTCCCACACCTTTTTGTAGAATCCTAGAATGGTTTGAGTTGGAAGAGACCTTTAAAGACCCTCTGATTCAAACCCCCAGCAATGAACAGAGACACCCACAGTTCCATCGGGTGCTCAGAGAACCCCTCAGCCTGACTTTGGGTGTCAGGCTGAATTTTGAGTCATTGCACTGTTGTTGGGTGACGTCTTAAGAAAATGTCTCTGTCTCAGCATCCCATGGATAATATTTAAAGTTTCTCCATGCATTCCTGGTGGACAGAAATGGACTCCTTGTTTAACATCTGCAACGTGAAGTTAAATGTAGTAGGAACGTGTTGCATGAGCCAGACGTGCAAGTCAGACAAGAATGGCAGTTTAGTATCAGCTGCTTTGGGCTGTATGGCACAAAAGCTGTTATGTAAAGCTGGTGGGTGAGGTTTGGAGGGTAAAAGGTTATTCTGTGCAGAAAAACAAAAGCCTGAATGTTTTGTACTGTTGGTTCCCAATGCTCAGAAGTCATGAAGCAGCACCCCATCCCTCTTCCCCTGGCACTCCTCTTCCAGTTGACTTAAAAATCATGAGTTCAGGGGAGGAAAAAAAAAAACCCAAGAGGTAAAAGTGGATTGTTTTTATTTCTTCTCCAGCTTTTGAAAGCTGAATGCTGTGGAGCTTTTATCACCAACAAATGGGCCAGACTCTCACTTACGTTTTGAAAAGAAAACTGAGATTCTCTGTTATATCACTCTGGATTTGGCAGTGTAATACCATGACAGTCAGAAGACAGTCTTAGACAAGCAAAAAAGGTTTGCTAACCAGAACTCAAGCCAGCTGGCTGCAACAGGGCTTGAACTCTGTGCTGTCATCTGCAAATTAAAATTATCAATGGAGAAATATATTGATTCTACAACTGCCCTCCTAGCATTAACTTGTAGAAGAGAATAAGATTTACTGATCAGTTCCTTGATCCCAGGAGACAGAGCACCTGCATCCTATTTGGAGCTCTGCCATTATTTGAAAATTTGCCCATCAATGTCTAAAGCGATGTTATAATAACAAGTCCTTTCCTCATCTCTAATTTCTGTGATTTTATGAGTACAGCCCTATGCTGTCTAAACTTCTTGGGAAAACATTCAGGGCATGCCCATGACCGTGCTTTCGAAAGAATTTGTGGGATTATGTCAGACAGTTCCCAGTGAGCCAACATCAAAGATATTGGGTTGCAGTTTTTAATAAAGCTTAACTGATCGTGACAGCTAGTTCATTCAATAGTTTTGAGCTGACAGGATGGATTGGAGGAAATACCCAATTACAGAAGATTATACGTGTATGAAGACAATGGATGCTGCTGTGTTTTATTTTTAGTGAGAATTGGAAAAATAAATTGAAATAGAATTAAAGATGAGGCTATAAAGGAGATCAGATCCAAACGTGGTGTTGATACATACAATTTCAGATTATCAAGGGACACTTTGGTTACACAAACAGAAGGAGTTGCAGAGATAGAAGATGGACAGATAGACGGGGAGACAGTTTGCTGCACGCAATGCAGTCATCTAGGGTGGTATTTACACTGACTAGCACCAGCACACACTGTTTGGGTCAAAAAAAGGCTATTTAAACAGCTACTGCACAGCGCTGTCTGACTCTGGAAACACTTTAAGCTGTACTGACATCTCCCAAATTTAGGAAGATGTACATTGGAGCAAAAATTCTGTGGCAATATAAAGTTTCATAGCCTTTGGAAAGAAATACACCTTTCTTTTATTTTATTCCTTCTTTTTCACATCTGCTGGACAACACCATCTCTGACTGCCTCCTGCCTCTGTCCACCTCAGCCTCCCTGACCTCCAAATTTTGGGGACATCCTTCCCACTGAGCTGGAAGCATTTCTGAGCACCTCCAATCATGTTCTTTTTGGTGTGCCTGTCCTGCAATATATTTATATTCTGGTATCATATTTTGTTTCCAGTGCTTACTCATAGAATCATTAAAGTTGAAAAAGATCTCCAAGGTCAAGCTCAACCCCAACCCATCCCACCATGCCCACTGACTACGTCCTCAAGTGCCACATCTCCATGGTTCTCAAACACCTCCAGGTGTCCTCCTTCTTCATGCAGCACCACAAGCTCTTAGTAACCCAGATGTTGTTATGCAGTTTAGCAACTCAAACAATTACAATAGCACGAAGACAAGAATGTGCCCATGTTGGCTTCTAGTGGTGGATCTTAAGCCTTGTCAATGTGTGAAACCTGTTCTTCGGTTCAGTTCAAAATTGCTGCTTTAATGCTTTCCCCCCCCCCCCCCCCCCCCCTCTGTTTTGAGGAGGTTTGCTTAAAACCTGGGAAGATCATGTGTCAAACAGATATGGCATCCTCAGGATAACTAAGTCAAATTAAGTATCTAATAACTAATCAAATTAAGTATCCAGTGGCAAATTCCACACCAAGCAGACTGTGAGAAGGAGTTTGACAGACTTCCTTCTGATTCATTTTGGGACACACCGAAGTATTGGGGTATTCCAAGAAAAATAATCAACATCATTACATCTTTTGCTGGTCAGCCTCTGTGGGTCAAGAAAAGCAGCCCCACTGCTTTTCTATGGGTTGAAGCAGATACTAATGTGAGATAAGGATGAATTCCATCACCCGTCCGATGTAGCACCAAATCCTCTAAGGGAAAGCAGAGACAGCTCTGGAGAAGATCATCAAAATATGTCATCTTTGCTGATGACAGTGCTCTTGAGCAACAGTTCAACTGCTCAGCAGGAAGAAACCAAACCATTGTCCACATTACAAAATCCAACGTGAGGTTAATGCCTTGTGATGAAAATAAGACAATGAGATTCCCAGAAGCTTCCAGTTCAAGGCTTGCCTTTTTGAGGGCAGAAGGTTACAAAAGGTGAACTTATTTATATGCCTTGGCAGACTCACGATCGGTGTGGAAATTCAGCAGGAAATAATGTCACAAATTGGCACAGTAGCTGCTGATATTCAGGAGCCTGGATCACTGAAAACCTAAAATTGACAGATCAAACCCTGGCTCTTCAGCTCAGACATCCTTTCCACACAGATGCGAGTGCTGGAAATCCACCAAAGGTATAAAGAAGATACCTCAACGCTGTGGAAAGCAAAGGCCCAAGGAAAACAAAGCAAAACCCTGAGGATTAAATGGAATGAATTTGTAAGAAATACCGGGATTCCTCAAACTTCTGACAACCCCTTATCTCCAGTGGGATATATGCAAGCTATGCAGAAAATACAAAACCAGAGTGTCTGCCACAGCAGGTGGGACGCTAAGCAGCAGGAGAAGCATAGGAAAGAAGCCTCTGAAAGAAAAAGAAATATCAAAACCCACTCAAAGGGTGAAAAATAGGGGAGTAAGTGCCAAAGAACCATGCAAAGTATGGTAGAAGGCAGAGAAGAACACAGAAGCTGTTCTGTACTCTAAAGTTTCATCCACATTAGCAAAAGTTGATGACCAGGAGCAAGACTTGAGCAACGACTTGCCGATGTAGTTATAGAATAATGCAGGCTGGAGAGAACCGGTCTCTTATCTGAAGGTCTCTTATCCAAAATTGCTCAAACCAGGGCCAAACTTGGTTTGGAGGGGGGAGTTCAGAAACTCACTGGATCTCCATCCAGGGTTCTGTAATTCTTATGGTGAAAATACAGTTGTTTCCTTAACACGTAGTCAGAGATTCCCTTATAGCACCCTGCATCTTTGCTGCTTGCCCTTTTGTATTTTAAAGATGAGCATGGCTCTACCTACTCCTTTCCTTCCCCTCAGGAAGAGGAAGACAGCACTGACATTGCTGGAAGCATTCAAGGCTAGGCTGGATGTGGCTCTGGGTAGCCTAGTCTAGTGTTTGTTTACCCTTCACACAGCAAGTGGGTGAAACTAGATGACCTACGAGGTCCTTTTCAACCCAGGCCATTCTGTGAACATTTTCCTTTAAATTTTCCTTCCTTTCCCTTGCATGGGTTTAGCCACTTCCAAGTAACAGCCTCCCAGGAAGTGCCCATTATCAGAGGATGACTTCAGTCAAGGACTTTTTGTTGCTGGGAAGATGGATAAGACCATGAGATTACGGATGCCCCCTCTCTGGAAGAACACAAGGCCAGGATGGATGGGGCTGTGAGCAACCTGGTCTAGATGGAAGTGTCCCTGCCTATAGCAGGGTGTTGGAACTAGATGACATTAAATGTCCCTTCCAACCCAAACCACTATATGATAACATAAGCATTAAGTTGTGAGGCTTCTCCTCTTTTATTCATTTGCTGTGAAAGCAAATTAAAAAAAACAACAACAATAAAAAATAAAATAAAAACGAAGTGGAAAACACTTAGCTCTTGATAAAGTGGCCATGGGGTTGAATCATGGTGAACAAAATTAGCACATCCGTCAGAGAGAATACTGGATGGCTACAGCCCTGAGAACAGAAGGACCTCAGGTAAGCCACCTATATGGAAAGACTTCATGAAGCAACATCGGGAAACAGCCCAAGAGCTGCCCAGGGCCCCATCCAGCCTGGCCTTGAGCACCTCCAGGGATGGAGCACCCACAGATCCTCTGGGCAGCAGTGCCAGAGCCTCACCACCCCAAGTAAGGAATGCCTTCCTAATATCTAACCTATGAGTTCCCCCTTGCAGTTTATTGTACACATGAGGTGTGCACACAGTTCACCACTGAAAACTCCAAGTCTGTAAAACTTACCTCTTGCTTCAGCTTTAAACATGGAAGAGAGAAATACAACTTACCACTACCTTTTTTTCCTCTACGGTGAGCTGATAAACTTTGAGAACTTGGGGGAATACTTACAGGTAACTCCTTCTAGAGTTCCTTAAAAGCACATTTAAAACAGAGGTAATAGCATCATCTTCCTTACTAGTTTCAAATAGCTTTGAGCTTCTGAGCACAGCAAATACAACACATCAACTACAAGCAAGAGGAACACACATGCAGAAATGACCTGTTAAGAAAAAAAGTTAGGGCTATAGTGCTATAAAGAACAGTCAGATGTAAAAAAAAACACCAAAACAAAACACAAGATAAAAACCCTCCAACAGGAGCTGGCATATGTTGAAATAGCTCAGCCTCTGTTTCCAGGTGATGGAAATCAGCTGAATCCCAGCACAGCTGATGTTGCTGTAGGGTATAAATCTGCATGGAGTGCAAGGTTTTTCTGTGCTGGGGGTAAGCATGTTTGATTTTTTGGGCTGGGGGAGGTCTTTATAAATGTGTCTTTTTCTCCTTCTGTATTGCTAGGGTGCAGGGTGGATGGCATTCAGCATACTGGCCCTCAGTATGGCTGTGGCTTGAGGAGAAGCAAAATAGAGGTAGAGGAGATTAGATGTAATGATTCTTATGGGTCCCTTCCAACATAGAATGCTATGTGAAACACAGACAAGAAAATTAGTGAGCCTTGAGAAGGGAAGGAGAAGTAAAGAGAAGAGAAAAAAAGGGAAATGTGAAAGCAGGAGAAGTAAACTATAGACAGCAGAAAGGGTAGTGGTGGGGAAGACAAGCTTTCAAATGAGAGTATTTTCAATGTGAGGCTTGGAAGAGCAAGGAGGATGGAGCAAGGAACCCCTGCAGGAGGGAAGAGGCTGCATCCTTCCTGGGTTTGTGAGCCCTCTTGGGGGAGGAGGGAGTGTCTTTACGTCTTCACTTTCCTTCAGAAAGTCTGCTTTGGAGCTAATGGTCTCTCCAGCCCCAGACAGAGTTCAGCAAAGCCATTTATCCATATTTCCCCCCCCCCTCCCCCCCCAAACCTGCTTGCCATCCACGTGCAATCTGTTTTGACAAAAAACAAAGCTGAAGTCCCAGCGACCCCTCCATGCCTCCCCCCCCTGCCCCCCCTCCCACCCACACGTGTGCACGCAACACGCTAATTCCTAACCAAACAATTCAGGGGCTGTTGGCTGGGTGCGTGTCCTTTGGCTGCCCCGGTGTAACCCCCAGAAGCAACGGAATTAAGCCCTTCTCTTTAAATATTTTTGAATGATTTGCTTCAGTGAAAAGTGAAATCTGGAAAAAATGCTGTCATGTTGCAGGAGCGGTGTGAGACCTCCCCTTAAGCCTTGAACCCCATGAGACCCATTGCCTCCGCTGGGACCGGTGGCCAAGACCAAAAAGTGCCTTCTGGGCTCCTTTCCAGCTTTAAAAACATATTATTTATAGTACACAAATAGCCAAGGGGAACTTTGTTTGTTCTTCCCATCTGTCCCCTGCAGCGCTGCAATCCGGGCTGCAAAGGGGCGTTCAGGGTAGGTGATAACCCTCCATGGCAAAACCAAAGCATGGGGCACTGCCTCTCACGCGGGGACTCATCACAATTGGCTGCAGAGAGACAGGAACGGTTTTCACATCGCTAAGCCAGCTGCTGCTCATCCCATCTCTCTGCAAAAGGAAGCATTGATTTCTTAATAAGTTTGGTAGTTCCCTAGATGTGTTTTTCTTTTCTTTCACTTTGCTCTGGGTTTGGGGGACCATGGAGCACAGATGCTTTAGCACTTGAAGGTTGTAGACAAACCAAACCTTGGAACCAGCCTCCCAAATGTAGGGTCAGTCAGGTCAGTGACAACAAGGCATAGCAAGAAACTCCCAGCCGGACTAGGATGGAAAGAGGCAAAAAGACATGATTTGAGAGAGATTCTTCAAAGCAGGATCCTCCTTCATCTCTGGAACAGGTATGTGGGTTAAAACAAGCTTTGCCTACACTGAAAAGACTATATGCTCGAGGGCTTCATGCCTAATTCATTGATGCTTTCTGCATTTCAAAGTGGCTGCAATGGTGTGAAGGCTATTTCCATGGTGTTTTCATCTACATATGGTTGAGGAATATTTCAGCTGTCCTGTGGCATAGCATGTGTGCTTGTGGCTGACCATGCAAGGTGCGGGAAGAGGGTGGCCATGTGGTTCCAGAAGGCCACGCTCTCACCCTTCCTGCCTATAAGAAGAGGACTGGTATGGGAACAACAGTTAGTCCTGCATCAGAGTCTGGTTCGGAGGAGATTACATCACTCGACCCAAAGCACTGAAGTAATAACCTTTGCAGTGAGCATCACTAGAGGGAGGAATGGGACCAGGTTGGGAAATAGGGAATCAGAGATATTTGACAGGGCAGAGGACTCTCAATCTGTTCTTCAGATGCAAACACAGGCTGCATGCTGCACTATGGATTTCCCAGTGGAAACTTCTGCTCCGATTAGTACAGACTCTGTCTTTGGCCAAAAAGAATTGCACCCACTGTGAACGTTGCAGGGAATGGGCATGGTGTGCATGTTCTCATGAGAGTCTTATTGCAGGATGCAGGTCTCCAGGATTTAGAACACTAAAACAGGAGGTTTGTAGCTCCTTCTCAGTGGTTTTGAGGTTCCAAAAGGTCCACCAGGGAACACAGGCAGCACAGCTTATCCAGAACAAAGTACAGTAGGAGCCTATGGAGGACGTGCCTCCTCCACAGCATTGACCAGCACTGCTCTGAGCATCAGCAAGATGCAAGAAGTCCCTGAAGGTAAACTGAGGGCTGCCATGGAGGAAAGGAAGCCAATGGCTTTGAGGTCCCAAAACACCTTCCAAATAAGTGTTTTGTAAGCTTGATGCCCTTTGGCCACATCTTCCACTTTTCTCTGACTTCCTCTTCCATGTCTGCCTGCTGCAGGCTCTTGCACTGAGGATTTCTTTGCCAGAGCTCAAGAGTGTGTTAGATGTACCCAGACTCCTGGGCTTACCTCGTACTTAAAAGAAAAAGATGGAGACACTTTACCCCAGCAGATGATTTTAGGAAGCCAGTTGGAGAAAGGGAAACAGGAACATTTGCTGTTAGCAGAGGAAGAGTAAATGAGCATGGGGAAGGAGAAGGGGGTCTGTGTGGATGCTCTGATTCAGGTTTCCATCTGCCACCATGCTGGAGAACTAGGCACTTCCCCAGGTGATTCTCTCCTTTCTGACCATGTCCTCTGAAACTGTGGTTCACCTAAGTTCAGTCTGATCCCAGCTGTTGTGTGTTTACCTCTTTTCTTCAGTCTTTGAATACAGGGTATTAGCATAATGTGTTTCACACCCCCTCCCCCCCCCCCTCCAAAGTTCCCTTGGGAGAGAATGAATACATCAACACCTCCCACTGACTCATAGGTTGAGGGGAGCTGTTGATTTTAGGTTGGAAAGATTGCTAAAATTAAATAAACAATATGCCAGACCAAAAAAATAAGTTCCTTTGTCCATAACTCCCTGGATCCACTTACAAAATTTTAAGCTCACCAGAAACCAGACCTTTGTTTGGAGAGGGAAATGAGGAAGGGAAACACTAAGATGTTAGTCGACACGTACAGGAAGAAAAAAAAAAGACAGTGAATAGAAGTGCATGTATCCAGAAAGACCTTTCTGGGCCACTGAACCCACCCCAGGGCAACCCAGGCAACCATAACATAGTGTTGCTTTCCTAAAGTGATCGAGCCTACGTTTAAAATGGTGAGGTTATTTGCTCCCAATGGCAAATATCTCAGAGGATAATGCTGAAGCTCCTGTGGTCACAAACTTTCACACCTGAACTAAATTTATCCCCACCCAGTTTATAGCCATTTTGTCAACACAACTTCTCTGATGTATCCTCATTTAAGTTTGTGGCTAGAAAACACTCATGACCTCCTCAGCTCTCATTTTGCCAAGTCAGATCAGTGTTATGTAGAATCATAGAATTGCTCAGGTTGGAAAAGTCCTTCAAGATCATCAAGTCCAACCACAAACTAACCATGCTACCCTAACTCTTTAGGAAAATTTCTCCCTTCCCTGGTCCTCCTCTGGTGTTCTGTAACCATTAAGGTTGGGGAAGAGATCATTTAGTCCAACCATCAGTTGTCAGTTGCTTTTGTTTTGACAATCAAACATCTCCAGGACTTGGAGCAAGGTTTGAGCTTAACTAAACCAAAGGTGTACAGGCCTGGTTTGATGCACCTCACAAGATTTTTTGAATAATTGAGTTCTGTTAGAAGGCATTGCTGGCTGACTAATTTCTTAAAAGCTGAGGGCTTTTTCTTTTGCCTTATGTCCAACTAAAAAAAAAAGATGATTTCTGGCTGTAAGTCCTGAATCGCAGGGCTTCACATTGCTGTTTTTATTTTGCCACTTACCAAGATTGCGTGTTTCTTTCTTCCTATGTAATACTGCAGTCTTTGCTGTAATGACAGTGCTTCCCTTTCAGCAGCAGATTTCGTCAGAGCACGCTCCTTTCACAGAGGGGAGGATTTGTTCAACAAGCCTGATTCCAAAAGTTGTCCATAGATCGCTCCATTGTGTGAACATCTTTCAAATCTGATAGAAACTTTTGACAACACCCATTTTCGTCTCCTCTCTAGACAGTTTTGGTGGAATTTCCATTTACTCTGTTTTTTCCTTTGTTCTTCTTAACTGAAGGCATTCCACGTGTTGTCTTATCAAAGGCTCCACTGAACTCTGGACATTTGGGATCAGCTTCATTTCCTTTATTTGTTCCTGTTCGTTGCATGGGAGTTGAGCTGGATGACCTTCATTGGTCCCTTCCGACTCAACAGATTCTATGATTCTATCTAAAAATGTTTCACTTTGTCTACTATTTTTATCTCACAAAGATACGAATTTCACAGAAAGTTCATTTTTATATGGTTATTGAATCCTTTGATCAATTACTTCTTCACCATTTTTAATGGAAACCCCAATCGGTGTTTTTTTGTTTTATTCTTTAATACACCTTACTCAGGATGCGTTCTTTCTCTAATCCATACTCAATGGATACTGGTTGCATTTCTTGTTCCTGTATCCTCTTTTTATTGACATAGCTGAAAAAGTTTCTGCTTTCTATTTAAATAACTCTCATCAAGGAACAAATCAAATCCTTCTTGACAACGCATGCTTTCCCCAAAGCCTGGCTAATCAGTCTGTTTTACTGTTGTTATATGTATTTTTTAAAATTTATTCCTTCAAGATACCCTGATTATTTCTATTCTACAGGATTATTTTTTGGTTTGTTTTGTCTGGTTTCATGTTCCTTTTCCACGAGATTCAGATCTTTCACATTCAGAACATTCTAGCCTTCTGCTGCTGTTCCTTACCCATGTGTTGGGCTCACTGTGGTCAGCTAAAAACTGCCAATGTTTGTGTGTTGATGAAGGGGTTGGGGTACAAACTGGAAGACCTTGAACTCTGTGCTCAGAATATGAAATGAAATGTTAAAATTATTTAGTAAAGCTGGTAGAAAAAAAAAAGAATGGGAAGTTGTGTTCCTAAGAAAGGATGGAGATAAAGAAAGAAAGGAAAATATTTACTGTATATACTTTAAGGGTGTGAAAGGCTGGACAGAAATGAAAACGGATTTCTTTTTTATCCAAGTAACTTGATAGGAAGCACAGCAGGAGGGTCAGAGCCTGTTCTCAATAGGCACTGAGGCATAGACTCGGAAGGAGACAGCAGATTCTGCAGGACTACAAGACAAAGTTTTTGGAAGAGCCATGTTGCTATGCAAGCACTGAGTTTCGTGTCTCCCTATCTACCTACCTAACTGTACATTCAGGAACTTATTGCTAGATGTGATCACTGAAAAGTTTCATCATGAAAACATCATCGAGCATATTCACTTCTTGCAAGGAAGTGCTGCACACAAACAGACACGGTAGAGTTGAAAGGTGAGGAAAACTTTATTGAGAAAGTTCTCTGCTTCCTCATCATCTCATGTGTTTTGCAAGTATATGCTGGTTTATGACCGTATAGTTCAGTCATACACAAATTATCCTAAAAGACAATAACACTATTATATTCTAGCAATACATTTCTTTCAAGTGACCCCTTTGCATCCCTGTTTCAATCCTAACTTGGAAATCCTTTTACTTGCTAGACATAAATTCCCAGTCCTGCGCAGCCACAAGCTCTTTGTTTAGAAGATAAAGGAATGAATCACTTTAGAAATGCTCAAGTGGTTTACAATATGCAATGAAAAATAGACATTGTGTTTAAAATAGATGGCTGTACAGTGTGGTTTTTTTTTTTTTTTTTTTTTTTTTTAATAAAATTGTGTTTTGCAACTCATATCCCATAGAGGACAGCAAGCTGACAGCAACAGAAACATGAATCCAGGGTGAGTCAGGGTCAGTTCAGTTTCAGTACGTGGTTCACTCTAACCCCTTTGAGAACGGTACTGTTGAGGAACTTATATACCAAAAAAAAAAAACAACCAACCAAAACCCAGTGAGTGTGTGTGTGTGTGTATGAATCCTCATCCCCAGGACATAACAACTAATTTTTTGTCCATTGGCTCATTTGTTTATAGCACGTCCTGGATGGCTCTGTCACATGCCTTCCTGCCTTGAGGCCACCAGGTTGCAGGGTACGTGCCCTCCCTGCAGGCTGAGTTCTTCCCTCTGCAGCACGGGGAGGTTCACGGTAGGGTTAGTGGAGATGTGAGCCTGGTGTCAGGTCACCGTGACACGGAGTCAGGCAGCACAGACCTCGTCTTGTTCTACAGGTCCCAGTAAAACAGCACCTCCAGGCCCTGAGATTTATTATTGGAGGTTATTAATTCCTCAGGTTGTGAAAATACGGGATAACAAACAGATCCTGGCATGCTTTGTTCATTCTTTCTCTCTCCTGCCTATTCCCTCCCTGTTCGTGTGCTTCCTGAGCACGAGAAAAAGGTTAAAAGCACGAATCCTAAAGAAACTTTGGAAGTCAGGGATAATTCCATGTGCAGTCTGGATCTTGGGAGAGTTGCCTTTAGTGCCTTGTCCATAAACTGTGTGTGGTCTCAGCGAAGTCATTGAAAGTCCAGATTTTTCCACCTAGCTGAGCTGCCTGAGCTGGGAGCCTAGGATGGAGGAGGAGATTTGCTACAACTCTGTAGAGCCTTTGAAAAGCAAGGTGACAAGGCAGGATGATGGGCTGGATTTCCCATGTGATAAATAGAGTGGGGCTGAGTTTCTCCAAAAGGCATATGGTGGTGCAAATCCCATCCTGGTGCTAAGTCACCTGTTGTTCTTTCCCTAGACCTTGGTACAGGGAGGTGGTGGGATCCCTGGACGTGCTCCAGAACACTGGAGATGAGATGTGGCACTGAGGGACATGGTCAGTAGGCATGGTGGGATGGGTTGGGGTTGGACTGATGGTCTTCTCCATCCTTAATAATTCTTTGGTTTCCAGTCTGCTTGCTGTGACAGAGCTGTCTGTGATGCAACAGGGACAACAAAAACCCCAGCTTCCTCCTGGCACTGAGTAAGATGTTGTATACTTGTAATGACAGCCTCTAAAAGTTCCGATAAAGCAAGGTCAGAAGACACCACCAGATTGGTTTTCACACACTTTTCCTGTGGCTTGTTAACAACTTTGCCTGGCAGTCCAAGGGAACACCCTCACATTGTCATTTAATAGTGCAAAGTGCCTTCTGGAGTGCAGCTCTTTGAAGAGAGATACATTCCATCATCAAGCCTCCTTTTTGCTTTCAGTGTGGCAAGTGCCCAAAGCTGTTGCAGATTTAATAGATAACTTCACTTAGTCTGATTTCCCCATGATCTAACCACAGAGCATTGCTAGCAAACCTTTTCTTGCAAACCTAGCTCAGCTTGTCTCACTTCTACTTGCACTCCATGCATGGCTAAGATGTCATCCTCATTCCCAGGTGATTACTTCCAGTAAATCACCAGCATATCTGATTAAGGCCGGTGATGCTGGTGGATCACTATGGTGGCAGCCAGGTACGTTGTGTTTCAGACACACTGCTGTGTGTTTTGCTGTTCGCATGTGCACATAGTCCTACCACATCGGAGGCAATTGCATCTTCTGTAATTTATCCTCTGGCAAAGTCTAGAATAGATACTTAGGAAAAATTAAAGGAAAGACCAAAATGGTGTCATAGGGTTCATCATATGGAAAAGTCTTTTTTAGTTTCTTTTCATTTTGTAGTACTAGGTCTTAGGATGGAAAACTCGTACTGTTCATCTGGCATCTTTCCTTATCATGCCAATTTAAAGTGAGTCACCGTAGTCCTCTCTGAATATTCTCCCAGCTCCTGGAAATTGCCAAGCACAGCAGAAAATGTGAGACGTTGTAGAAAGAAAAATAGTGATGAAAAAAGAGCTCTCTGATATCCCCAAATGACACAAGACAAATCGCATTTATGAACTGAACAAGGGAGGTAAAGAAGGAAGGGAGGGAACAGCTCCATTTGCTGGTCCTAAAACCCAGGCTGAATCCTGAAGAAACCCCTTCTGAGTTATGAAAACACAGAGTAGACATTCATTCTGGTGGTGTTTCTGCCTCCACCCTCTCCATTTACACATGCTTTGGTGTTACTGCAGTCTTCTAGGATCAGACACAGAGTCACCACATCTCTGGAGAGCACTTTGCTTTCCATTTGTCTTGAGCCAGCCATTATGGATTGTGAGTTTTGGAACCTGAGATCTTGCCTAAAGGGCTCTGAATAAGTGCCACACGGAATCCTTTTGCCTAATAACATTTTTGCTTTCTTCCAACTAGACACGATGGAACCAGCCTTCCACAATCTGCTTCAGGCCACTTGGGTTGTGTCTACATGGCAAAGAGAAGCAAAGCACCTAGGTCTCCAAACCAGCACTGAGCCCAACTGGTGCCTTCAAATTGTGCTGAAAAGAGGTCTAACGTTGCTCCTTGCACAACTATTCCACACACAGGTCTCAGGCTAGCACGTGCTACAAAAGCAGGAATCTTAATCGATTGCTCCACTGTGCATTATGCCTCTGTCCTACCTCTCACTGTAGACCACAACTGAAGTGAGAGGTCATTTGAGCAAAACCAGAGATCCTGACTACTTCCATCTTCAAGCACTTATTATCCTTGCCATTGATAGAGTAACAGAAGAGGGTTTTGCAGACTCACAGCTAAAAGACCCTCCCTGCTATATGAGGGAACATGGTCCATCATAGAGGAACAACAGGGAGTGGGCTGGGAAATGACACACAGTCTTGGTGGTGATGCTTCACACATGCCTGTCTCGTTAAAGCACTCTGTCTTCAAAGTAATTGTTCTGGACACATTTGTGGTGTTTACAGTTGGGAAATACTCATACAGAAGGCAAGAGAGTATATACTGGGGTAACAGCCACTGACTTCTGACTCAACTTTCTTAGAGCAAATCGTTGTTCTTTCCCAGAAAACTGGGGTCTGTATGATCTCTTTTTATTTTCTGGAAGCAACAGATGAATGCTGTCAGCATTTTCTTTGAACGACAGAACAATGCAGGAAACATTTGATTTTCCTTGTAATTTTCAGCTTTGCTGACCAGATACAATCCTGATTCCTTTTGACTGCTTCTCTTTGTAAATGCATAGCAAATGAGTCTCAGTGTAACGACACAGAAAAATCATGAATAGCAAGATAAGATACTGAGATATTTCTAAACTGAAATGGGTTTATAAATTCAAAAGGAAAGAAATGTGAGCTGTTTTTGTTGCCTATGTGCCTTTATACAGCTGAACTTGAAGAACATAGTGAAGACTAATGGGCATGGGGGGGGAAGGATTGGGGTTGGACTGGATCATCTTAGGGGGCTTTTCCAACCTCAACGATTCTGATTCTATGAATACACTCTACACTTATTTTTTTTTTAGGGTTTTTGACTATTGTACCACCTCAGCACCCTTCTTGCCCTCTTTTCCACCCTGTTTTCTTTGTAGATCTTAATGACCTTTTCCAACCTTAATGATTCTACAGACATTGACACAGAAGTTGTTTGTCAAACTTACCTTTCTCCTGCCCCAAATCAGCATCACGCAGGATTAGTGCTATGAAGTGGTAAATGATAAGGAGTGGTGAGACCCAAATAAGCCATCCACCTTTTTGTTGCGCCATCCTACATGCATTTATTTTTTTTTCCTCAGAAAAGGTGGTTGCTGTTCACCTTGCCTGTGGAAGGGGTCAGTCTGAGCACAAGACAGAGCTGTCATCAATACTTTATGCATCACATCTCGGAGACATGCAGGTTTGAGTGGGAAAAGCAACCACAACATTTCCAAACAAATGGTTCATTCATTCTCTGCAATATCTATTGGGGCTAAAATAGCCACCCCTAGCTGTGGGGCAGCTCCTGTTGGCAGTCTGCATGGGGCCACACCTGCTTAGAGAAATGTATGGAAGTGTAACTACGTGGATGCAACCCATCTTTAAGGTCCCTTCCATCCTAAGCCGTTGTATGTGTCCCTTGCTTTTGTATCTCTTGAATGCTCTGTTGATCATTATATTTATAAAGAAAGTTGCAGTCTTTCTGCTTCTGCCAGGCTTTTCTTACCTTAGCTTGCAAGCAAAGGGCTTTTCTTTGTGTGACAAGGTGAAGGACATGCCTCATCTGGTGAGGTCACCATGCTTGGCCATGTCCAGAACAGATGGAATCCAAGTGGAGTCACCCAAAAGGAGGGGTTAATAGGTCTCAGCTGGGGAGTGCAGCATGTGGAGGTTGCCTGGGACAGAGGACGTCACTCACTGATCCAGGAGAAGCTGCCTGCCCTTATACTCCTAACTCAGGTCTTCTATGTCTGATTTATTACTGTACCTTCATCATTCACCTGAAGTGCAAGCTACAGTTACAAGTGCAAAAGGATACATGCTGCAAAAGCCAATGTAAACTTTCTTTTTAATTAATTAAGAGGACTTTTAACTAATGGACATGCTCTGAGAAAGAATATTCCATTTATCCATTCTGATTGAAAACAGAGATTTCCTCAAACAGCAGAAGCAAAAAAATCTAATATTACTCCCTCTTTCTCAGCCCCCAACTGTCAGGCTGAAAAATGTTTTCTTCAGAGCCTTGATTTTTCTAGAGAAATCCACATCTTTTTCTTTTTCTATAGGATCCTATGTATTATGTTCTATAGAGCCTACATCTAGAGGAACCCATGTATTTTTTCTATAGGATCCTATGTCTTTTGATTTATAGGACCTCACATCTTTCTTTTTCCTTACAGGATCCCACGTCAGTCTTATATTTGGTACAAAACAGAAAGACACCAATGAAAACATGAAATAATGATAATGATATCCCTAGTGGAGCAGATGGTCAATGGATGGTAACCATATCCCTGCCAAGTGTGATAAGGGAGGCAAAATTTTGAGAGGAAGCATTTGCTGCTTGCCAGTTTACCTCAATAAAGAAATTTCTTGGTGTCTCATCTCCTACACTGACCCTACACCAAAGGGCTCTGGGCAATATGTGGGATCCAGACTGCCTCTGAATTTTGGGATGTTGCTCCTTGCTTTGCCTTTTGCCATCTGCAGAGTGCTGCCATAGCACCTCGTAGAGGGGTATGGGGATGATGTGTGTAAAATGCTTGGGCTGTAAGTGCTCGTTATTATTAGATAAACATTCTGAAAAGCTCATTCATACGAACATCTGCATTGTAACTTAGGAAATTCCTTTGAACTGAATAGCACTCAGCCGCTCATTATGACAAACGTCGTTATGTGGGATGACCTCCTTTTGCTCCCAGAAAGCCATTGCACCCAACAAAGTGACACTGAGTGAACCTCAGCTCCCAAAGGCATCTCCAGGACTGGGCTTTATCCCCATTCTTTCCCTTGGGGAGAAGGAAACTGAGGCACTGAGTGGTTGTAGCAACTGATGTCAGGGATAAACCTGTGTTATCTCCAACCTGAACACATATCTGTGTCCAGCAACCTGAACTGACTTAGGTAGCATCTCCAAGAAGCTTCTCTGTTAAAAATCCAAACTTGTCCTTGGCTGCCATTTGGCTGATGGCTACTATCCTCTTCTGGGGTCCAACTGAAAGGCTCTTAAAATAATTAGAGAAAGACATTTGTAAACTAACTCCTCTGGGCCCTTTACTACCCTCAAAATGCCCTGGATGAGTTGGAACTCCACAGCTCAAATGCTGGATGGAGGCTGTTCCCCACGTGAGTTTTTCTGTTTGGGTTATTCTGATTACTGTTTACTTTTCCTCCTTGATTCCTTCCTGCTGGGAGCACGTGGCAAGTCCCAATCTGCTCTTCTGACCCAACCTAGAGATGCTATGCCTCTCTCATCCTTGCACTGGAGTAGCACAGTTCATCGTAAAAAAGAAAACGATGCTGATCTATTCTTGTTTGTCTTCAAGGGTGATGCACAGAGCTCCACAGATAAGCTCTTGTTTCGAGATGACCCAGAAGATTTCAGGCAAAGCTGGAAGACAGCATCTCCTGAAGGCACACAAATATTTGAAGAAGCCAAAGCAATAAAATAGATGAACCATCTTGTGCTGTAAATTTCCAATAGGATTGACTGGGAGAGCTCACGGACTCTGATGAAAAGATTTCACAATTTGGTTGAAAGATGCTCTAAGGAGAGCTCAGATTTGAGGGAAAACTGTGAGAGAATAGGTTGGGGTTTTGGATTTCTACCTGTAGGCCACGGATAGCTGGGGTCAGTGGTTTAATTCTAGGCAGGCTTCAGTTTGAGGAGAAAATAGCTTTGTCTGCAGCACACAGATCTCCAAGTGCCAGACTCCTGCAGGGAGCCACTTCTACACTGGAAAATCTCCGTAAGGTGAAAAAAGATGGAAAAGCCCTGCAGCAGGCAACCCCTGCCAGTCCTGTTTTCTCAGGCTTCTCCTTACCCTGAACCTCACTGGGAAGCTGCATGAGCTCAGGATCTCCATAGCAGAGAGCAGAAGTCACACCCTCTGTCCCCAGAGCATTCCTTCCAGTCTGGCTGAGGGAAGACCCCTACGCTCACCCCCAGATTCACGAAGTGCAAGCGAAGGACTTCTGGTTCCCTGCAGTAGAGGGCAGCAATGACACATACACACAAAATAACCACTTAATGACAAATGGCTTTGGAAAAAAATTAAATAATAATAGATACATATATGTAACACTCCTGAAAAAAAAAAAAAAGAAAAAAGAAAAAAAGAGAGAGAGAAAAAGAGAGCTGGTGGAGGGGAAAGCTCAGCTCTGCCATAACAAGTTCTAAGGTCAAGGCTTTTCTTTATTTTTGCAGTGAGTGATTTCATTAACATCCAAAACAGTGGGAGGAAAGCAACAGCAGAGACTGCTGGAAAGGGGATGTAGCACTGCAGGCACTGAAATGGAGTGAGTCCTTGCTATCGTAGGCTACAACAGGAATCCTTGAGCCCTTGTTGCTTCCCAGCAGGAACCCTTACATCTTGTTGCATCCCAACAGGAAACCTCAAGTTCTGTTGCTTCCCAACAGGAATCCTCAAGTCCTTGTTGCTTCCCTGAGGAGCTTGAAATTAAGAACAGCCCAAGGGAAAGTTTAGCAGCTTGTATGAAATCAGACCTGAACCAGCTCCTTGCCACCAGCTCTGTAGCTCTTGGGAGACTGGATTGTATTTAGGCTCCCTGTTCCAACTCTTCCAGCAAAGCTGTGGTCTCAGGATAAAGAGTGGCCTTAGGAAGCCAGCCCAAGGCTACTGTGGCACCAACAGCTGCTCAGGGTATGTGACTTGGGAAGTGATACAGTGCTGCTGGCATCCAGACAGGGCTTTTGATTTGATTCTTTACAGCACAGAAAGTTGGGCTATAGGTACCAGTGCAAAGTGGGCACCAAACCTGAATGGCATGGTGTAAAATGACAGCAGAAAGTGAGTGCAAGGCAACAGGGAGCCAAGCTGGGAACTCAGCTACACCTGAGGACTGTGC
The DNA here is from genome assembly GCA_030625065.1 of Alectoris magna. Lineage (NCBI taxonomy): Eukaryota > Metazoa > Chordata > Aves > Galliformes > Phasianidae > Alectoris > Alectoris magna. Next base: position 93,623,781 of record CM060563.1, on the reverse strand, counting down.
TGATGAAAAGCCAGAGAGAACTTTCTGGATGGTTTCTTCTAATTTAGAGATACCTCCAGGGCATCCAACCATGCAGATATTCTTCTGGATCTCTGGGCTATCTGATGGCCTTTTCTCATCTCTTTATATGCCACTTTTGGGATAGGAAGCAATACATGTGACATCCTCTCACTGAGGTCATGACATAAGCATCTTAGAACCATTAAGACTGCAGAAGACCTCTTGGGTCACCAAGCCTGACTCCAGCCTAACCCCACCATGACCACTGACCATGTCCCCAAGTGCCACATCTCCACGGTTCTGGAACATCTCCAGGGAGAGTGACTCCACCACCCCTTGGGCAGACTGTGCCAATGTCTTTAAAATCATAGGACTTCCTCTTCTTTCTTGGAGTTAGGAAAGCCAAAGCTCACCTGGAGTCAAATCTAGTGAAGGGTGTAAAAGGCAGCAGAATGGGCTTCTACAGGTACGTCAGCAGAAGAATGAAGAATAGGGAAAATGTGGATGTGCTGACACACAGAGGGGCAGTATGGAGGAGAGAGCATCAGTGGAGGAGAATCAGGTTAGGGAATGCTCAAATAAACAGCCTCAAGCTCGTGGAAGTTGATGGGATCTACCCACAAGTGCTAAGGGAGCTGGTTGGTGTCATTTCAGAGGCATTCACAATTATCTGTGAAAGGTCTCAGCAATTGGGAGAGGCGTCTGAGAACTGGAAGGAAGCCAATGTCACCCTTAGCTTCCAAAAAGACAAAGGAGGATCTGCAGAGAACCAACACCACTGTACATATATATACATTATAATGAGAGTGACTGAGAACTGGACCAGGTTACCCAAGGGGGCTATGGAATCCTGAAGATACTCAAAACCTGAAAATGTATGGCCTGAGCAATGGGCTGGAATTGACCCTGCTTTGATCAAAAAGCTTGGTCTTCATGATTACCAGACTTTCATTCCAACCTCAACCTTTCCATGATTCTGTGATATGGATAAAGCCTGAAAGGATTTTGTTGCTCCAATCAGCCCCAGCAACAAACCACTACAGCAACTTGTAAGAGAGCACATGGAAGACATGGCTTCTAGTGCAGCTCCTAGTAGGAGTCCTAAGGGAGGGGAGTTCCAGCTTCTGGCTGCTGCACTTAGGAAAAGTCTCTTCATTTATCTTTTCTGTTTTCAAGTGGAGAATGAGGGAACAACTTGCATCCCCACTGCAGGAATATCACCAGCTCCAGGAGTTCCCTGAACCCAAAATGGGGAGTGGGCCCTGGCTTGCCATGGAGATGTGTGGTGTAAATGGTCTGGCTTGCAGGAAGCTCACCCTAACTTCCACTGTAGATGTAGGCTTAGGTCTATGTTCTAAATCAGAGCTTTTCAGCTGCTCACCACTTCAGCTCTCTGTAAACACCCCCACTGAGGTGTCAGCCATTTGACGAAGTAGGAACCAGAGCATCACTTTGGCATGTTGTTTGGGGACACAACACCTGAACTACATGTTCTTGGTTGTTTTCCACAGCTTAAGTTAAGAAAAGTCCATGGGCAACCACAGCTCTTTAAACTGCAGCTTGAGAATCAACTGTTGAACTCATCTATCATTGGATACCCTTGAGTAATTTTGCAAAGTTAAATTTCCTCACCTATTTTCTGCATATGGATATCTAAGGCAGTCTATGTTCTTTCTTCAGCGTGGAAGTGATAAAGTGAACATCTTCAAATCCATCTTATTTTACTAATTCCAACAACTTCCCTAGAACACCATGCACAGAAATACTAGCTAATAATTTTAAAATAGCAGTATCTACCAGAATAGTCAGCATCTGTGGATGCTGTTGTAAGCTACTGTGCAAAGAGATTTTCTCTGCCTCATTTTATCCACGAGGATGGTGAGTAAATCAAAACTATACGGATAAAATTGAAGCCAACATCAAAAGTATTTGGTGGGGAGCTGTGTGACTGGGGAGACAGAAAACACGGTGGAGCAAGTGCTTCTGTTCTTCTTGTCTCACTGATTCCAAGACACAGCACTTGCGGATGGGCAAGCATTTCATCTGCCTGCAACTTCATACAAAGGCAGATTTATGGAGCTCACCTTCTCCCTTTCATTCTAGCCAACTATTCTAGCCAGAGCACCCATCTCTCTCAATGCATTTATTTTTGTCCATCTGATCATTAAGTCGTTCATGCCTTGGTAATGGTTATGTATTGCTCCATCCGTCCATTGCGCTTTGCAGTAGTCTAATCTTACAGAGGTTCGGTGATTTTCAGGGCCTTAGGTATCCAGTTCCAAAAGACTGGCTTTTCAAACAGAATTCTATTTGAAATTAAGAAGGAAAAGAAGGAAATCTCACCATGCAGAGAATTGGCACCTACATTACGCCCTGTAAATGCATTCATGGAGGAAGTATTCCAACCTTCGAACAGGTTGCCAGACAATCTGACCTAAGCTGGGACGACTGAGCAGAAGAATTTGAGGAGGTCTATCAATGTTGCTTTTTCACATACAAGTTTTATTGTATTGTCAACACATTCCTGATGCCTTTCAAGATGAATGCACATTTTCCAGATTTGATTTCCTCTCGGCTTCTTTTGTGGCTTCTTAGTTCAACTGTGCGGGGAAAGGGAAACTAAATTAAATTTAAGCAGCTCGGAGCTCTGCAAGGGGTGGTGCTCGGAGTGTGTTGGCTCCCATCCGCATCTGCACAGGCGCCGCTGATTCATGCATATGAACAAGGAGGTGACAATCATTTATTTCAGAAGCCTGGCCATTCATTGTAGAAGGTTCGTGCCCCCCTCCTGGTCCTCCAGGGCCTCCCCCTCCAGAATAATAATACATGATTGAGGGAATCATATTCTCAGAAAAGAGGCTCGGAAATGGTTCTGTTGCTCTTCGGCAAACTTTCAAATAAAATAAGAACTTTCTATTATTAACCATCATTATGGTACGGAATTTTCCCACACTGAGCAGAGAAAATAGCTCGAGAGGGATTCAATTTCAGTGAGTGTCACAGGAGGCCATGCAGCCCAACAGGTTAGGCACTGCAAAAACTTGGGAAAACCAGCATCTATTCCTGACTGCTCCAGTGAGTCCAGTCCTCAACGTCCCGTATGTTATCCGGGCCAACTCACAGCCCCTGGACCTTTTGAGTGTGATGTTACCTCCCAACGGCATCTATCTTGAGTTTGTCAGCAATGTTTCTCTGCATTTTTAACAAGTGCACAAAAAAAGTGAGGATCTTGCACAGATTCTCTTGCAGAGAGGTGGCAGAGGTGCTGCCTTCTTATGTTCTTCCACCTGCAAGTGTGTGAGCATAGAGTGGACTTCTCTTGAATGACATGGCTTTCCTAGTTTTAGTGGGGATAAGTGCTGACAACTCCTTCCAGAGATGGATGGAGGGATGGGTGGGTGGATCAATGGAAGGAAGGAAGGGAAGGAAGGCATAGGTATAGGTATAAGGAGAGAAGAACGATACATTTCTGTGGGATCCTCTTGTTAAAATATTGGCAATGCTTCACTGAGTTCAGGACAGGAAGTGATGAATATTTCACTCAATGGAAACCACATAGGGGATTTGAGCTGCTTCGAATATATTTGCCATACCTCCTACCAGTTCACTAGACATAACAGGAAACTGAACATTTTATGAATGTGCAAACCTACCTGCCTATAAATAATACAGAATAACTTAAGCACAGAATTAAAAGGGGCAAAGCAGGTTGAAAATGTTACTGATCTCCATCCAAAGCAATAAACACTCATGCATTGTCTACTAGGATATTGCTGTACCTCACCAGAACATGATTGTTCCTGGAGGTTAAGCAAATCACAGGCCTGGCTGGAAGGTGGCATGGAAACTGCAAGAGTTCTTCTACGTACTGTGTTGGATGGGGATCTCCATGACATATGAGAGAGAAATCCATTCCCAAGACCTGTGGCTGGGAAGAAAGGCAACAAGCTTGGGTGAAGGACAGAGAGGACTTCCCATCCTGGGCTGTTTCTGCCAGGAAATGTAGACGTGCAGCTCCAGGTCACGGGCTTTTCCTAATGCTGGGAAATGGCTTCACACCACACTGTGCACCTCTCTGTGTGCCTGTCCATGGACATTGGTGCTATAGTCATGGTGGCAAGATGGCACACTCTGCAGGGTCATGGTTTTAGTAAATAATTGCTGTTAAAGTAGAAAGTGTTCTCTTTTCTCATAATTTCCACCAAACTGCAGTTCTCTTTGTCCCTTTAGTTGGTTATGGAGTTCTATGATACTTTTCCTTCTAAATAAATACAGAGTGTTTGGACAGGGAGCTGGACAGGCACTGAGCTCACACCGGTCCTGGCTGCTCTGGAAAGGTGGGTAACATCTGTCTCTCTTCTCTGGACTGTATTTTGGAAATGACCTGGGTAAAAAGAAAAGTCTGAATGCCTTTCCAAGCAGTGACTGGAGCTTGAAGCACTTCCTGTCCCTGTACTTTGCAATGTGCTGCTTCTCCACAACTCCTTCCTGTAAGGGAGAAAAAAAAGAGAGAGAGAGAGAGAGAAAAGTATGCAAAAAGAAGAACATTGCCAGATTTTCTCCTCAGAGCTGGATAAGAAAATACAGGTGCTAGGTGGTTTCCAAGCAGCAATAGCATTTTCACTTTGGTTGCTGGAAAATCTTGAAGTGCATGTTTGACCTTTCCATTTGGGAATAACCTCACTGAAATGAACAGTTCAAGCCTGAAGCTGCACGTTTTCAAAAGCAGGGTCAATATCTTCCCAAACGTTTGCAGGACAGCACGTCTCCTCTGTGAGCTGCCACCCCAAAGAGGGAGACTCACCAAAGGCCTTGTTGGAAAGACCGCTCGGTAATTATGCCAGAGGATTTCTAAATCAGTGGGGCAGATGACAGAGAGACTGTGAAGTGGAAATAAGGCTCTGACGCTTCTTTCACTGGTGAAAGAACATGAGTTTAGGAGTTCAATCTGGTTACCCAAACATCCTCCCAAGACAGAATGCTGTAGCCAACATACAGCAAGGAAAGAAGCTGAGAGAAGAGCAGAATCTTATGGTAACTGTTTAAAATAATCCGTACATCTCTGAGTTCCATTCAGCAGAATTTCTGTGTCCAGATACCTGAAGAATCAGGAGGCAATTGGATGTCCCTGAGTAGGGTCCCTGCCCAAAGGTCCCCATGGTCCTGGCAGAGGATGGACGAGCAGACACTGATGGTCGAGGAGCAAGACCTCCTAGCAGAAAGCAACTACCCCTTCCCTGGAATGATCAACGCATAAATCATTCATCCTTCTGGCACATTTAGTCCTTGGCCTCTCACCCGTGCTGAATTTTCTCCCCAAATCTGACAGTGATCACTGGGAGCCCACCAGCAGCATCGTGATCGTTCCAGGCACAAAAAGGAAAGGACAGCTTTGGGTCAAGAAAACATCCACTCAGAAGTCTGTGAATCGCCCACGTACAGCAGAGACGTTGGTTAAAGTTAAGCATCTGCCCACAATCTTGTCTGGGTTCAGGTCGCATTGCTGGTGAACAGTTTATTTCATGAATTCCACTCTGTCAATTAGCCATTAACAAAGCACACATATCTTCGGATACAAATATAAATACGTTCTGAGATTGGTATAAACGAGCATGTACCCCCAAATATTCATTATTTTAAAGCATTTACGAATGTATTTTCAGACTAATTCCTGGTATTTGGACCACTGCCACTATTAATACTGGGCTGCCTTTAAGTTTAATAGTAGAATTATATTTTAGAATATATGTTCTCTGAAGCCGATTTAATGTTTTTTTAATGTTCAGATTTCTTTACAATTGCTTTAAAAATGACCTTTTGACCAAAGAGAAAATGCAAGAATAATTCTTCCTTTTATTTCTGGGCAACGCGATAAAGTTTAAATGAGAGGAAAAAAAAGACATGAATCCCCCCCAAACCTAAAATCTTTCAGTATATATATTTCTCCTTGTTTTCAGCAAGAATTTTTAATTTGAATGTGTTGAAACACCACATTCTTTATTCCAAAGACTGGGTTTGGGGTTTTTTTTTGTTTTTGTTTTTGTTTTTTTTTTTTCTAAACAGTTTTTGATGTGTGACATCGCTGTTATTTTATGAGAAACCTGAAACATTTTGCTGGAAATTTTTACTGGAGAAAAAAACAAAAGTTCAGTTTTCAAACTCCTGCACTCACACGCACCAATGGTATTTTTCATTCATCCAGCCCCGGTCTTTACTCCAGACCTCCCGTTGGAAGCAAACAGCGTAGGGACAGCATAGCAAATTAGCTGAGCTAATAAAGCAACTCAGATTAACACACCGGGAAACGTTCCTTTCTCTCATTCATCAGCTCCTCCTCGAGGTATTCTGGGCTAACGTTTAGCATCTAAGATTTTCAGAGCAGGGTATGAGCATCATCCAGTTGTGATCCAGATGAGAGAAGGAGAGCTGTGGGGGGATTAGCTGCTCCCTTGTCAAAGACCATCACCTTCATAGCTTGGCCCAGACTCAAGAGCTGTCATGAACTGTCCCACAGGACCCGGCCGGCTGGTGAGGTCAATCACATCCTTCCCACAAACCATTCTGTTCAGACTCTTCCTATCACGATGGTGCCTTCCAGTCCGATCTGACGGCAACACTAAAAGGGAGAGGCGTGGGGGATGTCTCACTGCTGTGTATTTATAGCGATACCCGAGCTGGGCTGTGGTCACTCCAGCGCCGGGAGCATGATGATAGTAAGGAAAGAATGTGTCCAGGAGAAAAGGGTGGCTCACAAACAGATGGAGGGAGCCCACAGACCCAAAATCTAGCAACACTCAGCAAAAAATACATTACCACATGGGCAAAGAGCTGTCTCCCCCCTCACCTCATCACCACTCACATTCCTAACATACAAGGTGCTATTGTTTTCCAGCCCTTGATTTACTCTTCCTAAGGGTGCTGCTGTCTGGAATTAGATGTCAAGAAAACGTGGCTTCGACACTTACTGTCCCTCCACAAATTACCCCTTTCTTTCCAGAAGCATCATTCCCAAACAGGATTCCCCCAGCAGATGCTTACATTTCTATTCCCTGTCACCTGAGGCCCCAGATACAGAACCTGAGACACACCAGGGTTTCTGATGGATTTGGGTCCTTTATCAAAGATGATAAATTTGGTTATACAATAGCAGGGAAGTGTAGGAAAAGAAGGAACAGGGAGACAGAGACTTCTGGTTTAAATTCTGAGGAAACTCCCTGTGTTGAAGGAGCATCTTCTGCATTACAGTGTGCAGTGGATTGCAAGGATCCAAGATCTGTATCTGCCTTAAGACACTGAGAATGCCTTTGAGTTAACACCCACCTCTCCAGGTCTCAGTTCTCTTCTCAAAAGGACAGGGAAGTTTCTTGTTCCTGGGTTTCAAGTTGCCTCTCCAACTTAACTACACAAAAAGGGTTATACCATAGCAAAGCACTTGCCCTGGGCTGGTTGCAGCACCTGTCCTATAAGCAAAATAGTGATAGATTGGCTTGGGTTGTTATTCTGACCCGCCTTACAAAGTTTGGGTTGGAAAGCTGTCTTTTATTTCCAGTTTGCACAGTTGCAAATGATAACTTCAGTGTTGGTGAGTTAGCTTTTTTGGCTCACTGCCCTTGGCAGGTATCATCAGGATTAGCTGTGGTCCAAGACCTCTTCTACCCAAAGACCCAAAGGACGGGGGTTTGCAGTTGAGTGAAGGACACTGTAAATTTGGAGGTGGACATCTCACCCGTGGGCAGATCCTTCTGCTTTCTTCAAAGTTAGCTATTATTCTGAATTAGATTTGCAAGGTTCCTCAAGACTCCCAGATGAAGCCCTGTTCAATTCATAATTTTAGTACCTGGTAGTTAGCCAAGTAATCGTTCCAAGTGCCTCTCTTTTTATTTAGGCATGTTCCATTTGTTTATTTACTAACCTTTTAATAGACACATAAACGTTTCACCCATTGTCCCTGTAGATTAAGGCCAGATGGGATGACCTTATCATAGCACAGATGATGCTGCATCTTTTCCATAGCTTTGTTTATCGTGTATTTTGGAAAGACATCAAGCCTTGATTTAAAGGCAGCAACTTGCAAAGAAGGTGGTGTTCTCATTAACAAAACAAAAAATCAAGTGATTGATACCTCTCTGTCCCTGGAGGTGTTGAAGGCCAGGTTGGATGGGGCCCCGGGCAGCCTGGTCTAGTGTTAAATGTGGAGGTTGGTGGCCCTGCATGCAATGGGGAGGTTGGAGCTTCATGATCCTTGAGTTCTCTTCCAACCCAAACCATTCTGTGATTCTGTGATTCCGTGATTGAGTGTTCTCCCCATTCATCCTTCAAAATCTTTTTGTATTCTGAACGTGGCTGAAGTGACAGAGTTTGTTGGTTTGTTTTCCAATTCAAATTGAAAACACCCAGTTGGTGACTTGCAACCTAGCGGAAGCAAAGACATTCATTTCTATGAAGAGGCTCTGCTTTGTTGTTACTGGCATGTTAAACACGTTAAGTAGACACATTCTGGAAATATGCTTTTGATCAGAATGGTGATGATATAAGATAAACCTTCCTTACAGAGCCGCTGAGCCAGTTAGGACACGTCTTTTATTCCATGAATGTCATTAAAAGCAAAGAATTCTAGTTTTCATCAAAATATTTAGCTTATGTCAAAACTTGAAGTGTTGGAGAGGTTTTGGTGAAAAAAAGAAAAACAAACCTTTCCCGTTTTTTGGCAAACAGAAAAATGTTAGGGGGAAGAAAGCTAAAACTTTCAGCAACAGTGAAAAAGTCAGCTTTTTATATCTATAATTTCTCAATGGAAACTTAAAGACCGTCAAATTTTTGCGTGTCAGTGGAAATTTTCGCTCTGATGCAAATCGCTGCTCTGTCAAAGCAGATGTCTCACGAGAGCATTGGGACCAACTGCTTTTAGTCACTGGGAGCCTCTTGAGATCAGACCTGCTCACTTTCTGAGGGTGTTTCTGCCTCATGATTGAACATTTCCAGAAAGAAGTGAGGATCCAATAGATTTGGGGGTCATGGGTATGCATGGGAGGACACAGGTGCTGTTGTGTTATGCTGGTTCAAGTGCAAACCTGGTCCCTGTCCCCATTTATAATTCAGGATCAGAGGTGTACATGGGTCTTTTGTTGCAGATAGGATAGACCGTGTGCAGATCATGAAGAAAGGAGCCACAGGCCAATGAGGATAAGGAGGAAATGTAAGGCACGGTTAGCAGTGGGAAAGAGCTACTTCCTTCCTGCAGCTCTCACTGCTTTGAGGATGCTTTGCTCTATCTCCTGTATTAACATTGAAGTATAAATGGTGAGGAGCAAATGCATCTGTGTGCAAGGATGAGCTCCTACCACAGGTGTCTACATATACAGAGAGGGCCTTTCTATTTATGTTTGTATTCCCTAATCATCCCCTTACTTATTAACCTTTGCCAATGAGGCTAGAGAAGGAGGAAGAGATCCTAAAAACTTGTGAAGATAAGCAGCCAGAT